>CAUJGK010000023.1:0-188001 GCA_963170105.1 Cantharis lateralis | reverse complement strand
CCGACGTATTTTGACCCGGTGGAGTTCGAAAAACCACATTACAAGTGGCGCAAACGCTCGTAAGCATGACCAAAATGCGTTTGAATTATTTCAACTTTAAACGCCCATAAATCCTAAAATATGATACTTACGTGAAATCTGCCTGCGCCAATCGCTTTATCTCGGCAAATTACATAAGGAACAGTGAAAAAAGTGCTCGATTTCGAACTTTTAACTTTTGGGGTAAAAAAGTAGCAAAGGGGTTAACCTTCTGTTTTTTTCAAAAATCGCAAATAATTAAATGGTCTTTTTATCACTCTACCCGACGTATTTTGACCCGGGGAGTTCGAAAAACCACATTACAAGTGGCGCAAACGCTCGTAAGCATGACCAAAATGCGTTTGAATTATTTCAACTTTAAACGCCCATAAATCCTAAAATATGATACTTACGTGAAATCTGCCTGCGCCAATCGCTTTATCTCGGCAAATTACATAAGGAACAGTGAAAAAAGTGCTCGATTTCGAACTTTTAACTTTTGGGGTAAAAAAGTAGCAAAGGGGTTAACCTTCTGTTTTTTTCAAAAATCGCAAATAATTAAATGGTCTTTTTATCACTCTACCCGACGTATTTTGACCCGGGGAGTTCGAAAAACCACATTACAAGTGGCGCAAACGCTCGTAAGCATGACCAAAATGCGTTTGAATTATTTCAACTTTAAACGCCCATAAATCCTAAAATATGATACTTACGTGAAATCTGCCTGCGCCAATCGCTTTATCTCGGCAAATTACATAAGGAACAGTGAAAAAAGTGCTCGATTTCGAACTTTTAACTTTTGGGGTAAAAAAGTAGCAAAGGGGTTAACCTTCTGTTTTTTTCAAAAATCGCAAATAATTAAATGGTCTTTTTATCACTCTACCCGACGTATTTTGACCCGGGGAGTTCGAAAAACCACATTACAAGTGGCGCAAACGCTCGTAAGCATGACCAAAATGCGTTTGAATTATTTCAACTTTAAACGCCCATAAATCCTAAAATATGATACTTACGTGAAATCTGCCTGCGCCAATCGCTTTATCTCGGCAAATTACATAAGGAACAGTGAAAAAAGTGCTCGATTTCGAACTTTTAACTTTTGGGGTAAAAAAGTAGCAAAGGGGTTAACCTTCTGTTTTTTTCAAAAATCGCAAATAATTAAATGGTCTTTTTATCACTCTACCCGACGTATTTTGACCCGGGGAGTTCGAAAAACCACATTACAAGTGGCGCAAACGCTCGTAAGCATGACCAAAATGCGTTTGAATTATTTCAACTTTAAACGCCCATAAATCCTAAAATATGATACTTACGTGAAATCTGCCTGCGCCAATCGCTTTATCTCGGCAAATTACATAAGGAACAGTGAAAAAAGTGCTCGATTTCGAACTTTTAACTTTTGGGGTAAAAAAGTAGCAAAGGGGTTAACCTTCTGTTTTTTTCAAAAATCGCAAATAATTAAATGGTCTTTTTATCACTCTACCCGACGTATTTTGACCCGGGGAGTTCGAAAAACCACATTACAAGTGGCGCAAACGCTCGTAAGCATGACCAAAATGCGTTTGAATTATTTCAACTTTAAACGCCCATAAATCCTAAAATATGATACTTACGTGAAATCTGCCTGCGCCAATCGCTTTATCTCGGCAAATTACATAAGGAACAGTGAAAAAAGTGCTCGATTTCGAACTTTTAACTTTTGGGGTAAAAAAGTAGCAAAGGGGTTAACCTTCTGTTTTTTTCAAAAATCGCAAATAATTAAATGGTCTTTTTATCACTCTACCCGACGTATTTTGACCCGGGGAGTTCGAAAAACCACATTACAAGTGGCGCAAACGCTCGTAAGCATGACCAAAATGCGTTTGAATTATTTCAACTTTAAACGCCCATAAATCCTAAAATATGATACTTACGTGAAATCTGCCTGCGCCAATCGCTTTATCTCGGCAAATTACATAAGGAACAGTGAAAAAAGTGCTCGATTTCGAACTTTTAACTTTTGGGGTAAAAAAGTAGCAAAGGGGTTAACCTTCTGTTTTTTTCAAAAATCGCAAATAATTAAATGGTCTTTTTATCACTCTACCCGACGTATTTTGACCCGGGGAGTTCGAAAAACCACATTACAAGTGGCGCAAACGCTCGTAAGCATGACCAAAATGCGTTTGAATTATTTCAACTTTAAACGCCCATAAATCCTAAAATATGATACTTACGTGAAATCTGCCTGCGCCAATCGCTTTATCTCGGCAAATTACATAAGGAACAGTGAAAAAAGTGCTCGATTTCGAACTTTTAACTTTTGGGGTAAAAAAGTAGCAAAGGGGTTAACCTTCTGTTTTTTTCAAAAATCGCAAATAATTAAATGGTCTTTTTATCACTCTACCCGACGTATTTTGACCCGGGGAGTTCGAAAAACCACATTACAAGTGGCGCAAACGCTCGTAAGCATGACCAAAATGCGTTTGAATTATTTCAACTTTAAACGCCCATAAATCCTAAAATATGATACTTACGTGAAATCTGCCTGCGCCAATCGCTTTATCTCGGCAAATTACATAAGGAACAGTGAAAAAAGTGCTCGATTTCGAACTTTTAACTTTTGGGGTAAAAAAGTAGCAAAGGGGTTAACCTTCTGTTTTTTTCAAAAATCGCAAATAATTAAATGGTCTTTTTATCACTCTACCCGACGTATTTTGACCCGGGGAGTTCGAAAAACCACATTACAAGTGGCGCAAACGCTCGTAAGCATGACCAAAATGCGTTTGAATTATTTCAACTTTAAACGCCCATAAATCCTAAAATATGATACTTACGTGAAATCTGCCTGCGCCAATCGCTTTATCTCGGCAAATTACATAAGGAACAGTGAAAAAAGTGCTCGATTTCGAACTTTTAACTTTTGGGGTAAAAAAGTAGCAAAGGGGTTAACCTTCTGTTTTTTTCAAAAATCGCAAATAATTAAATGGTCTTTTTATCACTCTACCCGACGTATTTTGACCCGGGGAGTTCGAAAAACCACATTACAAGTGGCGCAAACGCTCGTAAGCATGACCAAAATGCGTTTGAATTATTTCAACTTTAAACGCCCATAAATCCTAAAATATGATACTTACGTGAAATCTGCCTGCGCCAATCGCTTTATCTCGGCAAATTACATAAGGAACAGTGAAAAAAGTGCTCGATTTCGAACTTTTAACTTTTGGGGTAAAAAAGTAGCAAAGGGGTTAACCTTCTGTTTTTTTCAAAAATCGCAAATAATTAAATGGTCTTTTTATCACTCTACCCGACGTATTTTGACCCGGGGAGTTCGAAAAACCACATTACAAGTGGCGCAAACGCTCGTAAGCATGACCAAAATGCGTTTGAATTATTTCAACTTTAAACGCCCATAAATCCTAAAATATGATACTTACGTGAAATCTGCCTGCGCCAATCGCTTTATCTCGGCAAATTACATAAGGAACAGTGAAAAAAGTGCTCGATTTCGAACTTTTAACTTTTGGGGTAAAAAAGTAGCAAAGGGGTTAACCTTCTGTTTTTTTCAAAAATCGCAAATAATTAAATGGTCTTTTTATCACTCTACCCGACGTATTTTGACCCGGGGAGTTCGAAAAACCACATTACAAGTGGCGCAAACGCTCGTAAGCATGACCAAAATGCGTTTGAATTATTTCAACTTTAAACGCCCATAAATCCTAAAATATGATACTTACGTGAAATCTGCCTGCGCCAATCGCTTTATCTCGGCAAATTACATAAGGAACAGTGAAAAAAGTGCTCGATTTCGAACTTTTAACTTTTGGGGTAAAAAAGTAGCAAAGGGGTTAACCTTCTGTTTTTTTCAAAAATCGCAAATAATTAAATGGTCTTTTTATCACTCTACCCGACGTATTTTGACCCGGGGAGTTCGAAAAACCACATTACAAGTGGCGCAAACGCTCGTAAGCATGACCAAAATGCGTTTGAATTATTTCAACTTTAAACGCCCATAAATCCTAAAATATGATACTTACGTGAAATCTGCCTGCGCCAATCGCTTTATCTCGGCAAATTACATAAGGAACAGTGAAAAAAGTGCTCGATTTCGAACTTTTAACTTTTGGGGTAAAAAAGTAGCAAAGGGGTTAACCTTCTGTTTTTTTCAAAAATCGCAAATAATTAAATGGTCTTTTTATCACTCTACCCGACGTATTTTGACCCGGGGAGTTCGAAAAACCACATTACAAGTGGCGCAAACGCTCGTAAGCATGACCAAAATGCGTTTGAATTATTTCAACTTTAAACGCCCATAAATCCTAAAATATGATACTTACGTGAAATCTGCCTGCGCCAATCGCTTTATCTCGGCAAATTACATAAGGAACAGTGAAAAAAGTGCTCGATTTCGAACTTTTAACTTTTGGGGTAAAAAAGTAGCAAAGGGGTTAACCTTCTGTTTTTTTCAAAAATCGCAAATAATTAAATGGTCTTTTTATCACTCTACCCGACGTATTTTGACCCGGGGAGTTCGAAAAACCACATTACAAGTGGCGCAAACGCTCGTAAGCATGACCAAAATGCGTTTGAATTATTTCAACTTTAAACGCCCATAAATCCTAAAATATGATACTTACGTGAAATCTGCCTGCGCCAATCGCTTTATCTCGGCAAATTACATAAGGAACAGTGAAAAAAGTGCTCGATTTCGAACTTTTAACTTTTGGGGTAAAAAAGTAGCAAAGGGGTTAACCTTCTGTTTTTTTCAAAAATCGCAAATAATTAAATGGTCTTTTTATCACTCTACCCGACGTATTTTGACCCGGGGAGTTCGAAAAACCACATTACAAGTGGCGCAAACGCTCGTAAGCATGACCAAAATGCGTTTGAATTATTTCAACTTTAAACGCCCATAAATCCTAAAATATGATACTTACGTGAAATCTGCCTGCGCCAATCGCTTTATCTCGGCAAATTACATAAGGAACAGTGAAAAAAGTGCTCGATTTCGAACTTTTAACTTTTGGGGTAAAAAAGTAGCAAAGGGGTTAACCTTCTGTTTTTTTCAAAAATCGCAAATAATTAAATGGTCTTTTTATCACTCTACCCGACGTATTTTGACCCGGGGAGTTCGAAAAACCACATTACAAGTGGCGCAAACGCTCGTAAGCATGACCAAAATGCGTTTGAATTATTTCAACTTTAAACGCCCATAAATCCTAAAATATGATACTTACGTGAAATCTGCCTGCGCCAATCGCTTTATCTCGGCAAATTACATAAGGAACAGTGAAAAAAGTGCTCGATTTCGAACTTTTAACTTTTGGGGTAAAAAAGTAGCAAAGGGGTTAACCTTCTGTTTTTTTCAAAAATCGCAAATAATTAAATGGTCTTTTTATCACTCTACCCGACGTATTTTGACCCGGGGAGTTCGAAAAACCACATTACAAGTGGCGCAAACGCTCGTAAGCATGACCAAAATGCGTTTGAATTATTTCAACTTTAAACGCCCATAAATCCTAAAATATGATACTTACGTGAAATCTGCCTGCGCCAATCGCTTTATCTCGGCAAATTACATAAGGAACAGTGAAAAAAGTGCTCGATTTCGAACTTTTAACTTTTGGGGTAAAAAAGTAGCAAAGGGGTTAACCTTCTGTTTTTTTCAAAAATCGCAAATAATTAAATGGTCTTTTTATCACTCTACCCGACGTATTTTGACCCGGGGAGTTCGAAAAACCACATTACAAGTGGCGCAAACGCTCGTAAGCATGACCAAAATGCGTTTGAATTATTTCAACTTTAAACGCCCATAAATCCTAAAATATGATACTTACGTGAAATCTGCCTGCGCCAATCGCTTTATCTCGGCAAATTACATAAGGAACAGTGAAAAAAGTGCTCGATTTCGAACTTTTAACTTTTGGGGTAAAAAAGTAGCAAAGGGGTTAACCTTCTGTTTTTTTCAAAAATCGCAAATAATTAAATGGTCTTTTTATCACTCTACCCGACGTATTTTGACCCGGGGAGTTCGAAAAACCACATTACAAGTGGCGCAAACGCTCGTAAGCATGACCAAAATGCGTTTGAATTATTTCAACTTTAAACGCCCATAAATCCTAAAATATGATACTTACGTGAAATCTGCCTGCGCCAATCGCTTTATCTCGGCAAATTACATAAGGAACAGTGAAAAAAGTGCTCGATTTCGAACTTTTAACTTTTGGGGTAAAAAAGTAGCAAAGGGGTTAACCTTCTGTTTTTTTCAAAAATCGCAAATAATTAAATGGTCTTTTTATCACTCTACCCGACGTATTTTGACCCGGGGAGTTCGAAAAACCACATTACAAGTGGCGCAAACGCTCGTAAGCATGACCAAAATGCGTTTGAATTATTTCAACTTTAAACGCCCATAAATCCTAAAATATGATACTTACGTGAAATCTGCCTGCGCCAATCGCTTTATCTCGGCAAATTACATAAGGAACAGTGAAAAAAGTGCTCGATTTCGAACTTTTAACTTTTGGGGTAAAAAAGTAGCAAAGGGGTTAACCTTCTGTTTTTTTCAAAAATCGCAAATAATTAAATGGTCTTTTTATCACTCTACCCGACGTATTTTGACCCGGGGAGTTCGAAAAACCACATTACAAGTGGCGCAAACGCTCGTAAGCATGACCAAAATGCGTTTGAATTATTTCAACTTTAAACGCCCATAAATCCTAAAATATGATACTTACGTGAAATCTGCCTGCGCCAATCGCTTTATCTCGGCAAATTACATAAGGAACAGTGAAAAAAGTGCTCGATTTCGAACTTTTAACTTTTGGGGTAAAAAAGTAGCAAAGGGGTTAACCTTCTGTTTTTTTCAAAAATCGCAAATAATTAAATGGTCTTTTTATCACTCTACCCGACGTATTTTGACCCGGGGAGTTCGAAAAACCACATTACAAGTGGCGCAAACGCTCGTAAGCATGACCAAAATGCGTTTGAATTATTTCAACTTTAAACGCCCATAAATCCTAAAATATGATACTTACGTGAAATCTGCCTGCGCCAATCGCTTTATCTCGGCAAATTACATAAGGAACAGTGAAAAAAGTGCTCGATTTCGAACTTTTAACTTTTGGGGTAAAAAAGTAGCAAAGGGGTTAACCTTCTGTTTTTTTCAAAAATCGCAAATAATTAAATGGTCTTTTTATCACTCTACCCGACGTATTTTGACCCGGGGAGTTCGAAAAACCACATTACAAGTGGCGCAAACGCTCGTAAGCATGACCAAAATGCGTTTGAATTATTTCAACTTTAAACGCCCATAAATCCTAAAATATGATACTTACGTGAAATCTGCCTGCGCCAATCGCTTTATCTCGGCAAATTACATAAGGAACAGTGAAAAAAGTGCTCGATTTCGAACTTTTAACTTTTGGGGTAAAAAAGTAGCAAAGGGGTTAACCTTCTGTTTTTTTCAAAAATCGCAAATAATTAAATGGTCTTTTTATCACTCTACCCGACGTATTTTGACCCGGGGAGTTCGAAAAACCACATTACAAGTGGCGCAAACGCTCGTAAGCATGACCAAAATGCGTTTGAATTATTTCAACTTTAAACGCCCATAAATCCTAAAATATGATACTTACGTGAAATCTGCCTGCGCCAATCGCTTTATCTCGGCAAATTACATAAGGAACAGTGAAAAAAGTGCTCGATTTCGAACTTTTAACTTTTGGGGTAAAAAAGTAGCAAAGGGGTTAACCTTCTGTTTTTTTCAAAAATCGCAAATAATTAAATGGTCTTTTTATCACTCTACCCGACGTATTTTGACCCGGGGAGTTCGAAAAACCACATTACAAGTGGCGCAAACGCTCGTAAGCATGACCAAAATGCGTTTGAATTATTTCAACTTTAAACGCCCATAAATCCTAAAATATGATACTTACGTGAAATCTGCCTGCGCCAATCGCTTTATCTCGGCAAATTACATAAGGAACAGTGAAAAAAGTGCTCGATTTCGAACTTTTAACTTTTGGGGTAAAAAAGTAGCAAAGGGGTTAACCTTCTGTTTTTTTCAAAAATCGCAAATAATTAAATGGTCTTTTTATCACTCTACCCGACGTATTTTGACCCGGGGAGTTCGAAAAACCACATTACAAGTGGCGCAAACGCTCGTAAGCATGACCAAAATGCGTTTGAATTATTTCAACTTTAAACGCCCATAAATCCTAAAATATGATACTTACGTGAAATCTGCCTGCGCCAATCGCTTTATCTCGGCAAATTACATAAGGAACAGTGAAAAAAGTGCTCGATTTCGAACTTTTAACTTTTGGGGTAAAAAAGTAGCAAAGGGGTTAACCTTCTGTTTTTTTCAAAAATCGCAAATAATTAAATGGTCTTTTTATCACTCTACCCGACGTATTTTGACCCGGGGAGTTCGAAAAACCACATTACAAGTGGCGCAAACGCTCGTAAGCATGACCAAAATGCGTTTGAATTATTTCAACTTTAAACGCCCATAAATCCTAAAATATGATACTTACGTGAAATCTGCCTGCGCCAATCGCTTTATCTCGGCAAATTACATAAGGAACAGTGAAAAAAGTGCTCGATTTCGAACTTTTAACTTTTGGGGTAAAAAAGTAGCAAAGGGGTTAACCTTCTGTTTTTTTCAAAAATCGCAAATAATTAAATGGTCTTTTTATCACTCTACCCGACGTATTTTGACCCGGGGAGTTCGAAAAACCACATTACAAGTGGCGCAAACGCTCGTAAGCATGACCAAAATGCGTTTGAATTATTTCAACTTTAAACGCCCATAAATCCTAAAATATGATACTTACGTGAAATCTGCCTGCGCCAATCGCTTTATCTCGGCAAATTACATAAGGAACAGTGAAAAAAGTGCTCGATTTCGAACTTTTAACTTTTGGGGTAAAAAAGTAGCAAAGGGGTTAACCTTCTGTTTTTTTCAAAAATCGCAAATAATTAAATGGTCTTTTTATCACTCTACCCGACGTATTTTGACCCGGGGAGTTCGAAAAACCACATTACAAGTGGCGCAAACGCTCGTAAGCATGACCAAAATGCGTTTGAATTATTTCAACTTTAAACGCCCATAAATCCTAAAATATGATACTTACGTGAAATCTGCCTGCGCCAATCGCTTTATCTCGGCAAATTACATAAGGAACAGTGAAAAAAGTGCTCGATTTCGAACTTTTAACTTTTGGGGTAAAAAAGTAGCAAAGGGGTTAACCTTCTGTTTTTTTCAAAAATCGCAAATAATTAAATGGTCTTTTTATCACTCTACCCGACGTATTTTGACCCGGGGAGTTCGAAAAACCACATTACAAGTGGCGCAAACGCTCGTAAGCATGACCAAAATGCGTTTGAATTATTTCAACTTTAAACGCCCATAAATCCTAAAATATGATACTTACGTGAAATCTGCCTGCGCCAATCGCTTTATCTCGGCAAATTACATAAGGAACAGTGAAAAAAGTGCTCGATTTCGAACTTTTAACTTTTGGGGTAAAAAAGTAGCAAAGGGGTTAACCTTCTGTTTTTTTCAAAAATCGCAAATAATTAAATGGTCTTTTTATCACTCTACCCGACGTATTTTGACCCGGGGAGTTCGAAAAACCACATTACAAGTGGCGCAAACGCTCGTAAGCATGACCAAAATGCGTTTGAATTATTTCAACTTTAAACGCCCATAAATCCTAAAATATGATACTTACGTGAAATCTGCCTGCGCCAATCGCTTTATCTCGGCAAATTACATAAGGAACAGTGAAAAAAGTGCTCGATTTCGAACTTTTAACTTTTGGGGTAAAAAAGTAGCAAAGGGGTTAACCTTCTGTTTTTTTCAAAAATCGCAAATAATTAAATGGTCTTTTTATCACTCTACCCGACGTATTTTGACCCGGGGAGTTCGAAAAACCACATTACAAGTGGCGCAAACGCTCGTAAGCATGACCAAAATGCGTTTGAATTATTTCAACTTTAAACGCCCATAAATCCTAAAATATGATACTTACGTGAAATCTGCCTGCGCCAATCGCTTTATCTCGGCAAATTACATAAGGAACAGTGAAAAAAGTGCTCGATTTCGAACTTTTAACTTTTGGGGTAAAAAAGTAGCAAAGGGGTTAACCTTCTGTTTTTTTCAAAAATCGCAAATAATTAAATGGTCTTTTTATCACTCTACCCGACGTATTTTGACCCGGGGAGTTCGAAAAACCACATTACAAGTGGCGCAAACGCTCGTAAGCATGACCAAAATGCGTTTGAATTATTTCAACTTTAAACGCCCATAAATCCTAAAATATGATACTTACGTGAAATCTGCCTGCGCCAATCGCTTTATCTCGGCAAATTACATAAGGAACAGTGAAAAAAGTGCTCGATTTCGAACTTTTAACTTTTGGGGTAAAAAAGTAGCAAAGGGGTTAACCTTCTGTTTTTTTCAAAAATCGCAAATAATTAAATGGTCTTTTTATCACTCTACCCGACGTATTTTGACCCGGGGAGTTCGAAAAACCACATTACAAGTGGCGCAAACGCTCGTAAGCATGACCAAAATGCGTTTGAATTATTTCAACTTTAAACGCCCATAAATCCTAAAATATGATACTTACGTGAAATCTGCCTGCGCCAATCGCTTTATCTCGGCAAATTACATAAGGAACAGTGAAAAAAGTGCTCGATTTCGAACTTTTAACTTTTGGGGTAAAAAAGTAGCAAAGGGGTTAACCTTCTGTTTTTTTCAAAAATCGCAAATAATTAAATGGTCTTTTTATCACTCTACCCGACGTATTTTGACCCGGGGAGTTCGAAAAACCACATTACAAGTGGCGCAAACGCTCGTAAGCATGACCAAAATGCGTTTGAATTATTTCAACTTTAAACGCCCATAAATCCTAAAATATGATACTTACGTGAAATCTGCCTGCGCCAATCGCTTTATCTCGGCAAATTACATAAGGAACAGTGAAAAAAGTGCTCGATTTCGAACTTTTAACTTTTGGGGTAAAAAAGTAGCAAAGGGGTTAACCTTCTGTTTTTTTCAAAAATCGCAAATAATTAAATGGTCTTTTTATCACTCTACCCGACGTATTTTGACCCGGGGAGTTCGAAAAACCACATTACAAGTGGCGCAAACGCTCGTAAGCATGACCAAAATGCGTTTGAATTATTTCAACTTTAAACGCCCATAAATCCTAAAATATGATACTTACGTGAAATCTGCCTGCGCCAATCGCTTTATCTCGGCAAATTACATAAGGAACAGTGAAAAAAGTGCTCGATTTCGAACTTTTAACTTTTGGGGTAAAAAAGTAGCAAAGGGGTTAACCTTCTGTTTTTTTCAAAAATCGCAAATAATTAAATGGTCTTTTTATCACTCTACCCGACGTATTTTGACCCGGGGAGTTCGAAAAACCACATTACAAGTGGCGCAAACGCTCGTAAGCATGACCAAAATGCGTTTGAATTATTTCAACTTTAAACGCCCATAAATCCTAAAATATGATACTTACGTGAAATCTGCCTGCGCCAATCGCTTTATCTCGGCAAATTACATAAGGAACAGTGAAAAAAGTGCTCGATTTCGAACTTTTAACTTTTGGGGTAAAAAAGTAGCAAAGGGGTTAACCTTCTGTTTTTTTCAAAAATCGCAAATAATTAAATGGTCTTTTTATCACTCTACCCGACGTATTTTGACCCGGGGAGTTCGAAAAACCACATTACAAGTGGCGCAAACGCTCGTAAGCATGACCAAAATGCGTTTGAATTATTTCAACTTTAAACGCCCATAAATCCTAAAATATGATACTTACGTGAAATCTGCCTGCGCCAATCGCTTTATCTCGGCAAATTACATAAGGAACAGTGAAAAAAGTGCTCGATTTCGAACTTTTAACTTTTGGGGTAAAAAAGTAGCAAAGGGGTTAACCTTCTGTTTTTTTCAAAAATCGCAAATAATTAAATGGTCTTTTTATCACTCTACCCGACGTATTTTGACCCGGGGAGTTCGAAAAACCACATTACAAGTGGCGCAAACGCTCGTAAGCATGACCAAAATGCGTTTGAATTATTTCAACTTTAAACGCCCATAAATCCTAAAATATGATACTTACGTGAAATCTGCCTGCGCCAATCGCTTTATCTCGGCAAATTACATAAGGAACAGTGAAAAAAGTGCTCGATTTCGAACTTTTAACTTTTGGGGTAAAAAAGTAGCAAAGGGGTTAACCTTCTGTTTTTTTCAAAAATCGCAAATAATTAAATGGTCTTTTTATCACTCTACCCGACGTATTTTGACCCGGGGAGTTCGAAAAACCACATTACAAGTGGCGCAAACGCTCGTAAGCATGACCAAAATGCGTTTGAATTATTTCAACTTTAAACGCCCATAAATCCTAAAATATGATACTTACGTGAAATCTGCCTGCGCCAATCGCTTTATCTCGGCAAATTACATAAGGAACAGTGAAAAAAGTGCTCGATTTCGAACTTTTAACTTTTGGGGTAAAAAAGTAGCAAAGGGGTTAACCTTCTGTTTTTTTCAAAAATCGCAAATAATTAAATGGTCTTTTTATCACTCTACCCGACGTATTTTGACCCGGGGAGTTCGAAAAACCACATTACAAGTGGCGCAAACGCTCGTAAGCATGACCAAAATGCGTTTGAATTATTTCAACTTTAAACGCCCATAAATCCTAAAATATGATACTTACGTGAAATCTGCCTGCGCCAATCGCTTTATCTCGGCAAATTACATAAGGAACAGTGAAAAAAGTGCTCGATTTCGAACTTTTAACTTTTGGGGTAAAAAAGTAGCAAAGGGGTTAACCTTCTGTTTTTTTCAAAAATCGCAAATAATTAAATGGTCTTTTTATCACTCTACCCGACGTATTTTGACCCGGGGAGTTCGAAAAACCACATTACAAGTGGCGCAAACGCTCGTAAGCATGACCAAAATGCGTTTGAATTATTTCAACTTTAAACGCCCATAAATCCTAAAATATGATACTTACGTGAAATCTGCCTGCGCCAATCGCTTTATCTCGGCAAATTACATAAGGAACAGTGAAAAAAGTGCTCGATTTCGAACTTTTAACTTTTGGGGTAAAAAAGTAGCAAAGGGGTTAACCTTCTGTTTTTTTCAAAAATCGCAAATAATTAAATGGTCTTTTTATCACTCTACCCGACGTATTTTGACCCGGGGAGTTCGAAAAACCACATTACAAGTGGCGCAAACGCTCGTAAGCATGACCAAAATGCGTTTGAATTATTTCAACTTTAAACGCCCATAAATCCTAAAATATGATACTTACGTGAAATCTGCCTGCGCCAATCGCTTTATCTCGGCAAATTACATAAGGAACAGTGAAAAAAGTGCTCGATTTCGAACTTTTAACTTTTGGGGTAAAAAAGTAGCAAAGGGGTTAACCTTCTGTTTTTTTCAAAAATCGCAAATAATTAAATGGTCTTTTTATCACTCTACCCGACGTATTTTGACCCGGGGAGTTCGAAAAACCACATTACAAGTGGCGCAAACGCTCGTAAGCATGACCAAAATGCGTTTGAATTATTTCAACTTTAAACGCCCATAAATCCTAAAATATGATACTTACGTGAAATCTGCCTGCGCCAATCGCTTTATCTCGGCAAATTACATAAGGAACAGTGAAAAAAGTGCTCGATTTCGAACTTTTAACTTTTGGGGTAAAAAAGTAGCAAAGGGGTTAACCTTCTGTTTTTTTCAAAAATCGCAAATAATTAAATGGTCTTTTTATCACTCTACCCGACGTATTTTGACCCGGGGAGTTCGAAAAACCACATTACAAGTGGCGCAAACGCTCGTAAGCATGACCAAAATGCGTTTGAATTATTTCAACTTTAAACGCCCATAAATCCTAAAATATGATACTTACGTGAAATCTGCCTGCGCCAATCGCTTTATCTCGGCAAATTACATAAGGAACAGTGAAAAAAGTGCTCGATTTCGAACTTTTAACTTTTGGGGTAAAAAAGTAGCAAAGGGGTTAACCTTCTGTTTTTTTCAAAAATCGCAAATAATTAAATGGTCTTTTTATCACTCTACCCGACGTATTTTGACCCGGGGAGTTCGAAAAACCACATTACAAGTGGCGCAAACGCTCGTAAGCATGACCAAAATGCGTTTGAATTATTTCAACTTTAAACGCCCATAAATCCTAAAATATGATACTTACGTGAAATCTGCCTGCGCCAATCGCTTTATCTCGGCAAATTACATAAGGAACAGTGAAAAAAGTGCTCGATTTCGAACTTTTAACTTTTGGGGTAAAAAAGTAGCAAAGGGGTTAACCTTCTGTTTTTTTCAAAAATCGCAAATAATTAAATGGTCTTTTTATCACTCTACCCGACGTATTTTGACCCGGGGAGTTCGAAAAACCACATTACAAGTGGCGCAAACGCTCGTAAGCATGACCAAAATGCGTTTGAATTATTTCAACTTTAAACGCCCATAAATCCTAAAATATGATACTTACGTGAAATCTGCCTGCGCCAATCGCTTTATCTCGGCAAATTACATAAGGAACAGTGAAAAAAGTGCTCGATTTCGAACTTTTAACTTTTGGGGTAAAAAAGTAGCAAAGGGGTTAACCTTCTGTTTTTTTCAAAAATCGCAAATAATTAAATGGTCTTTTTATCACTCTACCCGACGTATTTTGACCCGGGGAGTTCGAAAAACCACATTACAAGTGGCGCAAACGCTCGTAAGCATGACCAAAATGCGTTTGAATTATTTCAACTTTAAACGCCCATAAATCCTAAAATATGATACTTACGTGAAATCTGCCTGCGCCAATCGCTTTATCTCGGCAAATTACATAAGGAACAGTGAAAAAAGTGCTCGATTTCGAACTTTTAACTTTTGGGGTAAAAAAGTAGCAAAGGGGTTAACCTTCTGTTTTTTTCAAAAATCGCAAATAATTAAATGGTCTTTTTATCACTCTACCCGACGTATTTTGACCCGGGGAGTTCGAAAAACCACATTACAAGTGGCGCAAACGCTCGTAAGCATGACCAAAATGCGTTTGAATTATTTCAACTTTAAACGCCCATAAATCCTAAAATATGATACTTACGTGAAATCTGCCTGCGCCAATCGCTTTATCTCGGCAAATTACATAAGGAACAGTGAAAAAAGTGCTCGATTTCGAACTTTTAACTTTTGGGGTAAAAAAGTAGCAAAGGGGTTAACCTTCTGTTTTTTTCAAAAATCGCAAATAATTAAATGGTCTTTTTATCACTCTACCCGACGTATTTTGACCCGGGGAGTTCGAAAAACCACATTACAAGTGGCGCAAACGCTCGTAAGCATGACCAAAATGCGTTTGAATTATTTCAACTTTAAACGCCCATAAATCCTAAAATATGATACTTACGTGAAATCTGCCTGCGCCAATCGCTTTATCTCGGCAAATTACATAAGGAACAGTGAAAAAAGTGCTCGATTTCGAACTTTTAACTTTTGGGGTAAAAAAGTAGCAAAGGGGTTAACCTTCTGTTTTTTTCAAAAATCGCAAATAATTAAATGGTCTTTTTATCACTCTACCCGACGTATTTTGACCCGGGGAGTTCGAAAAACCACATTACAAGTGGCGCAAACGCTCGTAAGCATGACCAAAATGCGTTTGAATTATTTCAACTTTAAACGCCCATAAATCCTAAAATATGATACTTACGTGAAATCTGCCTGCGCCAATCGCTTTATCTCGGCAAATTACATAAGGAACAGTGAAAAAAGTGCTCGATTTCGAACTTTTAACTTTTGGGGTAAAAAAGTAGCAAAGGGGTTAACCTTCTGTTTTTTTCAAAAATCGCAAATAATTAAATGGTCTTTTTATCACTCTACCCGACGTATTTTGACCCGGGGAGTTCGAAAAACCACATTACAAGTGGCGCAAACGCTCGTAAGCATGACCAAAATGCGTTTGAATTAGTTTCAACTTTAAACGCCCATAAATCCTAAAATATGATACTTACGTGAAATCTGCCTGCGCCAATCGCTTTATCTCGGCAAATTACATAAGGAACAGTGAAAAAAGTGCTCGATTTCGAACTTTTAACTTTTGGGGTAAAAAAGTAGCAAAGGGGTTAACCTTCTGTTTTTTTCAAAAATCGCAAATAATTAAATGGTCTTTTTATCACTCTACCCGACGTATTTTGACCCGGGGAGTTCGAAAAACCACATTACAAGTGGCGCAAACGCTCGTAAGCATGACCAAAATGCGTTTGAATTATTTCAACTTTAAACGCCCATAAATCCTAAAATATGATACTTACGTGAAATCTGCCTGCGCCAATCGCTTTATCTCGGCAAATTACATAAGGAACAGTGAAAAAAGTGCTCGATTTCGAACTTTTAACTTTTGGGGTAAAAAAGTAGCAAAGGGGTTAACCTTCTGTTTTTTTCAAAAATCGCAAATAATTAAATGGTCTTTTTATCACTCTACCCGACGTATTTTGACCCGGGGAGTTCGAAAAACCACATTACAAGTGGCGCAAACGCTCGTAAGCATGACCAAAATGCGTTTGAATTATTTCAACTTTAAACGCCCATAAATCCTAAAATATGATACTTACGTGAAATCTGCCTGCGCCAATCGCTTTATCTCGGCAAATTACATAAGGAACAGTGAAAAAAGTGCTCGATTTCGAACTTTTAACTTTTGGGGTAAAAAAGTAGCAAAGGGGTTAACCTTCTGTTTTTTTCAAAAATCGCAAATAATTAAATGGTCTTTTTATCACTCTACCCGACGTATTTTGACCCGGGGAGTTCGAAAAACCACATTACAAGTGGCGCAAACGCTCGTAAGCATGACCAAAATGCGTTTGAATTATTTCAACTTTAAACGCCCATAAATCCTAAAATATGATACTTACGTGAAATCTGCCTGCGCCAATCGCTTTATCTCGGCAAATTACATAAGGAACAGTGAAAAAAGTGCTCGATTTCGAACTTTTAACTTTTGGGGTAAAAAAGTAGCAAAGGGGTTAACCTTCTGTTTTTTTCAAAAATCGCAAATAATTAAATGGTCTTTTTATCACTCTACCCGACGTATTTTGACCCGGGGAGTTCGAAAAACCACATTACAAGTGGCGCAAACGCTCGTAAGCATGACCAAAATGCGTTTGAATTATTTCAACTTTAAACGCCCATAAATCCTAAAATATGATACTTACGTGAAATCTGCCTGCGCCAATCGCTTTATCTCGGCAAATTACATAAGGAACAGTGAAAAAAGTGCTCGATTTCGAACTTTTAACTTTTGGGGTAAAAAAGTAGCAAAGGGGTTAACCTTCTGTTTTTTTCAAAAATCGCAAATAATTAAATGGTCTTTTTATCACTCTACCCGACGTATTTTGACCCGGGGAGTTCGAAAAACCACATTACAAGTGGCGCAAACGCTCGTAAGCATGACCAAAATGCGTTTGAATTATTTCAACTTTAAACGCCCATAAATCCTAAAATATGATACTTACGTGAAATCTGCCTGCGCCAATCGCTTTATCTCGGCAAATTACATAAGGAACAGTGAAAAAAGTGCTCGATTTCGAACTTTTAACTTTTGGGGTAAAAAAGTAGCAAAGGGGTTAACCTTCTGTTTTTTTCAAAAATCGCAAATAATTAAATGGTCTTTTTATCACTCTACCCGACGTATTTTGACCCGGGGAGTTCGAAAAACCACATTACAAGTGGCGCAAACGCTCGTAAGCATGACCAAAATGCGTTTGAATTATTTCAACTTTAAACGCCCATAAATCCTAAAATATGATACTTACGTGAAATCTGCCTGCGCCAATCGCTTTATCTCGGCAAATTACATAAGGAACAGTGAAAAAAGTGCTCGATTTCGAACTTTTAACTTTTGGGGTAAAAAAGTAGCAAAGGGGTTAACCTTCTGTTTTTTTCAAAAATCGCAAATAATTAAATGGTCTTTTTATCACTCTACCCGACGTATTTTGACCCGGGGAGTTCGAAAAACCACATTACAAGTGGCGCAAACGCTCGTAAGCATGACCAAAATGCGTTTGAATTATTTCAACTTTAAACGCCCATAAATCCTAAAATATGATACTTACGTGAAATCTGCCTGCGCCAATCGCTTTATCTCGGCAAATTACATAAGGAACAGTGAAAAAAGTGCTCGATTTCGAACTTTTAACTTTTGGGGTAAAAAAGTAGCAAAGGGGTTAACCTTCTGTTTTTTTCAAAAATCGCAAATAATTAAATGGTCTTTTTATCACTCTACCCGACGTATTTTGACCCGGGGAGTTCGAAAAACCACATTACAAGTGGCGCAAACGCTCGTAAGCATGACCAAAATGCGTTTGAATTATTTCAACTTTAAACGCCCATAAATCCTAAAATATGATACTTACGTGAAATCTGCCTGCGCCAATCGCTTTATCTCGGCAAATTACATAAGGAACAGTGAAAAAAGTGCTCGATTTCGAACTTTTAACTTTTGGGGTAAAAAAGTAGCAAAGGGGTTAACCTTCTGTTTTTTTCAAAAATCGCAAATAATTAAATGGTCTTTTTATCACTCTACCCGACGTATTTTGACCCGGGGAGTTCGAAAAACCACATTACAAGTGGCGCAAACGCTCGTAAGCATGACCAAAATGCGTTTGAATTATTTCAACTTTAAACGCCCATAAATCCTAAAATATGATACTTACGTGAAATCTGCCTGCGCCAATCGCTTTATCTCGGCAAATTACATAAGGAACAGTGAAAAAAGTGCTCGATTTCGAACTTTTAACTTTTGGGGTAAAAAAGTAGCAAAGGGGTTAACCTTCTGTTTTTTTCAAAAATCGCAAATAATTAAATGGTCTTTTTATCACTCTACCCGACGTATTTTGACCCGGGGAGTTCGAAAAACCACATTACAAGTGGCGCAAACGCTCGTAAGCATGACCAAAATGCGTTTGAATTATTTCAACTTTAAACGCCCATAAATCCTAAAATATGATACTTACGTGAAATCTGCCTGCGCCAATCGCTTTATCTCGGCAAATTACATAAGGAACAGTGAAAAAAGTGCTCGATTTCGAACTTTTAACTTTTGGGGTAAAAAAGTAGCAAAGGGGTTAACCTTCTGTTTTTTTCAAAAATCGCAAATAATTAAATGGTCTTTTTATCACTCTACCCGACGTATTTTGACCCGGGGAGTTCGAAAAACCACATTACAAGTGGCGCAAACGCTCGTAAGCATGACCAAAATGCGTTTGAATTATTTCAACTTTAAACGCCCATAAATCCTAAAATATGATACTTACGTGAAATCTGCCTGCGCCAATCGCTTTATCTCGGCAAATTACATAAGGAACAGTGAAAAAAGTGCTCGATTTCGAACTTTTAACTTTTGGGGTAAAAAAGTAGCAAAGGGGTTAACCTTCTGTTTTTTTCAAAAATCGCAAATAATTAAATGGTCTTTTTATCACTCTACCCGACGTATTTTGACCCGGGGAGTTCGAAAAACCACATTACAAGTGGCGCAAACGCTCGTAAGCATGACCAAAATGCGTTTGAATTATTTCAACTTTAAACGCCCATAAATCCTAAAATATGATACTTACGTGAAATCTGCCTGCGCCAATCGCTTTATCTCGGCAAATTACATAAGGAACAGTGAAAAAAGTGCTCGATTTCGAACTTTTAACTTTTGGGGTAAAAAAGTAGCAAAGGGGTTAACCTTCTGTTTTTTTCAAAAATCGCAAATAATTAAATGGTCTTTTTATCACTCTACCCGACGTATTTTGACCCGGGGAGTTCGAAAAACCACATTACAAGTGGCGCAAACGCTCGTAAGCATGACCAAAATGCGTTTGAATTATTTCAACTTTAAACGCCCATAAATCCTAAAATATGATACTTACGTGAAATCTGCCTGCGCCAATCGCTTTATCTCGGCAAATTACATAAGGAACAGTGAAAAAAGTGCTCGATTTCGAACTTTTAACTTTTGGGGTAAAAAAGTAGCAAAGGGGTTAACCTTCTGTTTTTTTCAAAAATCGCAAATAATTAAATGGTCTTTTTATCACTCTACCCGACGTATTTTGACCCGGGGAGTTCGAAAAACCACATTACAAGTGGCGCAAACGCTCGTAAGCATGACCAAAATGCGTTTGAATTATTTCAACTTTAAACGCCCATAAATCCTAAAATATGATACTTACGTGAAATCTGCCTGCGCCAATCGCTTTATCTCGGCAAATTACATAAGGAACAGTGAAAAAAGTGCTCGATTTCGAACTTTTAACTTTTGGGGTAAAAAAGTAGCAAAGGGGTTAACCTTCTGTTTTTTTCAAAAATCGCAAATAATTAAATGGTCTTTTTATCACTCTACCCGACGTATTTTGACCCGGGGAGTTCGAAAAACCACATTACAAGTGGCGCAAACGCTCGTAAGCATGACCAAAATGCGTTTGAATTATTTCAACTTTAAACGCCCATAAATCCTAAAATATGATACTTACGTGAAATCTGCCTGCGCCAATCGCTTTATCTCGGCAAATTACATAAGGAACAGTGAAAAAAGTGCTCGATTTCGAACTTTTAACTTTTGGGGTAAAAAAGTAGCAAAGGGGTTAACCTTCTGTTTTTTTCAAAAATCGCAAATAATTAAATGGTCTTTTTATCACTCTACCCGACGTATTTTGACCCGGGGAGTTCGAAAAACCACATTACAAGTGGCGCAAACGCTCGTAAGCATGACCAAAATGCGTTTGAATTATTTCAACTTTAAACGCCCATAAATCCTAAAATATGATACTTACGTGAAATCTGCCTGCGCCAATCGCTTTATCTCGGCAAATTACATAAGGAACAGTGAAAAAAGTGCTCGATTTCGAACTTTTAACTTTTGGGGTAAAAAAGTAGCAAAGGGGTTAACCTTCTGTTTTTTTCAAAAATCGCAAATAATTAAATGGTCTTTTTATCACTCTACCCGACGTATTTTGACCCGGGGAGTTCGAAAAACCACATTACAAGTGGCGCAAACGCTCGTAAGCATGACCAAAATGCGTTTGAATTATTTCAACTTTAAACGCCCATAAATCCTAAAATATGATACTTACGTGAAATCTGCCTGCGCCAATCGCTTTATCTCGGCAAATTACATAAGGAACAGTGAAAAAAGTGCTCGATTTCGAACTTTTAACTTTTGGGGTAAAAAAGTAGCAAAGGGGTTAACCTTCTGTTTTTTTCAAAAATCGCAAATAATTAAATGGTCTTTTTATCACTCTACCCGACGTATTTTGACCCGGGGAGTTCGAAAAACCACATTACAAGTGGCGCAAACGCTCGTAAGCATGACCAAAATGCGTTTGAATTATTTCAACTTTAAACGCCCATAAATCCTAAAATATGATACTTACGTGAAATCTGCCTGCGCCAATCGCTTTATCTCGGCAAATTACATAAGGAACAGTGAAAAAAGTGCTCGATTTCGAACTTTTAACTTTTGGGGTAAAAAAGTAGCAAAGGGGTTAACCTTCTGTTTTTTTCAAAAATCGCAAATAATTAAATGGTCTTTTTATCACTCTACCCGACGTATTTTGACCCGGGGAGTTCGAAAAACCACATTACAAGTGGCGCAAACGCTCGTAAGCATGACCAAAATGCGTTTGAATTATTTCAACTTTAAACGCCCATAAATCCTAAAATATGATACTTACGTGAAATCTGCCTGCGCCAATCGCTTTATCTCGGCAAATTACATAAGGAACAGTGAAAAAAGTGCTCGATTTCGAACTTTTAACTTTTGGGGTAAAAAAGTAGCAAAGGGGTTAACCTTCTGTTTTTTTCAAAAATCGCAAATAATTAAATGGTCTTTTTATCACTCTACCCGACGTATTTTGACCCGGGGAGTTCGAAAAACCACATTACAAGTGGCGCAAACGCTCGTAAGCATGACCAAAATGCGTTTGAATTATTTCAACTTTAAACGCCCATAAATCCTAAAATATGATACTTACGTGAAATCTGCCTGCGCCAATCGCTTTATCTCGGCAAATTACATAAGGAACAGTGAAAAAAGTGCTCGATTTCGAACTTTTAACTTTTGGGGTAAAAAAGTAGCAAAGGGGTTAACCTTCTGTTTTTTTCAAAAATCGCAAATAATTAAATGGTCTTTTTATCACTCTACCCGACGTATTTTGACCCGGGGAGTTCGAAAAACCACATTACAAGTGGCGCAAACGCTCGTAAGCATGACCAAAATGCGTTTGAATTATTTCAACTTTAAACGCCCATAAATCCTAAAATATGATACTTACGTGAAATCTGCCTGCGCCAATCGCTTTATCTCGGCAAATTACATAAGGAACAGTGAAAAAAGTGCTCGATTTCGAACTTTTAACTTTTGGGGTAAAAAAGTAGCAAAGGGGTTAACCTTCTGTTTTTTTCAAAAATCGCAAATAATTAAATGGTCTTTTTATCACTCTACCCGACGTATTTTGACCCGGGGAGTTCGAAAAACCACATTACAAGTGGCGCAAACGCTCGTAAGCATGACCAAAATGCGTTTGAATTATTTCAACTTTAAACGCCCATAAATCCTAAAATATGATACTTACGTGAAATCTGCCTGCGCCAATCGCTTTATCTCGGCAAATTACATAAGGAACAGTGAAAAAAGTGCTCGATTTCGAACTTTTAACTTTTGGGGTAAAAAAGTAGCAAAGGGGTTAACCTTCTGTTTTTTTCAAAAATCGCAAATAATTAAATGGTCTTTTTATCACTCTACCCGACGTATTTTGACCCGGGGAGTTCGAAAAACCACATTACAAGTGGCGCAAACGCTCGTAAGCATGACCAAAATGCGTTTGAATTATTTCAACTTTAAACGCCCATAAATCCTAAAATATGATACTTACGTGAAATCTGCCTGCGCCAATCGCTTTATCTCGGCAAATTACATAAGGAACAGTGAAAAAAGTGCTCGATTTCGAACTTTTAACTTTTGGGGTAAAAAAGTAGCAAAGGGGTTAACCTTCTGTTTTTTTCAAAAATCGCAAATAATTAAATGGTCTTTTTATCACTCTACCCGACGTATTTTGACCCGGGGAGTTCGAAAAACCACATTACAAGTGGCGCAAACGCTCGTAAGCATGACCAAAATGCGTTTGAATTATTTCAACTTTAAACGCCCATAAATCCTAAAATATGATACTTACGTGAAATCTGCCTGCGCCAATCGCTTTATCTCGGCAAATTACATAAGGAACAGTGAAAAAAGTGCTCGATTTCGAACTTTTAACTTTTGGGGTAAAAAAGTAGCAAAGGGGTTAACCTTCTGTTTTTTTCAAAAATCGCAAATAATTAAATGGTCTTTTTATCACTCTACCCGACGTATTTTGACCCGGGGAGTTCGAAAAACCACATTACAAGTGGCGCAAACGCTCGTAAGCATGACCAAAATGCGTTTGAATTATTTCAACTTTAAACGCCCATAAATCCTAAAATATGATACTTACGTGAAATCTGCCTGCGCCAATCGCTTTATCTCGGCAAATTACATAAGGAACAGTGAAAAAAGTGCTCGATTTCGAACTTTTAACTTTTGGGGTAAAAAAGTAGCAAAGGGGTTAACCTTCTGTTTTTTTCAAAAATCGCAAATAATTAAATGGTCTTTTTATCACTCTACCCGACGTATTTTGACCCGGGGAGTTCGAAAAACCACATTACAAGTGGCGCAAACGCTCGTAAGCATGACCAAAATGCGTTTGAATTATTTCAACTTTAAACGCCCATAAATCCTAAAATATGATACTTACGTGAAATCTGCCTGCGCCAATCGCTTTATCTCGGCAAATTACATAAGGAACAGTGAAAAAAGTGCTCGATTTCGAACTTTTAACTTTTGGGGTAAAAAAGTAGCAAAGGGGTTAACCTTCTGTTTTTTTCAAAAATCGCAAATAATTAAATGGTCTTTTTATCACTCTACCCGACGTATTTTGACCCGGGGAGTTCGAAAAACCACATTACATGTGGCGCAAACGCTCGTAAGCATGACCAAAATGCGTTTGAATTATTTCAACTTTAAACGCCCATAAATCCTAAAATATGATACTTACGTGAAATCTGCCTGCGCCAATCGCTTTATCTCGGCAAATTACATAAGGAACAGTGAAAAAAGTGCTCGATTTCGAACTTTTAACTTTTGGGGTAAAAAAGTAGCAAAGGGGTTAACCTTCTGTTTTTTTCAAAAATCGCAAATAATTAAATGGTCTTTTTATCACTCTACCCGACGTATTTTGACCCGGGGAGTTCGAAAAACCACATTACAAGTGGCGCAAACGCTCGTAAGCATGACCAAAATGCGTTTGAATTATTTCAACTTTAAACGCCCATAAATCCTAAAATATGATACTTACGTGAAATCTGCCTGCGCCAATCGCTTTATCTCGGCAAATTACATAAGGAACAGTGAAAAAAGTGCTCGATTTCGAACTTTTAACTTTTGGGGTAAAAAAGTAGCAAAGGGGTTAACCTTCTGTTTTTTACAAAAATCGCAAATAATTAAATGGTCTTTTTATCACTCTACCCGACGTATTTTGACCCGGGGAGTTCGAAAAACCACATTACAAGTGGCGCAAACGCTCGTAAGCATGACCAAAATGCGTTTGAATTATTTCAACTTTAAACGCCCATAAATCCTAAAATATGATACTTACGTGAAATCTGCCTGCGCCAATCGCTTTATCTCGGCAAATTACATAAGGAACAGTGAAAAAAGTGCTCGATTTCGAACTTTTAACTTTTGGGGTAAAAAAGTAGCAAAGGGGTTAACCTTCTGTTTTTTACAAAAATCGCAAATAATTAAATGGTCTTTTTATCACTCTACCCGACGTATTTTGACCCGGGGAGTTCGAAAAACCACATTACAAGTGGCGCAAACGCTCGTAAGCATGACCAAAATGCGTTTGAATTATTTCAACTTTAAACGCCCATAAATCCTAAAATATGATACTTACGTGAAATCTGCCTGCGCCAATCGCTTTATCTCGGCAAATTACATAAGGAACAGTGAAAAAAGTGCTCGATTTCGAACTTTTAACTTTTGGGGTAAAAAAGTAGCAAAGGGGTTAACCTTCTGTTTTTTTCAAAAATCGCAAATAATTAAATGGTCTTTTTATCACACTACCCGACGTATTTTGACCCGGGGAGTTCGAAAAACCACATTACAAGTGGCGCAAACGCTCGTAAGCATGACCAAAATGCGTTTGAATTATTTCAACTTTAAACGCCCATAAATCCTAAAATATGATACTTACGTGAAATCTGCCTGCGCCAATCGCTTTATCTCGGCAAATTACATAAGGAACAGTGAAAAAAGTGCTCGATTTCGAACTTTTAACTTTTGGGGTAAAAAAGTAGCAAAGGGGTTAACCTTCTGTTTTTTTCAAAAATCGCAAATAATTAAATGGTCTTTTTATCACTCTACCCGACGTATTTTGACCCGGGGAGTTCGAAAAACCACATTACAAGTGGCGCAAACGCTCGTAAGCATGACCAAAATGCGTTTGAATTATTTCAACTTTAAACGCCCATAAATCCTAAAATATGATACTTACGTGAAATCTGCCTGCGCCAATCGCTTTATCTCGGCAAATTACATAAGGAACAGTGAAAAAAGTGCTCGATTTCGAACTTTTAACTTTTGGGGTAAAAAAGTAGCAAAGGGGTTAACCTTCTGTTTTTTTCAAAAATCGCAAATAATTAAATGGTCTTTTTATCACTCTACCCGACGTATTTTGACCCGGGGAGTTCGAAAAACCACATTACAAGTGGCGCAAACGCTCGTAAGCATGACCAAAATGCGTTTGAATTATTTCAACTTTAAACGCCCATAAATCCTAAAATATGATACTTACGTGAAATCTGCCTGCGCCAATCGCTTTATCTCGGCAAATTACATAAGGAACAGTGAAAAAAGTGCTCGATTTCGAACTTTTAACTTTTGGGGTAAAAAAGTAGCAAAGGGGTTAACCTTCTGTTTTTTTCAAAAATCGCAAATAATTAAATGGTCTTTTTATCACTCTACCCGACGTATTTTGACCCGGGGAGTTTGAAAAACCACATTACAAGTGGCGCAAACGCTCGTAAGCATGACCAAAATGCGTTTGAATTATTTCAACTTTAAACGCCCATAAATCCTAAAATATGATACTTACGTGAAATCTGCCTGCGCCAATCGCTTTATCTCGGCAAATTACATAAGGAACAGTGAAAAAAGTGCTCGATTTCGAACTTTTAACTTTTGGGGTAAAAAAGTAGCAAAGGGGTTAACCTTCTGTTTTTTTCAAAAATCGCAAATAATTAAATGGTCTTTTTATCACTCTACCCGACGTATTTTGACCCGGGGAGTTCGAAAAACCACATTACAAGTGGCGCAAACGCTCGTAAGCATGACCAAAATGCGTTTGAATTATTTCAACTTTAAACGCCCATAAATCCTAAAATATGATACTTACGTGAAATCTGCCTGCGCCAATCGCTTTATCTCGGCAAATTACATAAGGAACAGTGAAAAAAGTGCTCGATTTCGAACTTTTAACTTTTGGGGTAAAAAAGTAGCAAAGGGGTTAACCTTCTGTTTTTTTCAAAAATCGCAAATAATTAAATGGTCTTTTTATCACTCTACCCGACGTATTTTGACCCGGGGAGTTCGAAAAACCACATTACAAGTGGCGCAAACGCTCGTAAGCATGACCAAAATGCGTTTGAATTATTTCAACTTTAAACGCCCATAAATCCTAAAATATGATACTTACGTGAAATCTGCCTGCGCCAATCGCTTTATCTCGGCAAATTACATAAGGAACAGTGAAAAAAGTGCTCGATTTCGAACTTTTAACTTTTGGGGTAAAAAAGTAGCAAAGGGGTTAACCTTCTGTTTTTTTCAAAAATCGCAAATAATTAAATGGTCTTTTTATCACTCTACCCGACGTATTTTGACCCGGGGAGTTCGAAAAACCACATTACAAGTGGCGCAAACGCTCGTAAGCATGACCAAAATGCGTTTGAATTATTTCAACTTTAAACGCCCATAAATCCTAAAATATGATACTTACGTGAAATCTGCCTGCGCCAATCGCTTTATCTCGGCAAATTACATAAGGAACAGTGAAAAAAGTGCTCGATTTCGAACTTTTAACTTTTGGGGTAAAAAAGTAGCAAAGGGGTTAACCTTCTGTTTTTTTCAAAAATCGCAAATAATTAAATGGTCTTTTTATCACTCTACCCGACGTATTTTGACCCGGGGAGTTCGAAAAACCACATTACAAGTGGCGCAAACGCTCGTAAGCATGACCAAAATGCGTTTGAATTATTTCAACTTTAAACGCCCATAAATCCTAAAATATGATACTTACGTGAAATCTGCCTGCGCCAATCGCTTTATCTCGGCAAATTACATAAGGAACAGTGAAAAAAGTGCTCGATTTCGAACTTTTAACTTTTGGGGTAAAAAAGTAGCAAAGGGGTTAACCTTCTGTTTTTTTCAAAAATCGCAAATAATTAAATGGTCTTTTTATCACTCTACCCGACGTATTTTGACCCGGGGAGTTCGAAAAACCACATTACAAGTGGCGCAAACGCTCGTAAGCATGACCAAAATGCGTTTGAATTATTTCAACTTTAAACGCCCATAAATCCTAAAATATGATACTTACGTGAAATCTGCCTGCGCCAATCGCTTTATCTCGGCAAATTACATAAGGAACAGTGAAAAAAGTGCTCGATTTCGAACTTTTAACTTTTGGGGTAAAAAAGTAGCAAAGGGGTTAACCTTCTGTTTTTTTCAAAAATCGCAAATAATTAAATGGTCTTTTTATCACTCTACCCGACGTATTTTGACCCGGGGAGTTTGAAAAACCACATTACAAGTGGCGCAAACGCTCGTAAGCATGACCAAAATGCGTTTGAATTATTTCAACTTTAAACGCCCATAAATCCTAAAATATGATACTTACGTGAAATCTGCCTGCGCCAATCGCTTTATCTCGGCAAATTACATAAGGAACAGTGAAAAAAGTGCTCGATTTCGAACTTTTAACTTTTGGGGTAAAAAAGTAGCAAAGGGGTTAACCTTCTGTTTTTTTCAAAAATCGCAAATAATTAAATGGTCTTTTTATCACTCTACCCGACGTATTTTGACCCGGGGAGTTGGAAAAACCACATTACAAGTGGCGCAAACGCTCGTAAGCATGACCAAAATGCGTTTGAATTATTTCAACTTTAAACGCCCATAAATCCTAAAATATGATACTTACGTGAAATCTGCCTGCGCCAATCGCTTTATCTCGGCAAATTACATAAGGAACAGTGAAAAAAGTGCTCGATTTCGAACTTTTAACTTTTGGGGTAAAAAAGTAGCAAAGGGGTTAACCTTCTGTTTTTTTCAAAAATCGCAAATAATTAAATGGTCTTTTTATCACTCTACCCGACGTATTTTGACCCGGGGAGTTCGAAAAACCACATTACAAGTGGCGCAAACGCTCGTAAGCATGACCAAAATGCGTTTGAATTATTTCAACTTTAAACGCCCATAAATCCTAAAATATGATACTTACGTGAAATCTGCCTGCGCCAATCGCTTTATCTCGGCAAATTACATAAGGAACAGTGAAAAAAGTGCTCGATTTCGAACTTTTAACTTTTGGGGTAAAAAAGTAGCAAAGGGGTTAACCTTCTGTTTTTTTCAAAAATCGCAAATAATTAAATGGTCTTTTTATCACTCTACCCGACGTATTTTGACCCGGGGAGTTCGAAAAACCACATTACAAGTGGCGCAAACGCTCGTAAGCATGACCAAAATGCGTTTGAATTATTTCAACTTTAAACGCCCATAAATCCTAAAATATGATACTTACGTGAAATCTGCCTGCGCCAATCGCTTTATCTCGGCAAATTACATAAGGAACAGTGAAAAAAGTGCTCGATTTCGAACTTTTAACTTTTGGGGTAAAAAAGTAGCAAAGGGGTTAACCTTCTGTTTTTTTCAAAAATCGCAAATAATTAAATGGTCTTTTTATCACTCTACCCGACGTATTTTGACCCGGGGAGTTCGAAAAACCACATTACAAGTGGCGCAAACGCTCGTAAGCATGACCAAAATGCGTTTGAATTATTTCAACTTTAAACGCCCATAAATCCTAAAATATGATACTTACGTGAAATCTGCCTGCGCCAATCGCTTTATCTCGGCAAATTACATAAGGAACAGTGAAAAAAGTGCTCGATTTCGAACTTTTAACTTTTGGGGTAAAAAAGTAGCAAAGGGGTTAACCTTCTGTTTTTTTCAAAAATCGCAAATAATTAAATGGTCTTTTTATCACTCTACCCGACGTATTTTGACCCGGGGAGTTCGAAAAACCACATTACAAGTGGCGCAAACGCTCGTAAGCATGACCAAAATGCGTTTGAATTATTTCAACTTTAAACGCCCATAAATCCTAAAATATGATACTTACGTGAAATCTGCCTGCGCCAATCGCTTTATCTCGGCAAATTACATAAGGAACAGTGAAAAAAGTGCTCGATTTCGAACTTTTAACTTTTGGGGTAAAAAAGTAGCAAAGGGGTTAACCTTCTGTTTTTTTCAAAAATCGCAAATAATTAAATGGTCTTTTTATCACTCTACCCGACGTATTTTGACCCGGGGAGTTCGAAAAACCACATTACAAGTGGCGCAAACGCTCGTAAGCATGACCAAAATGCGTTTGAATTATTTCAACTTTAAACGCCCATAAATCCTAAAATATGATACTTACGTGAAATCTGCCTGCGCCAATCACTTTATCTCGGCAAATTACATAAGGAACAGTGAAAAAAGTGCTCGATTTCGAACTTTTAACTTTTGGGGTAAAAAAGTACTCGGGGTTAACCTTCTGTTTTTTACAAATATCGCAAATAATTAAATGGTCTTTTTATCACTCTACCCGACGTATTTTGACCCGGGGAGTTCGAAAAACCACATTACAAGTGGCGCAAACGCTCGTAAGCATGACCAAAATGCGTTTGAATTATTTCAACTTTAAACGCCCATAAATCCTAAAATATGATACTTACGTGAAATCTGCCTGCGCCAATCGCTTTATCTCGGCAAATTACATAAGGAACAGTGAAAAAAGTGCTCGATTTCGAACTTTTAACTTTTGGGGTAAAAAAGTAGCAAAGGGGTTAACCTTCTGTTTTTTACAAAAATCGCAAATAATTAAATGGTCTTTTTATCACTCTACCCGACGTATTTTGACCCGGGGAGTTCGAAAAACCACATTACAAGTGGCGCAAACGCTCGTAAGCATGACCAAAATGCGTTTGAATTATTTCAACTTTAAACGCCCATAAATCCTAAAATATGATACTTACGTGAAATCTGCCTGCGCCAATCGCTTTATCTCGGCAAATTACATAAGGAACAGTGAAAAAAGTGCTCGATTTCGAACTTTTAACTTTTGGGGTAAAAAAGTAGCAAAGGGGTTAACCTTCTGTTTTTTTCAAAAATCGCAAATAATTAAATGGTCTTTTTATCACTCTACCCGACGTATTTTGACCCGGGGAGTTCGAAAAACCACATTACAAGTGGCGCAAACGCTCGTAAGCATGACCAAAATGCGTTTGAATTATTTCAACTTTAAACGCCCATAAATCCTAAAATATGATACTTACGTGAAATCTGCCTGCGCCAATCGCTTTATCTCGGCAAATTACATAAGGAACAGTGAAAAAAGTGCTCGATTTCGAACTTTTAACTTTTGGGGTAAAAAAGTAGCAAAGGGGTTAACCTTCTGTTTTTTTCAAAAATCGCAAATAATTAAATGGTCTTTTTATCACTCTACCCGACGTATTTTGACCCGGGGAGTTCGAAAAACCACATTACAAGTGGCGCAAACGCTCGTAAGCATGACCAAAATGCGTTTGAATTATTTCAACTTTAAACGCCCATAAATCCTAAAATATGATACTTACGTGAAATCTGCCTGCGCCAATCGCTTTATCTCGGCAAATTACATAAGGAACAGTGAAAAAAGTGCTCGATTTCGAACTTTTAACTTTTGGGGTAAAAAAGTAGCAAAGGGGTTAACCTTCTGTTTTTTTCAAAAATCGCAAATAATTAAATGGTCTTTTTATCACTCTACCCGACGTATTTTGACCCGGGGAGTTCGAAAAACCACATTACAAGTGGCGCAAACGCTCGTAAGCATGACCAAAATGCGTTTGAATTATTTCAACTTTAAACGCCCATAAATCCTAAAATATGATACTTACGTGAAATCTGCCTGCGCCAATCGCTTTATCTCGGCAAATTACATAAGGAACAGTGAAAAAAGTGCTCGATTTCGAACTTTTAACTTTTGGGGTAAAAAAGTAGCAAAGGGGTTAACCTTCTGTTTTTTTCAAAAATCGCAAATAATTAAATGGTCTTTTTATCACTCTACCCGACGTATTTTGACCCGGGGAGTTCGAAAAACCACATTACAAGTGGCGCAAACGCTCGTAAGCATGACCAAAATGCGTTTGAATTATTTCAACTTTAAACGCCCATAAATCCTAAAATATGATACTTACGTGAAATCTGCCTGCGCCAATCGCTTTATCTCGGCAAATTACATAAGGAACAGTGAAAAAAGTGCTCGATTTCGAACTTTTAACTTTTGGGGTAAAAAAGTAGCAAAGGGGTTAACCTTCTGTTTTTTTCAAAAATCGCAAATAATTAAATGGTCTTTTTATCACTCTACCCGACGTATTTTGACCCGGGGAGTTCGAAAAACCACATTACAAGTGGCGCAAACGCTCGTAAGCATGACCAAAATGCGCTTGAATTATTTCAACTTTAAACGCCCATAAATCCTAAAATATGATACTTACGTGAAATCTGCCTGCGCCAATCGCTTTATCTCGGCAAATTACATAAGGAACAGTGAAAAAAGTGCTCGATTTCGAACTTTTAACTTTTGGGGTAAAAAAGTAGTAAAGGGGTTAACCTTCTGTTTTTTTCAAAAATCGCAAATAATTAAATGGTCTTTTTATCACTCTACCCGACGTATTTTGACCCGGGGAGTTCGAAAAACCACATTACAAGTGGCGCAAACGCTCGTAAGCATGACCAAAATGCGTTTGAATTATTTCAACTTTAAACGCCCATAAATCCTAAAATATGATACTTACGTGAAATCTGCCTGCGCCAATCGCTTTATCTCGGCAAATTACATAAGGAACAGTGAAAAAAGTGCTCGATTTCGAACTTTTAACTTTTGGGGTAAAAAAGTAGCAAAGGGGTTAACCTTCTGTTTTTTACAAAAATCGCAAATAATTAAATGGTCTTTTTATCACTCTACCCGACGTATTTTGACCCGGGGAGTTCGAAAAACCACATTACAAGTGGCGCAAACGCTCGTAAGCATGACCAAAATGCGTTTGAATTATTTCAACTTTAAACGCCCATAAATCCTAAAATATGATACTTACGTGAAATCTGCCTGCGCCAATCGCTTTATCTCGGCAAATTACATAAGGAACAGTGAAAAAAGTGCTCGATTTCGAACTTTTAACTTTTGGGGTAAAAAAGTAGCAAAGGGGTTAACCTTCTGTTTTTTTCAAAAATCGCAAATAATTAAATGGTCTTTTTATCACTCTACCCGACGTATTTTGACCCGGGGAGTTCGAAAAACCACATTACAAGTGGCGCAAACGCTCGTAAGCATGACCAAAATGCGTTTGAATTATTTCAACTTTAAACGCCCATAAATCCTAAAATATGATACTTACGTGAAATCTGCCTGCGCCAATCGCTTTATCTCGGCAAATTACATAAGGAACAGTGAAAAAAGTGCTCGATTTCGAACTTTTAACTTTTGGGGTAAAAAAGTAGCAAAGGGGTTAACCTTCTGTTTTTTTCAAAAATCGCAAATAATTAAATGGTCTTTTTATCACACTACCCGACGTATTTTGACCCGGGGAGTTCGAAAAACCACATTACAAGTGGCGCAAACGCTCGTAAGCATGACCAAAATGCGTTTGAATTATTTCAACTTTAAACGCCCATAAATCCTAAAATATGATACTTACGTGAAATCTGCCTGCGCCAATCGCTTTATCTCGGCAAATTACATAAGGAACAGTGAAAAAAGTGCTCGATTTCGAACTTTTAACTTTTGGGGTAAAAAAGTAGCAAAGGGGTTAACCTTCTGTTTTTTTCAAAAATCGCAAATAATTAAATGGTCTTTTTATCACTCTACCCGACGTATTTTGACCCGGGGAGTTCGAAAAACCACATTACAAGTGGCGCAAACGCTCGTAAGCATGACCAAAATGCGTTTGAATTATTTCAACTTTAAACGCCCATAAATCCTAAAATATGATACTTACGTGAAATCTGCCTGCGCCAATCGCTTTATCTCGGCAAATTACATAAGGAACAGTGAAAAAAGAGCTCGATTTCGAACTTTTAACTTTTGGGGTAAAAAAGTAGCAAAGGGGTTAACCTTCTGTTTTTTTCAAAAATCGCAAATAATTAAATGGTCTTTTTATCACTCTACCCGACGTATTTTGACCCGGGGAGTTCGAAAAACCACATTACAAGTGGCGCAAACGCTCGTAAGCATGACCAAAATGCGTTTGAATTATTTCAACTTTAAACGCCCATAAATCCTAAAATATGATACTTACGTGAAATCTGCCTGCGCCAATCGCTTTATCTCGGCAAATTACATAAGGAACAGTGAAAAAAGTGCTCGATTTCGAACTTTTAACTTTTGGGGTAAAAAAGTAGCAAAGGGGTTAACCTTCTGTTTTTTACAAAAATCGCAAATAATTAAATGGTCTTTTTATCACTCTACCCGACGTATTTTGACCCGGGGAGTTCGAAAAACCACATTACAAGTGGCGCAAACGCTCGTAAGCATGACCAAAATGCGTTTGAATTATTTCAACTTTAAACGCCCATAAATCCTAAAATATGATACTTACGTGAAATCTGCCTGCGCCAATCGCTTTATCTCGGCAAATTACATAAGGAACAGTGAAAAAAGTGCTCGATTTCGAACTTTTAACTTTTGGGGTAAAAAAGTAGCAAAGGGGTTAACCTTCTGTTTTTTTCAAAAATCGCAAATAATTAAATGGTCTTTTTATCACTCTACCCGACGTATTTTGACCCGGGGAGTTCGAAAAACCACATTACAAGTGGCGCAAACGCTCGTAAGCATGACCAAAATGCGTTTGAATTATTTCAACTTTAAACGCCCATAAATCCTAAAATATGATACTTACGTGAAATCTGCCTGCGCCAATCGCTTTATCTCGGCAAATTACATAAGGAACAGTGAAAAAAGTGCTCGATTTCGAACTTTTAACTTTTGGGGTAAAAAAGTAGCAAAGGGGTTAACCTTCTGTTTTTTTCAAAAATCGCAAATAATTAAATGGTCTTTTTATCACTCTACCCGACGTATTTTGACCCGGGGAGTTCGAAAAACCACATTACAAGTGGCGCAAACGCTCGTAAGCATGACCAAAATGCGTTTGAATTATTTCAACTTTAAACGCCCATAAATCCTAAAATATGATACTTACGTGAAATCTGCCTGCGCCAATCGCTTTATCTCGGCAAATTACATAAGGAACAGTGAAAAAAGTGCTCGATTTCGAACTTTTAACTTTTGGGGTAAAAAAGTAGCAAAGGGGTTAACCTTCTGTTTTTTTCAAAAATCGCAAATAATTAAATGGTCTTTTTATCACTCTACCCGACGTATTTTGACCCGGGGAGTTCGAAAAACCACATTACAAGTGGCGCAAACGCTCGTAAGCATGACCAAAATGCGTTTGAATTATTTCAACTTTAAACGCCCATAAATCCTAAAATATGATACTTACGTGAAATCTGCCTGCGCCAATCGCTTTATCTCGGCAAATTACATAAGGAACAGTGAAAAAAGTGCTCGATTTCGAACTTTTAACTTTTGGGGTAAAAAAGTAGCAAAGGGGTTAACCTTCTGTTTTTTTCAAAAATCGCAAATAATTAAATGGTCTTTTTATCACTCTACCCGACGTATTTTGACCCGGGGAGTTCGAAAAACCACATTACAAGTGGCGCAAACGCTCGTAAGCATGACCAAAATGCGTTTGAATTATTTCAACTTTAAACGCCCATAAATCCTAAAATATGATACTTACGTGAAATCTGCCTGCGCCAATCGCTTTATCTCGGCAAATTACATAAGGAACAGTGAAAAAAGTGCTCGATTTCGAACTTTTAACTTTTGGGGTAAAAAAGTAGCAAAGGGGTTAACCTTCTGTTTTTTTCAAAAATCGCAAATAATTAAATGGTCTTTTTATCACTCTACCCGACGTATTTTGACCCGGGGAGTTCGAAAAACCACATTACAAGTGGCGCAAACGCTCGTAAGCATGACCAAAATCCGTTTGAATTATTTCAACTTTAAACGCCCATAAATCCTAAAATATGATACTTACGTGAAATCTGCCTGCGCCAATCGCTTTATCACGGCAAATTACATAAGGAACAGTGAAAAAAGTGCTCGATTTCGAACTTTTAACTTTTGGGGTAAAAAAGTAGCAAAGGGGTTAACCTTCTGTTTTTTTCAAAAATCGCAAATAATTAAATGGTCTTTTTAACACTCTACCCGACGTATTTTGACCCGGGGAGTTCGAAAAACCACATTACAAGTGGCGCAAACGCTCGTAAGCATGACCAAAATGCGTTTGAATTATTTCAACTTTAAACGCCCATAAATCCTAAAATATGATACTTACGTGAAATCTGCCTGCGCCAATCGCTTTATCTCGGCAAATTACATAAGGAACAGTGAAAAAAGTGCTCGATTTCGAACTTTTAACTTTTGGGGTAAAAAAGTAGCAAAGGGGTTAACCTTCTGTTTTTTTCAAAAATCGCAAATAATTAAATGGTCTTTTTATCACTCTACCCGACGTATTTTGACCCGGGGAGTTCGAAAAACCACATTACAAGTGGCGCAAACGCTCGTAAGCATGACCAAAATGCGTTTGAATTATTTCAACTTTAAACGCCCATAAATCCTAAAATATGATACTTACGTGAAATCTGCCTGCGCCAATCGCTTTATCTCGGCAAATTACATAAGGAACAGTGAAAAAAGTGCTCGATTTCGAACTTTTAACTTTTGGGGTAAAAAAGTAGCAAAGGGGTTAACCTTCTGTTTTTTTCAAAAATCGCAAATAATTAAATGGTCTTTTTATCACTCTACCCGACGTATTTTGACCCGGGGAGTTCGAAAAACCACATTACAAGTGGCGCAAACGCTCGTAAGCATGACCAAAATGCGTTTGAATTATTTCAACTTTAAACGCCCATAAATCCTAAAATATGATACTTACGTGAAATCTGCCTGCGCCAATCGCTTTATCTCGGCAAATTACATAAGGAACAGTGAAAAAAGTGCTCGATTTCGAACTTTTAAATTTTGGGGTAAAAAAGTAGCAAAGGGGTTAACCTTCTGTTTTTTTCAAAAATCGCAAATAATTAAATGGTCTTTTTATCACTCTACCCGACGTATTTTGACCCGGGGAGTTCGAAAAACCACATTACAAGTGGCGCAAACGCTCGTAAGCATGACCAAAATGCGTTTGAATTATTTCAACTTTAAACGCCCATAAATCCTAAAATATGATACTTACGTGAAATCTGCCTGCGCCAATCGCTTTATCTCGGCAAATTACATAAGGAACAGTGAAAAAAGAGCTCGATTTCGAACTTTTAACTTTTGGGGTAAAAAAGTAGCAAAGGGGTTAACCTTCTGTTTTTTTCAAAAATCGCAAATAATTAAATGGTCTTTTTATCACTCTACCCGACGTATTTTGACCCGGGGAGTTCGAAAAACCACATTACAAGTGGCGCAAACGCTCGTAAGCATGACCAAAATGCGTTTGAATTATTTCAACTTTAAACGCCCATAAATCCTAAAATATGATACTTACGTGAAATCTGCCTGCGCCAATCGCTTTATCTCGGCAAATTACATAAGGAACAGTGAAAAAAGTGCTAGATTTCGAACTTTTAACTTTTGGGGTAAAAAAGTAGCAAAGGGGTTAACCTTCTGTTTTTTTCAAAAATCGCAAATAATTAAATGGTCTTTTTATCACTCTACCCGACGTATTTTGACCCGGGGAGTTCGAAAAACCACATTACAAGTGGCGCAAACGCTCGTAAGCATGACCAAAATGCGTTTGAATTATTTCAACTTTAAACGCCCATAAATCCTAAAATATGATACTTACGTGAAATCTGCCTGCGCCAATCGCTTTATCTCGGCAAATTACATAAGGAACAGTGAAAAAAGTGCTCGATTTCGAACTTTTAACTTTTGGGGTAAAAAAGTAGCAAAGGGGTTAACCTTCTGTTTTTTTCAAAAATCGCAAATAATTAAATGGTCTTTTTATCACTCTACCCGACGTATTTTGACCCGGGGAGTTCGAAAAACCACATTACAAGTGGCGCAAACGCTCGTAAGCATGACCAAAATGCGTTTGAATTATTTCAACTTTAAACGCCCATAAATCCTAAAATATGATACTTACGTGAAATCTGCCTGCGCCAATCGCTTTATCTCGGCAAATTACATAAGGAACAGTGAAAAAAGTGCTCGATTTCGAACTTTTAACTTTTGGGGTAAAAAAGTAGCAAAGGGGTTAACCTTCTGTTTTTTTCAAAAATCGCAAATAATTAAATGGTCTTTTTATCACTCTACCCGACGTATTTTGACCCGGGGAGTTCGAAAAACCACATTACAAGTGGCGCAAACGCTCGTAAGCATGACCAAAATGCGTTTGAATTATTTCAACTTTAAACGCCCATAAATCCTAAAATATGATACTTACGTGAAATCTGCCTGCGCCAATCGCTTTATCTCGGCAAATTACATAAGGAACAGTGAAAAAAGAGCTCGATTTCGAACTTTTAACTTTTGGGGTAAAAAAGTAGCAAAGGGGTTAACCTTCTGTTTTTTTCAAAAATCGCAAATAATTAAATGGTCTTTTTATCACTCTACCCGACGAATTTTGACCCGGGGAGTTCGAAAAACCACATTACAAGTGGCGCAAACGCTCGTAAGCATGACCAAAATGCGTTTGAATTATTTCAACTTTAAACGCCCATAAATCCTAAAATATGATACTTACGTGAAATCTGCCTGCGCCAATCGCTTTATCTCGGCAAATTACATAAGGAACAGTGAAAAAAGTGCTCGATTTCGAACTTTTAACTTTTGGGGTAAAAAAGTAGCAAAGGGGTTAACCTTCTGTTTTTTTCAAAAATCGCAAATAATTAAATGGTCTTTTTATCACTCTACCCGACGTATTTTGACCCGGGGAGTTCGAAAAACCACATTACAAGTGGCGCAAACGCTCGTAAGCATGACCAAAATGCGTTTGAATTATTTCAACTTTAAACGCTCATAAATCCTAAAATATGATACTTACGTGAAATCTGCCTGCGCCAATCGCTTTATCTCGGCAAATTACATAAGGAACAGTGAAAAAAGTGCTCGATTTCGAACTTTTAACTTTTGGGGTAAAAAAGTAGCAAAGGGGTTAACCTTCTGTTTTTTTCAAAAATCGCAAATAATTAAATGGTCTTTTTATCACTCTACCCGACGTATTTTGACCCGGGGAGTTCGAAAAACCACATTACAAGTGGCGCAAACGCTCGTAAGCATGACCAAAATGCGTTTGAATTATTTCAACTTTAAACGCCCATAAATCCTAAAATATGATACTTACGTGAAATCTGCCTGCGCCAATCGCTTTATCTCGGCAAATTACATAAGGAACAGTGAAAAAAGTGCTCGATTTCGAACTTTTAACTTTTGGGGTAAAAAAGTAGCAAAGGGGTTAACCTTCTGTTTTTTTCAAAAATCGCAAATAATTAAATGGTCTTTTTATCACTCTACCCGACGTATTTTGACCCGGGGAGTTCGAAAAACCACATTACAAGTGGCGCAAACGCTCGTAAGCATGACCAAAATGCGTTTGAATTATTTCAACTTTAAACGCCCATAAATCCTAAAATATGATACTTACGTGAAATCTGCCTGCGCCAATCGCTTTATCTCGGCAAATTACATAAGGAACAGTGAAAAAAGTGCTCGATTTCGAACTTTTAACTTTTGGGGTAAAAAAGTAGCAAAACCTTCTGTTTTTTTCAAAAATCGCAAATAATTAAATGGTCTTTTTATCACTCTACCCGACGTATTTTGACCAGGGGAGTTCGAAAAACCACATTACAAGTGGCGCAAACGCTCGTAAGCATGACCAAAATGCGTTTGAATTATTTCAACTTTAAACGCCCATAAATCCTAAAATATGATACTTACGTGAAATCTGCCTGAGCCAATCGCTTTATCTCGGCAAATTACATAAGGAACAGTGAAAAAAGTGCTCGATTTCGAACTTTTAACTTTTGGGGTAAAAAAGTAGCAAAGGGGTTAACCTTCTGTTTTATACAAAAATCGCAAATAATTAAATGGTCTTTTTATCACTCTACCCGACGTATTTTGACCCGGGGAGTTCGAAAAACCACATTACAAGTGGCGCAAACGCTCGTAAGCATGACCAAAATGCGTTTGAATTATTTCAACTTTAAACGCCCATAAATCCTAAAATATGATACTTACGTGAAATCTGCCTGCGCCAATCGCTTTATCTCGGCAAATTACATAAGGAACAGTGAAAAAAGTGCTCGATTTCGAACTTTTAACTTTTGGGGTAAAAAAGTAGCAAAGGGGTTAACCTTCTGTTTTTTTCAAAAATCGCAAATAATTAAATGGTCTTTTTATCACTCTACCCGACGTATTTTGACCCGGGGAGTTCGAAAAACCACATTACAAGTGGCGCAAACGCTCGTAAGCATGACCAAAATGCGTTTGAATTATTTCAACTTTAAACGCCCATAAATCCTAAAATATGATACTTACGTGAAATCTGCCTGCGCCAATCGCTTTATCTCGGCAAATTACATAAGGAACAGTGAAAAAAGTGCTCGATTTCGAACTTTTAACTTTTGGGGTAAAAAAGTAGCAAAGGGGTTAACCTTCTGTTTTTTTCAAAAATCGCAAATAATTAAATGGTCTTTTTATCACTCTACCCGACGTATTTTGACCCGGGGAGTTCGAAAAACCACATTACAAGTGGCGCAAACGCTCGTAAGCATGACCAAAATGCGTTTGAATTATTTCAACTTTAAACGCCCATAAATCCTAAAATATGATACTTACGTGAAATCTGCCTGCGCCAATCGCTTTATCACGGCAAATTACATAAGGAACAGTGAAAAAAGTGCTCGATTTCGAACTTTTAACTTTTGGGGTAAAAAAGTAGCAAAGGGGTTAACCTTCTGTTTTTTTCAAAAATCGCAAATAATTAAATGGTCTTTTTAACACTCTACCCGACGTATTTTGACCCGGGGAGTTCGAAAAACCACATTACAAGTGGCGCAAACGCTCGTAAGCATGACCAAAATGCGTTTGAATTATTTCAACTTTAAACGCCCATAAATCCTAAAATATGATACTTACGTGAAATCTGCCTGCGCCAATCGCTTTATCTCGGCAAATTACATAAGGAACAGTGAAAAAAGTGCTCGATTTCGAACTTTTAACTTTTGGGGTAAAAAAGTAGCAAAGGGGTTAACCTTCTGTTTTTTTCAAAAATCGCAAATAATTAAATGGTCTTTTTATCACTCTACCCGACGTATTTTGACCCGGGGAGTTCGAAAAACCACATTACAAGTGGCGCAAACGCTCGTAAGCATGACCAAAATGCGTTTGAATTATTTCAACTTTAAACGCCCATAAATCCTAAAATATGATACTTACGTGAAATCTGCCTGCGCCAATCGCTTTATCTCGGCAAATTACATAAGGAACAGTGAAAAAAGTGCTCGATTTCGAACTTTTAACTTTTGGGGTAAAAAAGTAGCAAAGGGGTTAACCTTCTGTTTTTTTCAAAAATCGCAAATAATTAAATGGTCTTTTTATCACTCTACCCGACGTATTTTGACCCGGGGAGTTCGAAAAACCACATTACAAGTGGCGCAAACGCTCGTAAGCATGACCAAAATGCGTTTGAATTATTTCAACTTTAAACGCCCATAAATCCTAAAATATGATACTTACGTGAAATCTGCCTGCGCCAATCGCTTTATCTCGGCAAATTACATAAGGAACAGTGAAAAAAGTGCTCGATTTCGAACTTTTAACTTTTGGGGTAAAAAAGTAGCAAAGGGGTTAACCTTCTGTTTTTTTCAAAAATCGCAAATAATTAAATGGTCTTTTTATCACTCTACCCGACGTATTTTGACCCGGGGATTTCGAAAAACCACATTACAAGTGGCGCAAACGCTCGTAAGCATGACCAAAATGCGTTTGAATTATTTCAACTTTAAACGCCCATAAATCCTAAAATATGATACTTACGTGAAATCTGCCTGCGCCAATCGCTTTATCTCGGCAAATTACATAAGGAACAGTGAAAAAAGAGCTCGATTTCGAACTTTTAACTTTTGGGGTAAAAAAGTAGCAAAGGGGTTAACCTTCTGTTTTTTTCAAAAATCGCAAATAATTAAATGGTCTTTTTATCACTCTACCCGACGTATTTTGACCCGGGGAGTTCGAAAAACCACATTACAAGTGGCGCAAACGCTCGTAAGCATGACCAAAATGCGTTTGAATTATTTCAACTTTAAACGCCCATAAATCCTAAAATATGATACTTACGTGAAATCTGCCTGCGCCAATCGCTTTATCTCGGCAAATTACATAAGGAACAGTGAAAAAAGAGCTCGATTTCGAACTTTTAACTTTTGGGGTAAAAAAGTAGCAAAGGGGTTAACCTTCTGTTTTTTTCAAAAATCGCAAATAATTAAATGGTCTTTTTATCACTCTACCCGACGTATTTTGACCCGGGGAGTTCGAAAAACCACATTACAAGTGGCGCAAACGCTCGTAAGCATGACCAAAATGCGTTTGAATTATTTCAACTTTAAACGCCCATAAATCCTAAAATATGATACTTACGTGAAATCTGCCTGCGCCAATCGCTTTATCTCGGCAAATTACATAAGGAACAGTGAAAAAAGTGCTCGATTTCGAACTTTTAACTTTTGGGGTAAAAAAGTAGCAAAGGGGTTAACCTTCTGTTTTTTTCAAAAATCGCAAATAATTAAATGGTCTTTTTATCACTCTACCCGACGTATTTTGACCCGGGGAGTTCGAAAAACCACATTACAAGTGGCGCAAACGCTCGTAAGCATGACCAAAATGCGTTTGAATTATTTCAACTTTAAACGCCCATAAATCCTAAAATATGATACTTACGTGAAATCTGCCTGCGCCAATCGCTTTATCTCGGCAAATTACATAAGGAACAGTGAAAAAAGTGCTAGATTTCGAACTTTTAACTTTTGGGGTAAAAAAGTAGCAAAGGGGTTAACCTTCTGTTTTTTTCAAAAATCGCAAATAATTAAATGGTCTTTTTATCACTCTACCCGACGTATTTTGACCCGGGGAGTTCGAAAAACCACATTACAAGTGGCGCAAACGCTCGTAAGCATGACCAAAATGCGTTTGAATTATTTCAACTTTAAACGCCCATAAATCCTAAAATATGATACTTACGTGAAATCTGCCTGCGCCAATCGCTTTATCTCGGCAAATTACATAAGGAACAGTGAAAAAAGTGCTCGATTTCGAACTTTTAACTTTTGGGGTAAAAAAGTAGCAAAGGGGTTAACCTTCTGTTTTTTTCAAAAATCGCAAATAATTAAATGGTCTTTTTATCACTCTACCCGACGTATTTTGACCCGGGGAGTTCGAAAAACCACATTACAAGTGGCGCAAACGCTCGTAAGCATGACCAAAATGCGTTTGAATTATTTCAACTTTAAACGCCCATAAATCCTAAAATATGATACTTACGTGAAATCTGCCTGCGCCAATCGCTTTATCTCGGCAAATTACATAAGGAACAGTGAAAAAAGTGCTCGATTTCGAACTTTTAACTTTTGGGGTAAAAAAGTAGCAAAGGGGTTAACCTTCTGTTTTTTTCAAAAATCGCAAATAATTAAATGGTCTTTTTATCACTCTACCCGACGTATTTTGACCCGGGGAGTTCGAAAAACCACATTACAAGTGGCGCAAACGCTCGTAAGCATGACCAAAATGCGTTTGAATTATTTCAACTTTAAACGCCCATAAATCCTAAAATATGATACTTACGTGAAATCTGCCTGCGCCAATCGCTTTATCTCGGCAAATTACATAAGGAACAGTGAAAAAAGTGCTCGATTTCGAACTTTTAACTTTTGGGGTAAAAAAGTAGCAAAGGGGTTAACCTTCTGTTTTTTTCAAAAATCGCAAATAATTAAATGGTCTTTTTATCACTCTACCCGACGTATTTTGACCCGGGGAGTTCGAAAAACCACATTACAAGTGGCGCAAACGCTCGTAAGCATGACCAAAATGCGTTTGAATTATTTCAACTTTAAACGCCCATAAATCCTAAAATATGATACTTACGTGAAATCTGCCTGCGCCAATCGCTTTATCTCGGCAAATTACATAAGGAACAGTGAAAAAAGTGCTCGATTTCGAACTTTTAACTTTTGGGGTAAAAAAGTAGCAAAGGGGTTAACCTTCTGTTTTTTTCAAAAATCGCAAATAATTAAATGGTCTTTTTATCACTCTACCCGACGTATTTTGACCCGGGGAGTTCGAAAAACCACATTACAAGTGGCGCAAACGCTCGTAAGCATGACCAAAATGCGTTTGAATTATTTCAACTTTAAACGCCCATAAATCCTAAAATATGATACTTACGTGAAATCTGCCTGCGCCAATCGCTTTATCTCGGCAAATTACATAAGGAACAGTGAAAAAAGAGCTCGATTTCGAACTTTTAACTTTTGGGGTAAAAAAGTAGCAAAGGGGTTAACCTTCTGTTTTTTTCAAAAATCGCAAATAATTAAATGGTCTTTTTATCACTCTACCCGACGAATTTTGACCCGGGGAGTTCGAAAAACCACATTACAAGTGGCGCAAACGCTCGTAAGCATGACCAAAATGCGTTTGAATTATTTCAACTTTAAACGCCCATAAATCCTAAAATATGATACTTACGTGAAATCTGCCTGCGCCAATCGCTTTATCTCGGCAAATTACATAAGGAACAGTGAAAAAAGTGCTCGATTTCGAACTTTTAACTTTTGGGGTAAAAAAGTAGCAAAGGGGTTAACCTTCTGTTTTTTTCAAAAATCGCAAATAATTAAATGGTCTTTTTATCACTCTACCCGACGTATTTTGACCCGGGGAGTTCGAAAAACCACATTACAAGTGGCGCAAACGCTCGTAAGCATGACCAAAATGCGTTTGAATTATTTCAACTTTAAACGCTCATAAATCCTAAAATATGATACTTACGTGAAATCTGCCTGCGCCAATCGCTTTATCTCGGCAAATTACATAAGGAACAGTGAAAAAAGTGCTCGATTTCGAACTTTTAACTTTTGGGGTAAAAAAGTAGCAAAGGGGTTAACCTTCTGTTTTTTTCAAAAATCGCAAATAATTAAATGGTCTTTTTATCACTCTACCCGACGTATTTTGACCCGGGGAGTTCGAAAAACCACATTACAAGTGGCGCAAACGCTCGTAAGCATGACCAAAATGCGTTTGAATTATTTCAACTTTAAACGCCCATAAATCCTAAAATATGATACTTACGTGAAATCTGCCTGCGCCAATCGCTTTATCTCGGCAAATTACATAAGGAACAGTGAAAAAAGTGCTCGATTTCGAACTTTTAACTTTTGGGGTAAAAAAGTAGCAAAGGGGTTAACCTTCTGTTTTTTTCAAAAATCGCAAATAATTAAATGGTCTTTTTATCACTCTACCCGACGTATTTTGACCCGGGGAGTTCGAAAAACCACATTACAAGTGGCGCAAACGCTCGTAAGCATGACCAAAATGCGTTTGAATTATTTCAACTTTAAACGCCCATAAATCCTAAAATATGATACTTACGTGAAATCTGCCTGCGCCAATCGCTTTATCTCGGCAAATTACATAAGGAACAGTGAAAAAAGTGCACGATTTCGAACTTTTAACTTTTGGGGTAAAAAAGTAGCAAAGGGGTTAACCTTCTGTTTTTTTCAAAAATCGCAAATAATTAAATGGTCTTTTTATCACTCTACCCGACGTATTTTGACCCGGGGAGTTCGAAAAACCACATTACAAGTGGCGCAAACGCTCGTAAGCATGACCAAAATGCGTTTGAATTATTTCAACTTTAAACGCCCATAAATCCTAAAATATGATACTTACGTGAAATCTGCCTGCGCCAATCGCTTTATCTCGGCAAATTACATAAGGAACAGTGAAAAAAGTGCTCGATTTCGAACTTTTAACTTTTGGGGTAAAAAAGTAGCAAAGGGGTTAACCTTCTGTTTTTTTCAAAAATCGCAAATAATTAAATGGTCTTTTTATCACTCTACCCGACGTATTTTGACCCGGGGAGTTCGAAAAACCACATTACAAGTGGCGCAAACGCTCGTAAGCATGACCAAAATGCGTTTGAATTATTTCAACTTTAAACGCCCATAAATCCTAAAATATGATACTTACGTGAAATCTGCCTGCGCCAATCGCTTTATCTCGGCAAATTACATAAGGAACAGTGAAAAAAGTGCTCGATTTCGAACTTTTAACTTTTGGGGTAAAAAAGTAGCAAAGGGGTTAACCTTCTGTTTTTTTCAAAAATCGCAAATAATTAAATGGTCTTTTTATCACTCTACCCGACGTATTTTGACCCGGGGAGTTCGAAAAACCACATTACAAGTGGCGCAAACGCTCGTAAGCATGACCAAAATGCGTTTGAATTATTTCAACTTTAAACGCCCATAAATCCTAAAATATGATACTTACGTGAAATCTGCCTGCGCCAATCGCTTTATCTCGGCAAATTACATAAGGAACAGTGAAAAAAGTGCTCGATTTCGAACTTTTAACTTTTGGGGTAAAAAAGTAGCAAAGGGGTTAACCTTCTGTTTTTTTCAAAAATCGCAAATAATTAAATGGTCTTTTTATCACTCTACCCGACGTATTTTGACCCGGGGAGTTCGAAAAACCACATTACAAGTGGCGCAAACGCTCGTAAGCATGACCAAAATGCGTTTGAATTATTTCAACTTTAAACGCCCATAAATCCTAAAATATGATACTTACGTGAAATCTGCCTGCGCCAATCGCTTTATCTCGGCAAATTACATAAGGAACAGTGAAAAAAGTGCTCGATTTCGAACTTTTAACTTTTGGGGTAAAAAAGTAGCAAAGGGGTTAACCTTCTGTTTTTTTCAAAAATCGCAAATAATTAAATGGTCTTTTTATCACTCTACCCGACGTATTTTGACCCGGGGAGTTCGAAAAACCACATTACAAGTGGCGCAAACGCTCGTAAGCATGACCAAAATGCGTTTGAATTATTTCAACTTTAAACGCCCATAAATCCTAAAATATGATACTTACGTGAAATCTGCCTGCGCCAATCGCTTTATCTCGGCAAATTACATAAGTAACAGTGAAAAAAGTGCTCGATTTCGAACTTTTAACTTTTGGGGTAAAAAAGTAGCAAAGGGGTTAACCTTCTGTTTTTTTCAAAAATCGCAAATAATTAAATGGTCTTTTTATCACTCTACCCGACGTATTTTGACCCGGGGAGTTCGAAAAACCACATTACAAGTGGCGCAAACGCTCGTAAGCATGACCAAAATGCGTTTGAATTATTTCAACTTTAAACGCTCATAAATCCTAAAATATGATACTTACGTGAAATCTGCCTGCGCCAATCGCTTTATCTCGGCAAATTACATAAGGAACAGTGAAAAAAGTGCTCGATTTCGAACTTTTAACTTTTGGGGTAAAAAAGTAGCAAAGGGGTTAACCTTCTGTTTTTTTCAAAAATCGCAAATAATTAAATGGTCTTTTTATCACTCTACCCGACGTATTTTGACCCGGGGAGTTCGAAAAACCACATTACAAGTGGCGCAAACGCTCGTAAGCATGACCAAAATGCGTTTGAATTATTTCAACTTTAAACGCCCATAAATCCTAAAATATGATACTTACGTGAAATCTGCCTGCGCCAATCGCTTTATCTCGGCAAATTACATAAGGAACAGTGAAAAAAGTGCTCGATTTCGAACTTTTAACTTTTGGGGTAAAAAAGTAGCAAAGGGGTTAACCTTCTGTTTTTTTCAAAAATCGCAAATAATTAAATGGTCTTTTTATCACTCTACCCGACGTATTTTGACCCGGGGAGTTCGAAAAACCACATTACAAGTGGCGCAAACGCTCGTAAGCATGACCAAAATGCGTTTGAATTATTTCAACTTTAAACGCCCATAAATCCTAAAATATGATACTTACGTGAAATCTGCCTGCGCCAATCGCTTTATCTCGGCAAATTACATAAGGAACAGTGAAAAAAGTGCTCGATTTCGAACTTTTAACTTTTGGGGTAAAAAAGTAGCAAAGGGGTTAACCTTCTGTTTTTTTCAAAAATCGCAAATAATTAAATGGTCTTTTTATCACTCTACCCGACGTATTTTGACCCGGGGAGTTCGAAAAACCACATTACAAGTGGCGCAAACGCTCGTAAGCATGACCAAAATGCGTTTGAATTATTTCAACTTTAAACGCCCATAAATCCTAAAATATGATACTTACGTGAAATCTGCCTGCGCCAATCGCTTTATCTCGGCAAATTACATAAGGAACAGTGAAAAAAGTGCTCGATTTCGAACTTTTAACTTTTGGGGTAAAAAAGTAGCAAAGGGGTTAACCTTCTGTTTTTTTCAAAAATCGCAAATAATTAAATGGTCTTTTTATCACTCTACCCGACGTATTTTGACCCGGGGAGTTCGAAAAACCACATTACAAGTGGCGCAAACGCTCGTAAGCATGACCAAAATGCGTTTGAATTATTTCAACTTTAAACGCCCATAAATCCTAAAATATGATACTTACGTGAAATCTGCCTGCGCCAATCGCTTTATCTCGGCAAATTACATAAGGAACAGTGAAAAAAGTGCTCGATTTCGAACTTTTAACTTTTGGGGTAAAAAAGTAGCAAAGGGGTTAACCTTCTGTTTTTTTCAAAAATCGCAAATAATTAAATGGTCTTTTTATCACTCTACCCGACGTATTTTGACCCGGGGAGTTCGAAAAACCACATTACAAGTGGCGCAAACGCTCGTAAGCATGACCAAAATGCGTTTGAATTATTTCAACTTTAAACGCCCATAAATCCTAAAATATGATACTTACGTGAAATCTGCCTGCGCCAATCGCTTTATCTCGGCAAATTACATAAGGAACAGTGAAAAAAGTGCTCGATTTCGAACTTTTAACTTTTGGGGTAAAAAAGTAGCAAAGGGGTTAACCTTCTGTTTTTTACAAAAATCGCAAATAATTAAATGGTCTTTTTATCACTCTACCCGACGTATTTTGACCCGGGGAGTTCGAAAAACCACATTACAAGTGGCGCAAACGCTCGTAAGCATGACCAAAATGCGTTTGAATTATTTCAACTTTAAACGCCCATAAATCCTAAAATATGATACTTACGTGAAATCTGCCTGCGCCAATCGCTTTATCTCGGCAAATTACATAAGGAACAGTGAAAAAAGTGCTCGATTTCGAACTTTTAACTTTTGGGGTAAAAAAGTAGCAAAGGGGTTAACCTTCTGTTTTTTTCAAAAATCGCAAATAATTAAATGGTCTTTTTATCACTCTACCCGACGTATTTTGACCCGGGGAGTTCGAAAAACCACATTACAAGTGGCGCAAACGCTCGTAAGCATGACCAAAATGCGTTTAAATTATTTCAACTTTAAACGCCCATAAATCCTAAAATATGATACTTACGTGAAATCTGCCTGCGCCAATCGCTTTATCTCGGCAAATTACATAAGGAACAGTGAAAAAAGAGCTCGATTTCGAACTTTTAACTTTTGGGGTAAAAAAGTAGCAAAGGGGTTAACCTTCTGTTTTTTTCAAAAATCGCAAATAATTAAATGGTCTTTTTATCACTCTACCCGACGTATTTTGACCCGGGGAGTTCGAAAAACCACATTACAAGTGGCGCAAACGCTCGTAAGCATGACCAAAATGCGTTTGAATTATTTCAACTTTAAACGCCCATAAATCCTAAAATATGATACTTACGTGAAATCTGCCTGCGCCAATCGCTTTATCTCGGCAAATTACATAAGGAACAGTGAAAAAAGTGCTCGATTTCGAACTTTTAACTTTTGGGGTAAAAAAGTAGCAAAGGGGTTAACCTTCTGTTTTTTTCAAAAATCGCAAATAATTAAATGGTCTTTTTATCACTCTACCCGACGTATTTTGACCCGGGGAGTTCGAAAAACCACATTACAAGTGGCGCAAACGCTCGTAAGCATGACCAAAATGCGTTTGAATTATTTCAACTTTAAACGCCCATAAATCCTAAAATATGATACTTACGTGAAATCTGCCTGCGCCAATCGCTTTATCTCGGCAAATTACATAAGGAACAGTGAAAAAAGAGCGCGATTTCGAACTTTTAACTTTTGGGGTAAAAAAGTAGCAAAGGGGTTAACCTTCTGTTTTTTTCAAAAATCGCAAATAATTAAATGGTCTTTTTATCACTCTACCCGACGTATTTTGACCCGGGGAGTTCGAAAAACCACATTACAAGTGGCGCAAACGCTCGTAAGCATGACCAAAATGCGTTTGAATTATTTCAACTTTAAACGCCCATAAATCCTAAAATATGATACTTACGTGAAATCTGCCTGCGCCAATCGCTTTATCTCGGCAAATTACATAAGGAACAGTGAAAAAAGTGCTCGATTTCGAACTTTTAACTTTTGGGGTAAAAAAGTAGCAAAGGGGTTAACCTTCTGTTTTTTTCAAAAATCGCAAATAATTAAATGGTCTTTTTATCACTCTACCCGACGTATTTTGACCCGGGGAGTTCGAAAAACCACATTACAAGTGGCGCAAACGCTCGTAAGCATGACCAAAATGCGTTTGAATTATTTCAACTTTAAACGCCCATAAATCCTAAAATATGATACTTACGTGAAATCTGCCTGCGCCAATCGCTTTATCTCGGCAAATTACATAAGGAACAGTGAAAAAAGTGCTCGATTTCGAACTTTTAACTTTTGGGGTAAAAAAGTAGCAAAGGGGTTAACCTTCTGTTTTTTTCAAAAATCGCAAATAATTAAATGGTCTTTTTATCACTCTACCCGACGTATTTTGACCCGGGGAGTTCGAAAAACCACATTACAAGTGGCGCAAACGCTCGTAAGCATGACCAAAATGCGTTTGAATTATTTCAACTTTAAACGCCCATAAATCCTAAAATATGATACTTACGTGAAATCTGCCTGCGCCAATCGCTTTATCTCGGCAAATTACATAAGGAACAGTGAAAAAAGTGCTCGATTTCGAACTTTTAACTTTTGGGGTAAAAAAGTAGCAAAGGGGTTAACCTTCTGTTTTTTTCAAAAATCGCAAATAATTAAATGGTCTTTTTATCACTCTACCCGACGTATTTTGACCCGGGGAGTTCGAAAAACCACATTACAAGTGGCGCAAACGCTCGTAAGCATGACCAAAATGCGTTTGAATTATTTCAACTTTAAACGCCCATAAATCCTAAAATATGATACTTACGTGAAATCTGCCTGCGCCAATCGCTTTATCTCGGCAAATTACATAAGGAACAGTGAAAAAAGTGCTCGATTTCGAACTTTTAACTTTTGGGGTAAAAAAGTAGCAAAGGGGTTAACCTTCTGTTTTTTTCAAAAATCGCAAATAATTAAATGGTCTTTTTATCACTCTACCCGACGTATTTTGACCCGGGGAGTTCGAAAAACCACATTACAAGTGGCGCAAACGCTCGTAAGCATGACCAAAATGCGTTTGAATTATTTCAACTTTAAACGCCCATAAATCCTAAAATATGATACTTACGTGAAATCTGCCTGCGCCAATCGCTTTATCTCGGCAAATTACATAAGGAACAGTGAAAAAAGTGCTCGATTTCGAACTTTTAACTTTTGGGGTAAAAAAGTAGCAAAGGGGTTAACCTTCTGTTTTTTTCAAAAATCGCAAATAATTAAATGGTCTTTTTATCACTCTACCCGACGTATTTTGACCCGGGGAGTTCGAAAAACCACATTACAAGTGGCGCAAACGCTCGTAAGCATGACCAAAATGCGTTTGAATTATTTCAACTTTAAACGCCCATAAATCCTAAAATATGATACTTACGTGAAATCTGCCTGCGCCAATCGCTTTATCTCGGCAAATTACATAAGGAACAGTGAAAAAAGTGCTCGATTTCGAACTTTTAACTTTTGGGGTAAAAAAGTAGCAAAGGGGTTAACCTTCTGTTTTTTTCAAAAATCGCAAATAATTAAATGGTCTTTTTATCACTCTACCCGACGTATTTTGACCCGGGGAGTTCGAAAAACCACATTACAAGTGGCGCAAACGCTCGTAAGCATGACCAAAATGCGTTTGAATTATTTCAACTTTAAACGCCCATAAATCCTAAAATATGATACTTACGTGAAATCTGCCTGAGCCAATCGCTTTATCTCGGCAAATTACATAAGGAACAGTGAAAAAAGTGCTCGATTTCGAACTTTTAACTTTTGGGGTAAAAAAGTAGCAAAGGGGTTAACCTTCTGTTTTATACAAAAATCGCAAATAATTAAATGGTCTTTTTATCACTCTACCCGACGTATTTTGACCCGGGGAGTTCGAAAAACCACATTACAAGTGGCGCAAACGCTCGTAAGCATGACCAAAATGCGTTTGAATTATTTCAACTTTAAACGCCCATAAATCCTAAAATATGATACTTACGTGAAATCTGCCTGCGCCAATCGCTTTATCACGGCAAATTACATAAGGAACAGTGAAAAAAGTGCTCGATTTCGAACTTTTAACTTTTGGGGTAAAAAAGTAGCAAAGGGGTTAACCTTCTGTTTTTTTCAAAAATCGCAAATAATTAAATGGTCTTTTTATCACTCTACCCGACGTATTTTGACCCGGGGAGTTCGAAAAACCACATTACAAGTGGCGCAAACGCTCGTAAGCATGACCAAAATGCGTTTGAATTATTTCAACTTTAAACGCCCATAAATCCTAAAATATGATACTTACGTGAAATCTGCCTGCGCCAATCGCTTTATCTCGGCAAATTACATAAGGAACAGTGAAAAAAGTGCTCGATTTCGAACTTTTAACTTTTGGGGTAAAAAAGTAGCAAACGGGTTAACCTTCTGTTTTTTTCAAAAATCGCAAATAATTAAATGGTCTTTTTATCACTCTACCCGACGTATTTTGACCCGGGGAGTTCGAAAAACCACATTACAAGTGGCGAAAACGCTCGTAAGCATGACCAAAATGCGTTTGAATTATTTCAACTTTAAACGCCCATAAATCCTAAAATATGATACTTACGTGAAATCTGCCTGCGCCAATCGCTTTATCTCGGCAAATTACATAAGGAACAGTGAAAAAAGTGCTCGATTTCAAACTTTTAACTTTTGGGGTAAAAAAGTAGCAAAGGGGTTAACCTTCTGTTTTTTTCAAAAATCGCAAATAATTAAATGGTCTTTTTATCACTCTACCCGACGTATTTTGACCCGGGGAGTTCGAAAAACCACATTACAAGTGGCGCAAACGCTCGTAAGCATGACCAAAATGCGTTTGAATTATTTCAACTTTAAACGCCCATAAATCCTAAAATATGATACTTACGGGAAATCTGCCTGCGCCAATCGCTTTATCTCGGCAAATTACATAAGGAACAGTGAAAAAAGAGCTCGATTTCGAACTTTTAACTTTTGGGGTAAAAAAGTAGCAAAGGGGTTAACCTTCTGTTTTTTTCAAAAATCGCAAATAATTAAATGGTCTTTTTATCACTCTACCCGACGTATTTTGACCCGGGGAGTTCGAAAAACCACATTACAAGTGGCGCAAACGCTCGTAAGCATGACCAAAATGCGTTTGAATTATTTCAACTTTAAACGCCCATAAATCCTAAAATATGATACTTACGTGAAATCTGCCTGCGCCAATCGCTTTATCTCGGCAAATTACATAAGGAACAGTGAAAAAAGAGCTTGATTTCGAACTTTTAACTTTTGGGGTAAAAAAGTAGCAAAGGGGTTAACCTTCTGTTTTTTTCAAAAATCGCAAATAATTAAATGGTCTTTTTATCACTCTACCCGACGTATTTTGACCCGGGGAGTTCGAAAAACCACATTACAAGTGGCGCAAACGCTCGTAAGCATGACCAAAATGCGTTTGAATTATTTCAACTTTAAACGCCCATAAATCCTAAAATATGATACTTACGTGAAATCTGCCTGCGCCAATCGCTTTATCTCGGCAAATTACATAAGGAACAGTGAAAAAAGAGCGCGATTTCGAACTTTTAACTTTTGGGGTAAAAAAGTAGCAAAGGGGTTAACCTTCTGTTTTTTTCAAAAATCGCAAATAATTAAATGGTCTTTTTATCACTCTACCCGACGTATTTTGACCCGGGGAGTTCGAAAAACCACATTACAAGTGGCGCAAACGCTCGTAAGCATGACCAAAATGCGTTTGAATTATTTCAACTTTAAACGCCCATAAATCCTAAAATATGATACTTACGTGAAATCTGCCTGCGCCAATCGCTTTATCTCGGCAAATTACATAAGGAACAGTGAAAAAAGTGCTCGATTTCGAACTTTTAACTTTTGGGGTAAAAAAGTAGCAAAGGGGTTAACCTTCTGTTTTTTTCAAAAATCGCAAATAATTAAATGGTCTTTTTATCACTCTACCCGACGTATTTTGACCCGGGGAGTTCGAAAAACCACATTACAAGTGGCGCAAACGCTCGTAAGCATGACCAAAATGCGTTTGAATTATTTCAACTTTAAACGCCCATAAATCCTAAAATATGATACTTACGTGAAATCTGCCTGCGCCAATCGCTTTATCTCGGCAAATTACATAAGGAACAGTGAAAAAAGTGCTCGATTTCGAACTTTTAACTTTTGGGGTAAAAAAGTAGCAAAGGGGTTAACCTTCTGTTTTTTTCAAAAATCGCAAATAATTAAATGGTCTTTTTATCACTCTACCCGACGTATTTTGACCCGGGGAGTTCGAAAAACCACATTACAAGTGGCGCAAACGCTCGTAAGCATGACCAAAATGCGTTTGAATTATTTCAACTTTAAACGCCCATAAATCCTAAAATATGATACTTACGTGAAATCTGCCTGCGCCAATCGCTTTATCTCGGCAAATTACATAAGGAACAGTGAAAAAAGTGCTCGATTTCGAACTTTTAACTTTTGGGGTAAAAAAGTAGCAAAGGGGTTAACCTTCTGTTTTTTTCAAAAATCGCAAATAATTAAATGGTCTTTTTATCACTCTACCCGACGTATTTTGACCCGGGGAGTTCGAAAAACCACATTACAAGTGGCGCAAACGCTCGTAAGCATGACCAAAATGCGTTTGAATTATTTCAACTTTAAACGCCCATAAATCCTAAAATATGATACTTACGTGAAATCTGCCTGCGCCAATCGCTTTATCTCGGCAAATTACATAAGGAACAGTGAAAAAAGTGCTCGATTTCGAACTTTTAACTTTTGGGGTAAAAAAGTAGCAAAGGGGTTAACCTTCTGTTTTTTTCAAAAATCGCAAATAATTAAATGGTCTTTTTATCACTCTACCCGACGTATTTTGACCCGGGGAGTTCGAAAAACCACATTACAAGTGGCGCAAACGCTCGTAAGCATGACCAAAATGCGTTTGAATTATTTCAACTTTAAACGCCCATAAATCCTAAAATATGATACTTACGTGAAATCTGCCTGCGCCAATCGCTTTATCTCGGCAAATTACATAAGGAACAGTGAAAAAAGTGCTCGATTTCGAACTTTTAACTTTTGGGGTAAAAAAGTAGCAAAGGGGTTAACCTTCTGTTTTTTTCAAAAATCGCAAATAATTAAATGGTCTTTTTATCACTCTACCCGACGTATTTTGACCCGGGGAGTTCGAAAAACCACATTACAAGTGGCGCAAACGCTCGTAAGCATGACCAAAATGCGTTTGAATTATTTCAACTTTAAACGCCCATAAATCCTAAAATATGATACTTACGTGAAATCTGCCTGCGCCAATCGCTTTATCTCGGCAAATTACATAAGGAACAGTGAAAAAAGTGCTCGATTTCGAACTTTTAACTTTTGGGGTAAAAAAGTAGCAAAGGGGTTAACCTTCTGTTTTTTTCAAAAATCGCAAATAATTAAATGGTCTTTTTATCACTCTACCCGACGTATTTTGACCCGGGGAGTTCGAAAAACCACATTACAAGTGGCGCAAACGCTCGTAAGCATGACCAAAATGCGTTTGAATTATTTCAACTTTAAACGCCCATAAATCCTAAAATATGATACTTACGTGAAATCTGCCTGAGCCAATCGCTTTATCTCGGCAAATTACATAAGGAACAGTGAAAAAAGTGCTCGATTTCGAACTTTTAACTTTTGGGGTAAAAAAGTAGCAAAGGGGTTAACCTTCTGTTTTATACAAAAATCGCAAATAATTAAATGGTCTTTTTATCACTCTACCCGACGTATTTTGACCCGGGGAGTTCGAAAAACCACATTACAAGTGGCGCAAACGCTCGTAAGCATGACCAAAATGCGTTTGAATTATTTCAACTTTAAACGCCCATAAATCCTAAAATATGATACTTACGTGAAATCTGCCTGCGCCAATCGCTTTATCACGGCAAATTACATAAGGAACAGTGAAAAAAGTGCTCGATTTCGAACTTTTAACTTTTGGGGTAAAAAAGTAGCAAAGGGGTTAACCTTCTGTTTTTTTCAAAAATCGCAAATAATTAAATGGTCTTTTTATCACTCTACCCGACGTATTTTGACCCGGGGAGTTCGAAAAACCACATTACAAGTGGCGCAAACGCTCGTAAGCATGACCAAAATGCGTTTGAATTATTTCAACTTTAAACGCCCATAAATCCTAAAATATGATACTTACGTGAAATCTGCCTGCGCCAATCGCTTTATCTCGGCAAATTACATAAGGAACAGTGAAAAAAGTGCTCGATTTCGAACTTTTAACTTTTGGGGTAAAAAAGTAGCAAACGGGTTAACCTTCTGTTTTTTTCAAAAATCGCAAATAATTAAATGGTCTTTTTATCACTCTACCCGACGTATTTTGACCCGGGGAGTTCGAAAAACCACATTACAAGTGGCGAAAACGCTCGTAAGCATGACCAAAATGCGTTTGAATTATTTCAACTTTAAACGCCCATAAATCCTAAAATATGATACTTACGTGAAATCTGCCTGCGCCAATCGCTTTATCTCGGCAAATTACATAAGGAACAGTGAAAAAAGTGCTCGATTTCAAACTTTTAACTTTTGGGGTAAAAAAGTAGCAAAGGGGTTAACCTTCTGTTTTTTTCAAAAATCGCAAATAATTAAATGGTCTTTTTATCACTCTACCCGACGTATTTTGACCCGGGGAGTTCGAAAAACCACATTACAAGTGGCGCAAACGCTCGTAAGCATGACCAAAATGCGTTTGAATTATTTCAACTTTAAACGCCCATAAATCCTAAAATATGATACTTACGGGAAATCTGCCTGCGCCAATCGCTTTATCTCGGCAAATTACATAAGGAACAGTGAAAAAAGAGCTCGATTTCGAACTTTTAACTTTTGGGGTAAAAAAGTAGCAAAGGGGTTAACCTTCTGTTTTTTTCAAAAATCGCAAATAATTAAATGGTCTTTTTATCACTCTACCCGACGTATTTTGACCCGGGGAGTTCGAAAAACCACATTACAAGTGGCGCAAACGCTCGTAAGCATGACCAAAATGCGTTTGAATTATTTCAACTTTAAACGCCCATAAATCCTAAAATATGATACTTACGTGAAATCTGCCTGCGCCAATCGCTTTATCTCGGCAAATTACATAAGGAACAGTGAAAAAAGAGCTTGATTTCGAACTTTTAACTTTTGGGGTAAAAAAGTAGCAAAGGGGTTAACCTTCTGTTTTTTTCAAAAATCGCAAATAATTAAATGGTCTTTTTATCACTCTACCCGACGTATTTTGACCCGGGGAGTTCGAAAAACCACATTACAAGTGGCGCAAACGCTCGTAAGCATGACCAAAATGCGTTTGAATTATTTCAACTTTAAACGCCCATAAATCCTAAAATATGATACTTACGTGAAATCTGCCTGCGCCAATCGCTTTATCTCGGCAAATTACATAAGGAACAGTGAAAAAAGTGCTCGATTTCGAACTTTTAACTTTTGGGGTAAAAAAGTAGCAAAGGGGTTAACCTTCTGTTTTTTTCAAAAATCGCAAATAATTAAATGGTCTTTTTATCACTCTACCCGACGTATTTTGACCCGGGGAGTTCGAAAAACCACATTACAAGTGGCGCAAACGCTCGTAAGCATGACCAAAATGCGTTTGAATTATTTCAACTTTAAACGCCCATAAATCCTAAAATATGATACTTACGTGAAATCTGCCTGCGCCAATCGCTTTATCTCGGCAAATTACATAAGGAACAGTGAAAAAAGAGCTCGATTTCGAACTTTTAACTTTTGGGGTAAAAAAGTAGCAAAGGGGTTAACCTTCTGTTTTTTTCAAAAATCGCAAATAATTAAATGGTCTTTTTATCACTCTACCCGACGTATTTTGACCCGGGGAGTTCGAAAAACCACATTACAAGTGGCGCAAACGCTCGTAAGCATGACCAAAATGCGTTTGAATTATTTCAACTTTAAACGCCCATAAATCCTAAAATATGATACTTACGTGAAATCTGCCTGCGCCAATCGCTTTATCTCGGCAAATTACATAAGGAACAGTGAAAAAAGTGCTCGATTTCGAACTTTTAACTTTTGGGGTAAAAAAGTAGCAAAGGGGTTAACCTTCTGTTTTTTTCAAAAATCGCAAATAATTAAATGGTCTTTTTATCACTCTACCCGACGTATTTTGACCCGGGGAGTTCGAAAAACCACATTACAAGTGGCGCAAACGCTCGTAAGCATGACCAAAATGCGTTTGAATTATTTCAACTTTAAACGCCCATAAATCCTAAAATATGATACTTACGTGAAATCTGCCTGCGCCAATCGCTTTATCTCGGCAAATTACATAAGGAACAGTGAAAAAAGTGCTCGATTTCGAACTTTTAACTTTTGGGGTAAAAAAGTAGCAAAGGGGTTAACCTTCTGTTTTTTTCAAAAATCGCAAATAATTAAATGGTCTTTTTATCACTCTACCCGACGTATTTTGACCCGGGGAGTTCGAAAAACCACATTACAAGTGGCGCAAACGCTCGTAAGCATGACCAAAATGCGTTTGAATTATTTCAACTTTAAACGCCCATAAATCCTAAAATATGATACTTACGTGAAATCTGCCTGCGCCAATCGCTTTATCTCGGCAAATTACATAAGGAACAGTGAAAAAAGAGCTCGATTTCGAACTTTTAACTTTTGGGGTAAAAAAGTAGCAAAGGGGTTAACCTTCTGTTTTTTTCAAAAATCGCAAATAATTAAATGGTCTTTTTATCACTCTACCCGACGTATTTTGACCCGGGGAGTTCGAAAAACCACATTACAAGTGGCGCAAACGCTCGTAAGCATGACCAAAATGCGTTTGAATTATTTCAACTTTAAACGCCCATAAATCCTAAAATATGATACTTACGTGAAATCTGCCTGCGCCAATCGCTTTATCTCGGCAAATTACATAAGGAACAGTGAAAAAAGAGCTCGATTTCGAACTTTTAACTTTTGGGGTAAAAAAGTAGCAAAGGGGTTAACCTTCTGTTTTTTTCAAAAATCGCAAATAATTAAATGGTCTTTTTATCACTCTACCCGACGTATTTTGACCCGGGGAGTTCGAAAAACCACATTACAAGTGGCGCAAACGCTCGTAAGCATGACCAAAATGCGTTTGAATTATTTCAACTTTAAACGCCCATAAATCCTAAAATATGATACTTACGTGAAATCTGCCTGCGCCAATCGCTTTATCTCGGCAAATTACATAAGGAACAGTGAAAAAAGTGCTCGATTTCGAACTTTTAACTTTTGGGGTAAAAAAGTAGCAAAGGGGTTAACCTTCTGTTTTTTTCAAAAATCGCAAATAATTAAATGGTCTTTTTATCACTCTACCCGACGTATTTTGACCCGGGGAGTTCGAAAAACCACATTACAAGTGGCGCAAACGCTCGTAAGCATGACCAAAATGCGTTTGAATTATTTCAACTTTAAACGCCCATAAATCCTAAAATATGATACTTACGTGAAATCTGCCTGCGCCAATCGCTTTATCACGGCAAATTACATAAGGAACAGTGAAAAAAGTGCTCGATTTCGAACTTTTAACTTTTGGGGTAAAAAAGTAGCAAAGGGGTTAACCTTCTGTTTTTTTCAAAAATCGCAAATAATTAAATGGTCTTTTTAACACTCTACCCGACGTATTTTGACCCGGGGAGTTCGAAAAACCACATTACAAGTGGCGCAAACGCTCGTAAGCATGACCAAAATGCGTTTGAATTATTTCAACTTTAAACGCCCATAAATCCTAAAATATGATACTTACGTGAAATCTGCCTGCGCCAATCGCTTTATCTCGGCAAATTACATAAGGAACAGTGAAAAAAGTGCTCGATTTCGAACTTTTAACTTTTGGGGTAAAAAAGTAGCAAAGGGGTTAACCTTCTGTTTTTTTCAAAAATCGCAAATAATTAAATGGTCTTTTTATCACTCTACCCGACGTATTTTGACCCGGGGAGTTCGAAAAACCACATTACAAGTGGCGCAAACGCTCGTAAGCATGACCAAAATGCGTTTGAATTATTTCAACTTTAAACGCCCATAAATCCTAAAATATGATACTTACGTGAAATCTGCCTGCGCCAATCGCTTTATCTCGGCAAATTACATAAGGAACAGTGAAAAAAGTGCTCGATTTCGAACTTTTAACTTTTGGGGTAAAAAAGTAGCAAAGGGGTTAACCTTCTGTTTTTTTCAAAAATCGCAAATAATTAAATGGTCTTTTTATCACTCTACCCGACGTATTTTGACCCGGGGAGTTCGAAAAACCACATTACAAGTGGCGCAAACGCTCGTAAGCATGACCAAAATGCGTTTGAATTATTTCAACTTTAAACGCCCATAAATCCTAAAATATGATACTTACGTGAAATCTGCCTGCGCCAATCGCTTTATCTCGGCAAATTACATAAGGAACAGTGAAAAAAGTGCTCGATTTCGAACTTTTAACTTTTGGGGTAAAAAAGTAGCAAAGGGGTTAACCTTCTGTTTTTTTCAAAAATCGCAAATAATTAAATGGTCTTTTTATCACTCTACCCGACGTATTTTGACCCGGGGAGTTCGAAAAACCACATTACAAGTGGCGCAAACGCTCGTAAGCATGACCAAAATGCGTTTGAATTATTTCAACTTTAAACGCCCATAAATCCTAAAATATGATACTTACGTGAAATCTGCCTGCGCCAATCGCTTTATCACGGCAAATTACATAAGGAACAGTGAAAAAAGTGCTCGATTTCGAACTTTTAACTTTTGGGGTAAAAAAGTAGCAAAGGGGTTAACCTTCTGTTTTTTTCAAAAATCGCAAATAATTAAATGGTCTTTTTAACACTCTACCCGACGTATTTTGACCCGGGGAGTTCGAAAAACCACATTACAAGTGGCGCAAACGCTCGTAAGCATGACCAAAATGCGTTTGAATTATTTCAACTTTAAACGCCCATAAATCCTAAAATATGATACTTACGTGAAATCTGCCTGCGCCAATCGCTTTATCTCGGCAAATTACATAAGGAACAGTGAAAAAAGTGCTCAATTTCGAACTTTTAACTTTTGGGGTAAAAAAGTAGCAAAGGGGTTAACCTTCTGTTTTTTTCAAAAATCGCAAATAATTAAATGGTCTTTTTATCACTCTACCCGACGTATTTTGACCCGGGGAGTTCGAAAAACCACATTACAAGTGGCGCAAACGCTCGTAAGCATGATCAAAATGCGTTTGAATTATTTCAACTTTAAACGCCCATAAATCCTAAAATATGATACTTACGTGAAATCTGCCTGCGCCAATCGCTTTATCTCGGCAAATTACATAAGGAACAGTGAAAAAAGAGCTCGATTTCGAACTTTTAACTTTTGGGGTAAAAAAGTAGCAAAGGGGTTAACCTTCTGTTTTTTTCAAAAATCGCAAATAATTAAATGGTCTTTTTATCACTCTACCCGACGTATTTTGACCCGGGGAGTTCGAAAAACCACATTACAAGTGGCGCAAACGCTCGTAAGCATGACCAAAATGCGTTTGAATTATTTCAACTTTAAACGCTCATAAATCCTAAAATATGATACTTACGTGAAATCTGCCTGCGCCAATCGCTTTATCTCGGCAAATTACATAAGGAACAGTGAAAAAAGAGCTCGATTTCGAACTTTTAACTTTTGGGGTAAAAAAGTAGCAAAGGGGTTAACCTTCTGTTTTTTTCAAAAATCGCAAATAATTAAATGGTCTTTTTATCACTCTACCCGACGTATTTTGACCCGGGGAGTTCGAAAAACCACATTACAAGTGGCGCAGACGCTCGTAAGCATGACCAAAATGCGTTTGAATTATTTCAACTTTAAACGCCCATAAATCCTAAAATATGATACTTACGTGAAATCTGCCTGCGCCAATCGCTTTATCTCGGCAAATTACATAAGGAACAGTGAAAAAAGTGCTCGATTTCGAACTTTTAACTTTTGGGGTAAAAAAGTAGCAAAGGGGTTAACCTTCTGTTTTTTTCAAAAATCGCAAATAATTAAATGGTCTTTTTATCACTCTACCCGACGTATTTTGACCCGGGGAGTTCGAAAAACCACATTACAAGTGGCGCAAACGCTCGTAAGCATGACCAAAATGCGTTTGAATTATTTCAACTTTAAACGCCCATAAATCCTAAAATATGATACTTACGTGAAATCTGCCTGCGCCAATCGCTTTATCTCGGCAAATTACATAAGGAACAGTGAAAAAAGAGCTCGATTTCGAACTTTTAACTTTTGGGGTAAAAAAGTAGCAAAGGGGTTAACCTTCTGTTTTTTTCAAAAATCGCAAATAATTAAATGGTCTTTTTATCACTCTACCCGACGTATTTTGACCCGGGGAGTTCGAAAAACCACATTACAAGTGGCGCAAACGCTCGTAAGCATGACCAAAATGCGTTTGAATTATTTCAACTTTAAACGCCCATAAATCCTAAAATATGATACTTACGTGAAATCTGCCTGCGCCAATCGCTTTATCTCGGCAAATTACATAAGGAACAGTGAAAAAAGAGCTCGATTTCGAACTTTTAACTTTTGGGGTAAAAAAGTAGCAAAGGGGTTAACCTTCTGTTTTTTTCAAAAATCGCAAATAATTAAATGGTCTTTTTATCACTCTACCCGACGTATTTTGACCCGGGGAGTTCGAAAAACCACATTACAAGTGGCGCAAACGCTCGTAAGCATGACCAAAATGCGTTTGAATTATTTCAACTTTAAACGCCCATAAATCCTAAAATATGATACTTACGTGAAATCTGCCTGCGCCAATCGCTTTATCTCGGCAAATTACATAAGGAACAGTGAAAAAAGTGCTCGATTTCGAACTTTTAACTTTTGGGGTAAAAAAGTAGCAAAGGGGTTAACCTTCTGTTTTTTTCAAAAATCGCAAATAATTAAATGGTCTTTTTATCACTCTACCCGACGTATTTTGACCCGGGGAGTTCGAAAAACCACATTACAAGTGGCGCAAACGCTCGTAAGCATGACCAAAATGCGTTTGAATTATTTCAACTTTAAACGCCCATAAATCCTAAAATATGATACTTACGTGAAATCTGCCTGCGCCAATCGCTTTATCACGGCAAATTACATAAGGAACAGTGAAAAAAGTGCTCGATTTCGAACTTTTAACTTTTGGGGTAAAAAAGTAGCAAAGGGGTTAACCTTCTGTTTTTTTCAAAAATCGCAAATAATTAAATGGTCTTTTTAACACTCTACCCGACGTATTTTGACCCGGGGAGTTCGAAAAACCACATTACAAGTGGCGCAAACGCTCGTAAGCATGACCAAAATGCGTTTGAATTATTTCAACTTTAAACGCCCATAAATCCTAAAATATGATACTTACGTGAAATCTGCCTGCGCCAATCGCTTTATCTCGGCAAATTACATAAGGAACAGTGAAAAAAGTGCTCGATTTCGAACTTTTAACTTTTGGGGTAAAAAAGTAGCAAAGGGGTTAACCTTCTGTTTTTTTCAAAAATCGCAAATAATTAAATGGTCTTTTTATCACTCTACCCGACGTATTTTGACCCGGGGAGTTCGAAAAACCACATTACAAGTGGCGCAAACGCTCGTAAGCATGACCAAAATGCGTTTGAATTATTTCAACTTTAAACGCCCATAAATCCTAAAATATGATACTTACGTGAAATCTGCCTGCGCCAATCGCTTTATCACGGCAAATTACATAAGGAACAGTGAAAAAAGTGCTCGATTTCGAACTTTTAACTTTTGGGGTAAAAAAGTAGCAAAGGGGTTAACCTTCTGTTTTTTTCAAAAATCGCAAATAATTAAATGGTCTTTTTAACACTCTACCCGACGTATTTTGACCCGGGGAGTTCGAAAAACCACATTACAAGTGGCGCAAACGCTCGTAAGCATGACCAAAATGCGTTTGAATTATTTCAACTTTAAACGCCCATAAATCCTAAAATATGATACTTACGTGAAATCTGCCTGCGCCAATCGCTTTATCTCGGCAAATTACATAAGGAACAGTGAAAAAAGTGCTCAATTTCGAACTTTTAACTTTTGGGGTAAAAAAGTAGCAAAGGGGTTAACCTTCTGTTTTTTTCAAAAATCGCAAATAATTAAATGGTCTTTTTATCACTCTACCCGACGTATTTTGACCCGGGGAGTTCGAAAAACCACATTACAAGTGGCGCAAACGCTCGTAAGCATGATCAAAATGCGTTTGAATTATTTCAACTTTAAACGCCCATAAATCCTAAAATATGATACTTACGTGAAATCTGCCTGCGCCAATCGCTTTATCTCGGCAAATTACATAAGGAACAGTGAAAAAAGAGCTCGATTTCGAACTTTTAACTTTTGGGGTAAAAAAGTAGCAAAGGGGTTAACCTTCTGTTTTTTTCAAAAATCGCAAATAATTAAATGGTCTTTTTATCACTCTACCCGACGTATTTTGACCCGGGGAGTTCGAAAAACCACATTACAAGTGGCGCAAACGCTCGTAAGCATGACCAAAATGCGTTTGAATTATTTCAACTTTAAACGCTCATAAATCCTAAAATATGATACTTACGTGAAATCTGCCTGCGCCAATCGCTTTATCTCGGCAAATTACATAAGGAACAGTGAAAAAAGAGCTCGATTTCGAACTTTTAACTTTTGGGGTAAAAAAGTAGCAAAGGGGTTAACCTTCTGTTTTTTTCAAAAATCGCAAATAATTAAATGGTCTTTTTATCACTCTACCCGACGTATTTTGACCCGGGGAGTTCGAAAAACCACATTACAAGTGGCGCAGACGCTCGTAAGCATGACCAAAATGCGTTTGAATTATTTCAACTTTAAACGCCCATAAATCCTAAAATATGATACTTACGTGAAATCTGCCTGCGCCAATCGCTTTATCTCGGCAAATTACATAAGGAACAGTGAAAAAAGTGCTCGATTTCGAACTTTTAACTTTTGGGGTAAAAAAGTAGCAAAGGGGTTAACCTTCTGTTTTTTTCAAAAATCGCAAATAATTAAATGGTCTTTTTATCACTCTACCCGACGTATTTTGACCCGGGGAGTTCGAAAAACCACATTACAAGTGGCGCAAACGCTCGTAAGCATGACCAAAATGCGTTTGAATTATTTCAACTTTAAACGCCCATAAATCCTAAAATATGATACTTACGTGAAATCTGCCTGCGCCAATCGCTTTATCTCGGCAAATTACATAAGGAACAGTGAAAAAAGAGCTCGATTTCGAACTTTTAACTTTTGGGGTAAAAAAGTAGCAAAGGGGTTAACCTTCTGTTTTTTTCAAAAATCGCAAATAATTAAATGGTCTTTTTATCACTCTACCCGACGTATTTTGACCCGGGGAGTTCGAAAAACCACATTACAAGTGGCGCAAACGCTCGTAAGCATGACCAAAATGCGTTTGAATTATTTCAACTTTAAACGCCCATAAATCCTAAAATATGATACTTACGTGAAATCTGCCTGCGCCAATCGCTTTATCACGGCAAATTACATAAGGAACAGTGAAAAAAGTGCTCGATTTCGAACTTTTAACTTTTGGGGTAAAAAAGTAGCAAAGGGGTTAACCTTCTGTTTTTTTCAAAAATCGCAAATAATTAAATGGTCTTTTTAACACTCTACCCGACGTATTTTGACCCGGGGAGTTCGAAAAACCACATTACAAGTGGCGCAAACGCTCGTAAGCATGACCAAAATGCGTTTGAATTATTTCAACTTTAAACGCCCATAAATCCTAAAATATGATACTTACGTGAAATCTGCCTGCGCCAATCGCTTTATCTCGGCAAATTACATAAGGAACAGTGAAAAAAGTGCTCGATTTCGAACTTTTAACTTTTGGGGTAAAAAAGTAGCAAAGGGGTTAACCTTCTGTTTTTTTCAAAAATCGCAAATAATTAAATGGTCTTTTTATCACTCTACCCGACGTATTTTGACCCGGGGAGTTCGAAAAACCACATTACAAGTGGCGCAAACGCTCGTAAGCATGACCAAAATGCGTTTGAATTATTTCAACTTTAAACGCCCATAAATCCTAAAATATGATACTTACGTGAAATCTGCCTGCGCCAATCGCTTTATCACGGCAAATTACATAAGGAACAGTGAAAAAAGTGCTCGATTTCGAACTTTTAACTTTTGGGGTAAAAAAGTAGCAAAGGGGTTAACCTTCTGTTTTTTTCAAAAATCGCAAATAATTAAATGGTCTTTTTATCACTCTACCCGACGTATTTTGACCCGGGGAGTTCGAAAAACCACATTACAAGTGGCGCAAACGCTCGTAAGCATGACCAAAATGCGTTTGAATTATTTCAACTTTAAACGCCCATAAATCCTAAAATATGATACTTACGTGAAATCTGCCTGCGCCAATCGCTTTATCTCGGCAAATTACATAAGGAACAGTGAAAAAAGAGCTCGATTTCGAACTTTTAACTTTTGGGGTAAAAAAGTAGCAAAGGGGTTAACCTTCTGTTTTTTTCAAAAATCGCAAATAATTAAATGGTCTTTTTATCACTCTACCCGACGTATTTTGACCCGGGGAGTTCGAAAAACCACATTACAAGTGGCGCAAACGCTCGTAAGCATGATCAAAATGCGTTTGAATTATTTCAACTTTAAACGCCCATAAATCCTAAAATATGATACTTACGTGAAATCTGCCTGCGCCAATCGCTTTATCTCGGCAAATTACATAAGGAACAGTGAAAAAAGTGCTCGATTTCGAACTTTTAACTTTTGGGGTAAAAAAGTAGCAAAGGGGTTAACCTTCTGTTTTTTTCAAAAATCGCAAATAATTAAATGGTCTTTTTATCACTCTACCCGACGTATTTTGACCCGGGGAGTTCGAAAAACCACATTACAAGTGGCGCAGACGCTCGTAAGCATGACCAAAATGCGTTTGAATTATTTCAACTTTAAACGCCCATAAATCCTAAAATATGATACTTACGTGAAATCTGCCTGCGCCAATCGCTTTATCTCGGCAAATTACATAAGGAACAGTGAAAAAAGTGCTCGATTTCGAACTTTTAACTTTTGGGGTAAAAAAGTAGCAAAGGGGTTAACCTTCTGTTTTTTTCAAAAATCGCAAATAATTAAATGGTCTTTTTATCACTCTACCCGACGTATTTTGACCCGGGGAGTTCGAAAAACCACATTACAAGTGGCGCAGACGCTCGTAAGCATGACCAAAATGCGTTTGAATTATTTCAACTTTAAACGCCCATAAATCCTAAAATATGATACTTACGTGAAATCTGCCTGCGCCAATCGCTTTATCTCGGCAAATTACATAAGGAACAGTGAAAAAAGTGCTCGATTTCGAACTTTTAACTTTTGGGGTAAAAAAGTAGCAAAGGGGTTAACCTTCTGTTTTTTTCAAAAATCGCAAATAATTAAATGGTCTTTTTATCACTCTACCCGACGTATTTTGACCCGGGGAGTTCGAAAAACCACATTACAAGTGGCGCAAACGCTCGTAAGCATGACCAAAATGCGTTTGAATTATTTCAACTTTAAACGCCCATAAATCCTAAAATATGATACTTACGTGAAATCTGCCTGCGCCAATCGCTTTATCTCGGCAAATTACATAAGGAACAGTGAAAAAAGTGCTCGATTTCGAACTTTTAACTTTTGGGGTAAAAAAGTAGCAAAGGGGTTAACCTTCTGTTTTTTTCAAAAATCGCAAATAATTAAATGGTCTTTTTATCACTCTACCCGACGTATTTTGACCCGGGGAGTTCGAAAAACCACATTACAAGTGGCGCAAACGCTCGTAAGCATGACCAAAATGCGTTTGAATTATTTCAACTTTAAACGCCCATAAATCCTAAAATATGATACTTACGTGAAATCTGCCTGCGCCAATCGCTTTATCTCGGCAAATTACATAAGGAACAGTGAAAAAAGTGCTCGATTTCGAACTTTTAACTTTTGGGGTAAAAAAGTAGCAAAGGGGTTAACCTTCTGTTTTTTTCAAAAATCGCAAATAATTAAATGGTCTTTTTATCACTCTACCCGACGTATTTTGACCCGGGGAGTTCGAAAAACCACATTACAAGTGGCGCAAACGCTCGTAAGCATGACCAAAATGCGTTTGAATTATTTCAACTTTAAACGCCCATAAATCCTAAAATATGATACTTACGTGAAATCTGCCTGCGCCAATCGCTTTATCTCGGCAAATTACATAAGGAACAGTGAAAAAAGTGCTCGATTTCGAACTTTTAACTTTTGGGGTAAAAAAGTAGCAAAGGGGTTAACCTTCTGTTTTTTTCAAAAATCGCAAATAATTAAATGGTCTTTTTATCACTCTACCCGACGTATTTTGACCCGGGGAGTTCGAAAAACCACATTACAAGTGGCGCAAACGCTCGTAAGCATGACCAAAATGCGTTTGAATTATTTCAACTTTAAACGCCCATAAATCCTAAAATATGATATTTACGTGAAATCTGCCTGCGCCAATCGCTTTATCTCGGCAAATTACATAAGGAACAGTGAAAAAAGTGCTCGATTTCGAACTTTTAACTTTTGGGGTAAAAAAGTAGCAAAGGGGTTAACCTTCTGTTTTTTTCAAAAATCGCAAATAATTAAATGGTCTTTTTATCACTCTACCCGACGTATTTTGACCCGGGGAGTTCGAAAAACCACATTACAAGTGGCGCAAACGCTCGTAAGCATGACCAAAATGCGTTTGAATTATTTCAACTTTAAACGCCCATAAATCCTAAAATATGATACTTACGTGAAATCTGCCTGCGCCAATCGCTTTATCTCGGCAAATTACATAAGGAACAGTGAAAAAAGTGCTCGATTTCGAACTTTTAACTTTTGGGGTAAAAAAGTAGCAAAGGGGTTAACCTTCTGTTTTTTTCAAAAATCGCAAATAATTAAATGGTCTTTTTATCACTCTACCCGACGTATTTTGACCCGGGGAGTTCGAAAAACCACATTACAAGTGGCGCAAACGCTCGTAAGCATGACCAAAATGCGTTTGAATTATTTCAACTTTAAACGCCCATAAATCCTAAAATATGATACTTACGTGAAATCTGCCTGCGCCAATCGCTTTATCTCGGCAAATTACATAAGGAACAGTGAAAAAAGTGCTCGATTTCGAACTTTTAACTTTTGGGGTAAAAAAGTAGCAAAGGGGTTAACCTTCTGTTTTTTTCAAAAATCGCAAATAATTAAATGGTCTTTTTATCACTCTACCCGACGTATTTTGACCCGGGGAGTTCGAAAAACCACATTACAAGTGGCGCAAACGCTCGTAAGCATGACCAAAATGCGTTTGAATTATTTCAACTTTAAACGCCCATAAATCCTAAAATATGATACTTACGTGAAATCTGCCTGCGCCAATCGCTTTATCTCGGCAAATAACATAAGGAACAGTGAAAAAAGTGCTCGATTTCGAACTTTTAACTTTTGGGGTAAAAAAGTAGCAAAGGGGTTAACCTTCTGTTTTTTTCAAAAATCGCAAATAATTAAATGGTCTTTTTATCACTCTACCCGACGTATTTTGACCCGGGGAGTTCGAAAAACCACATTACAAGTGGCGCAAACGCTCGTAAGCATGACCAAAATGCGTTTGAATTATTTCAACTTTAAACGCCCATAAATCCTAAAATATGATACTTACGTGAAATCTGCCTGCGCCAATCGCTTTATCTCGGCAAATTACATAAGGAACAGTGAAAAAAGTGCTCGATTTCGAACTTTTAACTTTTGGGGTAAAAAAGTAGCAAAGGGGTTAACCTTCTGTTTTTTTCAAAAATCGCAAATAATTAAATGGTCTTTTTATCACTCTACCCGACGTATTTTGACCCGGGGAGTTCGAAAAACCACATTACAAGTGGCGCAAACGCTCGTAAGCATGACCAAAATGCGTTTGAATTATTTCAACTTTAAACGCCCATAAATCCTAAAATATGATACTTACGTGAAATCTGCCTGCGCCAATCGCTTTATCTCGGCAAATTACATAAGGAACAGTGAAAAAAGTGCTCGATTTCGAACTTTTAACTTTTGGGGTAAAAAAGTAGCAAAGGGGTTAACCTTCTGTTTTTTACAAAAATCGCAAATAATTAAATGGTCTTTTTATCACTCTACCCGACGTATTTTGACCCGGGGAGTTCGAAAAACCACATTACAAGTGGCGCAAACGCTCGTAAGCATGACCAAAATGCGTTTGAATTATTTCAACTTTAAACGCCCATAAATCCTAAAATATGATACTTACGTGAAATCTGCCTGCGCCAATCGCTTTATCTCGGCAAATTACATAAGGAACAGTGAAAAAAGTGCTCGATTTCGAACTTTTAACTTTTGGGGTAAAAAAGTAGCAAAGGGGTTAACCTTCTGTTTTTTACAAAAATCGCAAATAATTAAATGGTCTTTTTATCACTCTACCCGACGTATTTTGACCCGGGGAGTTCGAAAAACCACATTACAAGTGGCGCAAACGCTCGTAAGCATGACCAAAATGCGTTTGAATTATTTCAACTTTAAACGCCCATAAATCCTAAAATATGATACTTACGTGAAATCTGCCTGCGCCAATCGCTTTATCTCGGCAAATTACATAAGGAACAGTGAAAAAAGTGCTCGATTTCGAACTTTTAACTTTTGGGGTAAAAAAGTAGCAAAGGGGTTAACCTTCTGTTTTTTTCAAAAATCGCAAATAATTAAATGGTCTTTTTATCACTCTACCCGACGTATTTTGACCCGGGGAGTTCGAAAAACCACATTACAAGTGGCGCAAACGCTCGTAAGCATGACCAAAATGCGTTTGAATTATTTCAACTTTAAACGCCCATAAATCCTAAAATATGATACTTACGTGAAATCTGCCTGCGCCAATCGCTTTATCTCGGCAAATTACATAAGGAACAGTGAAAAAAGTGCTCGATTTCGAACTTTTAACTTTTGGGGTAAAAAAGTAGCAAAGGGGTTAACCTTCTGTTTTTTTCAAAAATCGCAAATAATTAAATGGTCTTTTTATCACTCTACCCGACGTATTTTGACCCGGGGAGTTCGAAAAACCACATTACAAGTGGCGCAAACGCTCGTAAGCATGACCAAAATGCGTTTGAATTATTTCAACTTTAAACGCCCATAAATCCTAAAATATGATACTTACGTGAAATCTGCCTGCGCCAATCGCTTTATCTCGGCAAATTACATAAGGAACAGTGAAAAAAGTGCTCGATTTCGAACTTTTAACTTTTGGGGTAAAAAAGTAGCAAAGGGGTTAACCTTCTGTTTTTTTCAAAAATCGCAAATAATTAAATGGTCTTTTTATCACTCTACCCGACGTATTTTGACCCGGGGAGTTCGAAAAACCACATTACAAGTGGCGCAAACGCTCGTAAGCATGACCAAAATGCGTTTGAATTATTTCAACTTTAAACGCCCATAAATCCTAAAATATGATACTTACGTGAAATCTGCCTGCGCCAATCGCTTTATCTCGGCAAATTACATAAGGAACAGTGAAAAAAGTGCTCGATTTCGAACTTTTAACTTTTGGGGTAAAAAAGTAGCAAAGGGGTTAACCTTCTGTTTTTTACAAAAATCGCAAATAATTAAATGGTCTTTTTATCACTCTACCCGACGTATTTTGACCCGGGGAGTTCGAAAAACCACATTACAAGTGGCGCAAACGCTCGTAAGCATGACCAAAATGCGTTTGAATTATTTCAACTTTAAACGCCCATAAATCCTAAAATATGATACTTACGTGAAATCTGCCTGCGCCAATCGCTTTATCTCGGCAAATTACATAAGGAACAGTGAAAAAAGTGCTCGATTTCGAACTTTTAACTTTTGGGGTAAAAAAGTAGCAAAGGGGTTAATCTTCTGTTTTTTTCAAAAATCGCAAATAATTAAATGGTCTTTTTATCACTCTACCCGACGTATTTTGACCCGGGGAGTTCGAAAAACCACATTACAAGTGGCGCAAACGCTCGTAAGCATGACCAAAATGCGTTTGAATTATTTCAACTTTAAACGCCCATAAATCCTAAAATATGATACTTACGTGAAATCTGCCTGCGCCAATCGCTTTATCTCGGCAAATTACATAAGGAACAGTGAAAAAAGTGCTCGATTTCGAACTTTTAACTTTTGGGGTAAAAAAGTAGCAAAGGGGTTAACCTTCTGTTTTTTACAAAAATCGCAAATAATTAAATGGTCTTTTTATCACTCTACCCGACGTATTTTGACCCGGGGAGTTCGAAAAACCACATTACAAGTGGCGCAAACGCTCGTAAGCATGACCAAAATGCGTTTGAATTATTTCAACTTTAAACGCCCATAAATCCTAAAATATGATACTTACGTGAAATCTGCCTGCGCCAATCGCTTTATCTCGGCAAATTACATAAGGAACAGTGAAAAAAGTGCTCGATTTCGAACTTTTAACTTTTGGGGTAAAAAAGTAGCAAAGGGGTTAACCTTCTGTTTTTTTCAAAAATCGCAAATAATTAAATGGTCTTTTTATCACTCTACCCGACGTATTTTGACCCGGGGAGTTCGAAAAACCACATTACAAGTGGCGCAAACGCTCGTAAGCATGACCAAAATGCGTTTGAATTATTTCAACTTTAAACGCCCATAAATCCTAAAATATGATACTTACGTGAAATCTGCCTGCGCCAATCGCTTTATCTCGGCAAATTACATAAGGAACAGTGAAAAAAGTGCTCGATTTCGAACTTTTAACTTTTGGGGTAAAAAAGTAGCAAAGGGGTTAACCTTCTGTTTTTTTCAAAAATCGCAAATAATTAAATGGTCTTTTTATCACTCTACCCGACGTATTTTGACCCGGGGAGTTCGAAAAACCACATTACAAGTGGCGCAAACGCTCGTAAGCATGACCAAAATGCGTTTGAATTATTTCAACTTTAAACGCCCATAAATCCTAAAATATGATACTTACGTGAAATCTGCCTGCGCCAATCGCTTTATCTCGGCAAATTACATAAGGAACAGTGAAAAAAGTGCTCGATTTCGAACTTTTAACTTTTGGGGTAAAAAAGTAGCAAAGGGGTTAACCTTCTGTTTTTTTCAAAAATCGCAAATAATTAAATGGTCTTTTTATCACTCTACCCGACGTATTTTGACCCGGGGAGTTCGAAAAACCACATTACAAGTGGCGCAAACGCTCGTAAGCATGACCAAAATGCGTTTGAATTATTTCAACTTTAAACGCCCATAAATCCTAAAATATGATACTTACGTGAAATCTGCCTGCGCCAATCGCTTTATCTCGGCAAATTACATAAGGAACAGTGAAAAAAGTGCTCGATTTCGAACTTTTAACTTTTGGGGTAAAAAAGTAGCAAAGGGGTTAACCTTCTGTTTTTTTCAAAAATCGCAAATAATTAAATGGTCTTTTTATCACTCTACCCGACGTATTTTGACCCGGGGAGTTCGAAAAACCACATTACAAGTGGCGCAAACGCTCGTAAGCATGACCAAAATGCGTTTGAATTATTTCAACTTTAAACGCCCATAAATCCTAAAATATGATACTTACGTGAAATCTGCCTGCGCCAATCGCTTTATCTCGGCAAATTACATAAGGAACAGTGAAAAAAGTGCTCGATTTCGAACTTTTAACTTTTGGGGTAAAAAAGTAGCAAAGGGGTTAACCTTCTGTTTTTTTCAAAAATCGCAAATAATTAAATGGTCTTTTTATCACTCTACCCGACGTATTTTGACCCGGGGAGTTCGAAAAACCACATTACAAGTGGCGCAAACGCTCGTAAGCATGACCAAAATGCGTTTGAATTATTTCAACTTTAAACGCCCATAAATCCTAAAATATGATACTTACGTGAAATCTGCCTGCGCCAATCGCTTTATCTCGGCAAATTACATAAGGAACAGTGAAAAAAGTGCTCGATTTCGAACTTTTAACTTTTGGGGTAAAAAAGTAGCAAAGGGGTTAACCTTCTGTTTTTTTCAAAAATCGCAAATAATTAAATGGTCTTTTTATCACTCTACCCGACGTATTTTGACCCGGGGAGTTCGAAAAACCACATTACAAGTGGCGCAAACGCTCGTAAGCATGACCAAAATGCGTTTGAATTATTTCAACTTTAAACGCCCATAAATCCTAAAATATGATACTTACGTGAAATCTGCCTGCGCCAATCGCTTTATCTCGGCAAATTACATAAGGAACAGTGAAAAAAGTGCTCGATTTCGAACTTTTAACTTTTGGGGTAAAAAAGTAGCAAAGGGGTTAACCTTCTGTTTTTTTCAAAAATCGCAAATAATTAAATGGTCTTTTTATCACTCTACCCGACGTATTTTGACCCGGGGAGTTCGAAAAACCACATTACAAGTGGCGCAAACGCTCGTAAGCATGACCAAAATGCGTTTGAATTATTTCAACTTTAAACGCCCATAAATCCTAAAATATGATACTTACGTGAAATCTGCCTGCGCCAATCGCTTTATCTCGGCAAATTACATAAGGAACAGTGAAAAAAGTGCTCGATTTCGAACTTTTAACTTTTGGGGTAAAAAAGTAGCAAAGGGGTTAACCTTCTGTTTTTTTCAAAAATCGCAAATAATTAAATGGTCTTTTTATCACTCTACCCGACGTATTTTGACCCGGGGAGTTCGAAAAACCACATTACAAGTGGCGCAAACGCTCGTAAGCATGACCAAAATGCGTTTGAATTATTTCAACTTTAAACGCCCATAAATCCTAAAATATGATACTTACGTGAAATCTGCCTGCGCCAATCGCTTTATCTCGGCAAATTACATAAGGAACAGTGAAAAAAGTGCTCGATTTCGAACTTTTAACTTTTGGGGTAAAAAAGTAGCAAAGGGGTTAACCTTCTGTTTTTTTCAAAAATCGCAAATAATTAAATGGTCTTTTTATCACTCTACCCGACGTATTTTGACCCGGGGAGTTCGAAAAACCACATTACAAGTGGCGCAAACGCTCGTAAGCATGACCAAAATGCGTTTGAATTATTTCAACTTTAAACGCCCATAAATCCTAAAATATGATACTTACGTGAAATCTGCCTGCGCCAATCGCTTTATCTCGGCAAATTACATAAGGAACAGTGAAAAAAGTGCTCGATTTCGAACTTTTAACTTTTGGGGTAAAAAAGTAGCAAAGGGGTTAACCTTCTGTTTTTTACAAAAATCGCAAATAATTAAATGGTCTTTTTATCACTCTACCCGACGTATTTTGACCCGGGGAGTTCGAAAAACCACATTACAAGTGGCGCAAACGCTCGTAAGCATGACCAAAATGCGTTTGAATTATTTCAAATTTAAACGCCCATAAATCCTAAAATATGATACTTACGTGAAATCTGCCTGCGCCAATCGCTTTATCTCGGCAAATTACATAAGGAACAGTGAAAAAAGTGCTCGATTTCGAACTTTTAACTTTTGGGGTAAAAAAGTAGCAAAGCGGTTAACCTTCTGTTTTTTTCAAAAATCGCAAATAATTAAATGGTCTTTTATCACTCTACCCGACGTATTTTGACCCGGGGAGTTCGAAAAACCACATTACAAGTGGCGCAAACGCTCGTAAGCATGACCAAAATGCGTTTGAATTATTTCAACTTTAAACGCCCATAAATCCTAAAATATGATACTTACGTGAAATCTGCCTGCGCCAATCGCTTTATCTCGGCAAATTACATAAGGAACAGTGAAAAAAGTGCTCGATTTCGAACTTTTAACTTTTGGGGTAAAAAAGTAGCAAAGGGGTTAACCTTCTGTTTTTTTCAAAAATCGCAAATAATTAAATGGTCTTTTTATCACTCTACCCGACGTATTTTGACCCGGGGAGTTCGAAAAACCACATTACAAGTGGCGCAAACGCTCGTAAGCATGACCAAAATGCGTTTGAATTATTTCAACTTTAAACGCCCATAAATCCTAAAATATGATACTTACGTGAAATCTGCCTGCGCCAATCGCTTTATCTCGGCAAATTACATAAGGAACAGTGAAAAAAGTGCTCGATTTCGAACTTTTAACTTTTGGGGTAAAAAAGTAGCAAAGGGGTTAACCTTCTGTTTTTTACAAAAATCGCAAATAATTAAATGGTCTTTTTATCACTCTACCCGACGTATTTTGACCCGGGGAGTTCGAAAAACCACATTACAAGTGGCGCAAACGCTCGTAAGCATGACCAAAATGCGTTTGAATTATTTCAACTTTAAACGCCCATAAATCCTAAAATATGATACTTACGTGAAATCTGCCTGCGCCAATCGCTTTATCTCGGCAAATTACATAAGGAACAGTGAAAAAAGTGCTCGATTTCGAACTTTTAACTTTTGGGGTAAAAAAGTAGCAAAGGGGTTAACCTTCTGTTTTTTTCAAAAATCGCAAATAATTAAATGGTCTTTTTATCACTCTACCCGACGTATTTTGACCCGGGGAGTTCGAAAAACCACATTACAAGTGGCGCAAACGCTCGTAAGCATGACCAAAATGCGTTTGAATTATTTCAACTTTAAACGCCCATAAATCCTAAAATATGATACTTACGTGAAATCTGCCTGCGCCAATCGCTTTATCTCGGCAAATTACATAAGGAACAGTGAAAAAAGTGCTCGATTTCGAACTTTTAACTTTTGGGGTAAAAAAGTAGCAAAGGGGTTAACCTTCTGTTTTTTTCAAAAATCGCAAATAATTAAATGGTCTTTTTATCACTCTACCCGACGTATTTTGACCCGGGGAGTTCGAAAAACCACATTACAAGTGGCGCAAACGCTCGTAAGCATGACCAAAATGCGTTTGAATTATTTCAACTTTAAACGCCCATAAATCCTAAAATATGATACTTACGTGAAATCTGCCTGCGCCAATCGCTTTATCTCGGCAAATTACATAAGGAACAGTGAAAAAAGTGCTCGATTTCGAACTTTTAACTTTTGGGGTAAAAAAGTAGCAAAGGGGTTAACCTTCTGTTTTTTTCAAGAATCGCAAATAATTAAATGGTCTTTTTATCACTCTACCCGACGTATTTTGACCCGGGGAGTTCGAAAAACCACATTACAAGTGGCGCAAACGCTCGTAAGCATGACCAAAATGCGTTTGAATTATTTCAACTTTAAACGCCCATAAATCCTAAAATATGATACTTACGTGAAATCTGCCTGCGCCAATCGCTTTATCTCGGAAAATTACATAAGGAACAGTGAAAAAAGAGCTCGATTTCGAACTTTTAACTTTTGGGGTAAAAAAGTAGCAAAGGGGTTAACCTTCTGTTTTTTTCAAAAATCGCAAATAATTAAATGGTCTTTTTATCACTCTACCCGACGTATTTTGACCCGGGGAGTTCGAAAAACCACATTACAAGTGGCGCAAACGCTCGTAAGCATGACCAAAATGCGTTTGAATTATTTCAACTTTAAACGCCCATAAATCCTAAAATATGATACTTACGTGAAATCTGCCTGCGCCAATCGCTTTATCTCGGCAAATTACATAAGGAACAGTGAAAAAAGTGCTCGATTTCGAACTTTTAACTTTTGGGGTAAAAAAGTAGCAAAGGGGTTAACCTTCTGTTTTTTTCAAAAATCGCAAATAATTAAATGGTCTTTTTATCACTCTACCCGACGTATTTTGACCCGGGGAGTTCGAAAAACCACATTACAAGTGGCGCAAACGCTCGTAAGCATGACCAAAATGCGTTTGAATTATTTCAACTTTAAACGCCCATAAATCCTAAAATATGATACTTACGTGAAATCTGCCTGCGCCAATCGCTTTATCTCGGCAAATTACATAAGGAACAGTGAAAAAAGTGCTCGATTTCGAACTTTTAACTTTTGGGGTAAAAAAGTAGCAAAGGGGTTAACCTTCTGTTTTTTTCAAAAATCGCAAATAATTAAATGGTCTTTTTATCACTCTACCCGACGTATTTTGACCCGGGGAGTTCGAAAAACCACATTACAAGTGGCGCAAACGCTCGTAAGCATGACCAAAATGCGTTTGAATTATTTCAACTTTAAACGCCCATAAATCCTAAAATATGATACTTACGTGAAATCTGCCTGCGCCAATCGCTTTATCTCGGCAAATTACATAAGGAACAGTGAAAAAAGTGCTCGATTTCGAACTTTTAACTTTTGGGGTAAAAAAGTAGCAAAGGGGTTAACCTTCTGTTTTTTTCAAAAATCGCAAATAATTAAATGGTCTTTTTATCACTCTACCCGACGTATTTTGACCCGGGGAGTTCGAAAAACCACATTACAAGTGGCGCAAACGCTCGTAAGCATGACCAAAATGCGTTTGAATTATTTCAACTTTAAACGCCCATAAATCCTAAAATATGATACTTACGTGAAATCTGCCTGCGCCAATCGCTTTATCTCGGCAAATTACATAAGGAACAGTGAAAAAAGTGCTCGATTTCGAACTTTTAACTTTTGGGGTAAAAAAGTAGCAAAGGGGTTAACCTTCTGTTTTTTTCAAAAATCGCAAATAATTAAATGGTCTTTTTATCACTCTACCCGACGTATTTTGACCCGGGGAGTTCGAAAAACCACATTACAAGTGGCGCAAACGCTCGTAAGCATGACCAAAATGCGTTTGAATTATTTCAACTTTAAACGCCCATAAATCCTAAAATATGATACTTACGTGAAATCTGCCTGCGCCAATCGCTTTATCTCGGCAAATTACATAAGGAACAGTGAAAAAAGTGCTCGATTTCGAACTTTTAACTTTTGGGGTAAAAAAGTAGCAAAGGGGTTAACCTTCTGTTTTTTTCAAAAATCGCAAATAATTAAATGGTCTTTTTATCACTCTACCCGACGTATTTTGACCCGGGGAGTTCGAAAAACCACATTACAAGTGGCGCAAACGCTCGTAAGCATGACCAAAATGCGTTTGAATTATTTCAACTTTAAACGCCCATAAATCCTAAAATATGATACTTACGTGAAATCTGCCTGCGCCAATCGCTTTATCTCGGCAAATTACATAAGGAACAGTGAAAAAAGTGCTCGATTTCGAACTTTTAACTTTTGGGGTAAAAAAGTAGCAAAGGGGTTAACCTTCTGTTTTTTTCAAGAATCGCAAATAATTAAATGGTCTTTTTATCACTCTACCCGACGTATTTTGACCCGGGGAGTTCGAAAAACCACATTACAAGTGGCGCAAACGCTCGTAAGCATGACCAAAATGCGTTTGAATTATTTCAACTTTAAACGCCCATAAATCCTAAAATATGATACTTACGTGAAATCTGCCTGCGCCAATCGCTTTATCTCGGAAAATTACATAAGGAACAGTGAAAAAAGAGCTCGATTTCGAACTTTTAACTTTTGGGGTAAAAAAGTAGCAAAGGGGTTAACCTTCTGTTTTTTTCAAAAATCGCAAATAATTAAATGGTCTTTTTATCACTCTACCCGACGTATTTTGACCCGGGGAGTTCGAAAAACCACATTACAAGTGGCGCAAACGCTCGTAAGCATGACCAAAATGCGTTTGAATTATTTCAACTTTAAACGCCCATAAATCCTAAAATATGATACTTACGTGAAATCTGCCTGCGCCAATCGCTTTATCTCGGCAAATTACATAAGGAACAGTGAAAAAAGTGCTCGATTTCGAACTTTTAACTTTTGGGGTAAAAAAGTAGCAAAGGGGTTAACCTTCTGTTTTTTTCAAAAATCGCAAATAATTAAATGGTCTTTTTATCACTCTACCCGACGTATTTTGACCCGGGGAGTTCGAAAAACCACATTACAAGTGGCGCAAACGCTCGTAAGCATGACCAAAATGCGTTTGAATTATTTCAACTTTAAACGCCCATAAATCCTAAAATATGATACTTACGTGAAATCTGCCTGCGCCAATCGCTTTATCTCGGCAAATTACATAAGGAACAGTGAAAAAAGTGCTCGATTTCAAACTTTTAACTTTTGGGGTAAAAAAGTAGCAAAGGGGTTAACCTTCTGTTTTTTTCAAAAATCGCAAATAATTAAATGGTCTTTTTATCACTCTACCCGACGTATTTTGACCCGGGGAGTTCGAAAAACCACATTACAAGTGGCGCAAACGCTCGTAAGCATGACCAAAATGCGTTTGAATTATTTCAACTTTAAACGCCCATAAATCCTAAAATATGATACTTACGTGAAATCTGCCTGCGCCAATCGCTTTATCTCGGCAAATTACATAAGGAACAGTGAAAAAAGTGCTCGATTTCGAACTTTTAACTTTTGGGGTAAAAAAGTAGCAAAGGGGTTAACCTTCTGTTTTTTTCAAAAATCGCAAATAATTAAATGGTCTTTTTATCACTCTACCCGACGTATTTTGACCCGGGGAGTTCGAAAAACCACATTACAAGTGGCGCAAACGCTCGTAAGCATGACCAAAATGCGTTTGAATTATTTCAACTTTAAACGCCCATAAATCCTAAAATATGATACTTACGTGAAATCTGCCTGCGCCAATCGCTTTATCTCGGCAAATTACATAAGGAACAGTGAAAAAAGAGCTCGATTTCGAACTTTTAACTTTTGGGGTAAAAAAGTAGCAAAGGGGTTAACCTTCTGTTTTTTTCAAAAATCGCAAATAATTAAATGGTCTTTTTATCACTCTACCCGACGTATTTTGACCCGGGGAGTTCGAAAAACCACATTACAAGTGGCGCAAACGCTCGTAAGCATGACCAAAATGCGTTTGAATTATTTCAACTTTAAACGCCCATAAATCCTAAAATATGATACTTACGTGAAATCTGCCTGCGCCAATCGCTTTATCTCGGCAAATTACATAAGGAACAGTGAAAAAAGTGCTCGATTTCGAACTTTTAACTTTTGGGGTAAAAAAGTAGCAAAGGGGTTAACCTTCTGTTTTTTTCAAAAATCGCAAATAATTAAATGGTCTTTTTATCACTCTACCCGACGTATTTTGACCCGGGGAGTTCGAAAAACCACATTACAAGTGGCGCAAACGCTCGTAAGCATGACCAAAATGCGTTTGAATTATTTCAACTTTAAACGCCCATAAATCCTAAAATATGATACTTACGTGAAATCTGCCTGCGCCAATCGCTTTATCTCGGCAAATTACATAAGGAACAGTGAAAAAAGTGCTCGATTTCGAACTTTTAACTTTTGGGGTAAAAAAGTAGCAAAGGGGTTAACCTTCTGTTTTTTTCAAAAATCGCAAATAATTAAATGGTCTTTTTATCACTCTACCCGACGTATTTTGACCCGGGGAGTTCGAAAAACCACATTACAAGTGGCGCAAACGCTCGTAAGCATGACCAAAATGCGTTTGAATTATTTCAACTTTAAACGCCCATAAATCCTAAAATATGATACTTACGTGAAATCTGCCTGCGCCAATCGCTTTATCTCGGCAAATTACATAAGGAACAGTGAAAAAAGAGCTCGATTTCGAACTTTTAACTTTTGGGGTAAAAAAGTAGCAAAGGGGTTAACCTTCTGTTTTTTTCAAAAATCGCAAATAATTAAATGGTCTTTTTATCACTCTACCCGACGTATTTTGACTCGGGGAGTTCGAAAAACCACATTACAAGTGGCGCAAACGCTCGTAAGCATGACCAAAATGCGTTTGAATTATTTCAACTTTAAACGCCCATAAATCCTAAAATATGATACTTACGTGAAATCTGCCTGCGCCAATCGCTTTATCTCGGCAAATTACATAAGGAACAGTGAAAAAAGTGCTCGATTTCGAACTTTTAACTTTTGGGGTAAAAAAGTAGCAAAGGGGTTAACCTTCTGTTTTTTTCAAAAATCGCAAATAATTAAATGGTCTTTTTATCACTCTACCCGACGTATTTTGACCCGGGGAGTTCGAAAAACCACATTACAAGTGGCGCAAACGCTCGTAAGCATGACCAAAATGCGTTTGAATTATTTCAACTTTAAACGCCCATAAATCCTAAAATATGATACTTACGTGAAATCTGCCTGCGCCAATCGCTTTATCTCGGCAAATTACATAAGGAACAGTGAAAAAAGTGATCGATTTCGAACTTTTAACTTTTGGGGTAAAAAAGTAGCAAAGGGGTTAACCTTCTGTTTTTTTCAAAAATCGCAAATAATTAAATGGTCTTTTTATCACTCTACCCGACGTATTTTGACCCGGGGAGTTCGAAAAACCACATTACAAGTGGCGCAAACGCTCGTAAGCATGACCAAAATGCGTTTGAATTATTTCAACTTTAAACGCCCATAAATCCTAAAATATGATACTTACGTGAAATCTGCCTGCGCCAATCGCTTTATCTCGGCAAATTACATAAGGAACAGTGAAAAAAGTGCTCGATTTCGAACTTTTAACTTTTGGGGTAAAAAAGTAGCAAAGGGGTTAACCTTCTGTTTTTTTCAAAAATCGCAAATAATTAAATGGTCTTTTTATCACTCTACCCGACGTATTTTGACCCGGGGAGTTCGAAAAACCACATTACAAGTGGCGCAAACGCTCGTAAGCATGACCAAAATGCGTTTGAATTATTTCAACTTTAAACGCCCATAAATCCTAAAATATGATACTTACGTGAAATCTGCCTGCGCCAATCGCTTTATCTCGGCAAATTACATAAGGAACAGTGAAAAAAGAGCTCGATTTCGAACTTTTAACTTTTGGGGTAAAAAAGTAGCAAAGGGGTTAACCTTCTGTTTTTTTCAAAAATCGCAAATAATTAAATGGTCTTTTTATCACTCTACCCGACGTATTTTGACCCGGGGAGTTCGAAAAACCACATTACAAGTGGCGCAAACGCTCGTAAGCATGACCAAAATGCGTTTGAATTATTTCAACTTTAAACGCCCATAAATCCTAAAATATGATACTTACGTGAAATCTGCCTGCGCCAATCGCTTTATCTCGGCAAATTACATAAGGAACAGTGAAAAAAGTGCTCGATTTCGAACTTTTAACTTTTGGGGTAAAAAAGTAGCAAAGGGGTTAACCTTCTGTTTTTTTCAAAAATCGCAAATAATTAAATGGTCTTTTTATCACTCTACCCGACGTATTTTGACCCGGGGAGTTCGAAAAACCACATTACAAGTGGCGCAAACGCTCGTAAGCATGACCAAAATGCGTTTGAATTATTTCAACTTTAAACGCCCATAAATCCTAAAATATGATACTTACGTGAAATCTGCCTGCGCCAATCGCTTTATCTCGGCAAATTACATAAGGAACAGTGAAAAAAGTGCTCGATTTCGAACTTTTAACTTTTGGGGTAAAAAAGTAGCAAAGGGGTTAACCTTCTGTTTTTTTCAAAAATCGCAAATAATTAAATGGTCTTTTTATCACTCTACCCGACGTATTTTGACCCGGGGAGTTCGAAAAACCACATTACAAGTGGCGCAAACGCTCGTAAGCATGACCAAAATGCGTTTGAATTATTTCAACTTTAAACGCCCATAAATCCTAAAATATGATACTTACGTGAAATCTGCCTGCGCCAATCGCTTTATCTCGGCAAATTACATAAGGAACAGTGAAAAAAGTGCTCGATTTCGAACTTTTAACTTTTGGGGTAAAAAAGTAGCAAAGGGGTTAACCTTCTGTTTTTTTCAAAAATCGCAAATAATTAAATGGTCTTTTTATCACTCTACCCGACGTATTTTGACCCGGGGAGTTCGAAAAACCACATTACAAGTGGCGCAAACGCTCGTAAGCATGACCAAAATGCGTTTGAATTATTTCAACTTTAAACGCCCATAAATCCTAAAATATGATACTTACGTGAAATCTGCCTGCGCCAATCGCTTTATCTCGGCAAATTACATAAGGAACAGTGAAAAAAGTGCTCGATTTCGAACTTTTAACTTTTGGGGTAAAAAAGTAGCAAAGGGGTTAACCTTCTGTTTTTTTCAAAAATCGCAAATAATTAAATGGTCTTTTTATCACTCTACCTGACGTATTTTGACCCGGGGAGTTCGAAAATCCACATTACAAGTGGCGCAAACGCTCGTAAGCATGACCAAAATGCGTTTGAATTATTTCAACTTTAAACGCCCATAAATCCTAAAATATGATACTTACGTGAAATCTGCCTGCGCCAATCGCTTTATCTCGGCAAATTACATAAGGAACAGTGAAAAAAGTGCTCGATTTCGAACTTTTAACTTTTGGGGTAAAAAAGTAGCAAAGGGGTTAACCTTCTGTTTTTTTCAAAAATCGCAAATAATTAAATGGTCTTTTTATCACTCTACCCGACGTCTTTTGACCCGGGGAGTTCGAAAAACCACATTACAAGTGGCGCAAACGCTCGTAAGCATGACCAAAATGCGTTTGAATTATTTCAACTTTAAACGCCCATAAATCCTAAAATATGATACTTACGTGAAATCTGCCTGCGCCAATCGCTTTATCTCGGCAAATTACATAAGGAACAGTGAAAAAAGTGCTCGATTTCGAACTTTTAACTTTTGGGGTAAAAAAGTAGCAAAGGGGTTAACCTTCTGTTTTTTTCAAAAATCGCAAATAATTAAATGGTCTTTTTATCACTCTACCCGACGTATTTTGACCCGGGGAGTTCGAAAAACCACATTACAAGTGGCGCAAACGCTCGTAAGCATGACCAAAATGCGTTTGAATTATTTCAACTTTAAACGCCCATAAATCCTAAAATATGATACTTACGTGAAATCTGCCTGCGCCAATCGCTTTATCTCGGCAAATTACATAAGGAACAGTGAAAAAAGTGCTCGATTTCGAACTTTTAACTTTTGGGGTAAAAAAGTAGCAAAGGGGTTAACCTTCTGTTTTTTTCAAAAATCGCAAATAATTAAATGGTCTTTTTATCACTCTACCCGACGTATTTTGACCCGGGGAGTTCGAAAAACCACATTACAAGTGGCGCAAACGCTCGTAAGCATGACCAAAATGCGTTTGAATTATTTCAACTTTAAACGCCCATAAATCCTAAAATATGATACTTACGTGAAATCTGCCTGCGCCAATCGCTTTATCTCGGCAAATTACATAAGGAACAGTGAAAAAAGTGCTCGATTTCGAACTTTTAACTTTTGGGGTAAAAAAGTAGCAAAGGGGTTAACCTTCTGTTTTTTTCAAAAATCGCAAATAATTAAATGGTCTTTTTATCACTCTACCCGACGTATTTTGACCCGGGGAGTTCGAAAAACCACATTACAAGTGGCGCAAACGCTCGTAAGCATGACCAAAATGCGTTTGAATTATTTCAACTTTAAACGCCCATAAATCCTAAAATATGATACTTACGTGAAATCTGCCTGCGCCAATCGCTTTATCTCGGCAAATTACATAAGGAACAGTGAAAAAAGTGCTCGATTTCGAACTTTTAACTTTTGGGGTAAAAAAGTAGCAAAGGGGTTAACCTTCTGTTTTTTTCAAAAATCGCAAATAATTAAATGGTCTTTTTATCACTCTACCCGACGTATTTTGACCCGGGGAGTTCGAAAAACCACATTACAAGTGGCGCAAACGCTCGTAAGCATGACCAAAATGCGTTTGAATTATTTCAACTTTAAACGCCCATAAATCCTAAAATATGATACTTACGTGAAATCTGCCTGCGCCAATCGCTTTATCTCGGCAAATTACATAAGGAACAGTGAAAAAAGTGCTCGATTTCGAACTTTTAACTTTTGGGGTAAAAAAGTAGCAAAGGGGTTAACCTTCTGTTTTTTTCAAAAATCGCAAATAATTAAATGGTCTTTTTATCACTCTACCCGACGTATTTTGACCCGGGGAGTTCGAAAAACCACATTACAAGTGGCGCAAACGCTCGTAAGCATGACCAAAATGCGTTTGAATTATTTCAACTTTAAACGCCCATAAATCCTAAAATATGATACTTACGTGAAATCTGCCTGCGCCAATCGCTTTATCTCGGCAAATTACATAAGGAACAGTGAAAAAAGTGCTCGATTTCGAACTTTTAACTTTTGGGGTAAAAAAGTAGCAAAGGGGTTAACCTTCTGTTTTTTTCAAAAATCGCAAATAATTAAATGGTCTTTTTATCACTCTACCTGACGTATTTTGACCCGGGGAGTTCGAAAATCCACATTACAAGTGGCGCAAACGCTCGTAAGCATGACCAAAATGCGTTTGAATTATTTCAACTTTAAACGCCCATAAATCCTAAAATATGATACTTACGTGAAATCTGCCTGCGCCAATCGCTTTATCTCGGCAAATTACATAAGGAACAGTGAAAAAAGTGCTCGATTTCGAACTTTTAACTTTTGGGGTAAAAAAGTAGCAAAGGGGTTAACCTTCTGTTTTTTTCAAAAATCGCAAATAATTAAATGGTCTTTTTATCACTCTACCCGACGTCTTTTGACCCGGGGAGTTCGAAAAACCACATTACAAGTGGCGCAAACGCTCGTAAGCATGACCAAAATGCGTTTGAATTATTTCAACTTTAAACGCCCATAAATCCTAAAATATGATACTTACGTGAAATCTGCCTGCGCCAATCGCTTTATCTCGGCAAATTACATAAGGAACAGTGAAAAAAGTGCTCGATTTCGAACTTTTAACTTTTGGGGTAAAAAAGTAGCAAAGGGGTTAACCTTCTGTTTTTTTCAAAAATCGCAAATAATTAAATGGTCTTTTTATCACTCTACCCGACGTATTTTGACCCGGGGAGTTCGAAAAACCACATTACAAGTGGCGCAAACGCTCGTAAGCATGACCAAAATGCGTTTGAATTATTTCAACTTTAAACGCCCATAAATCCTAAAATATGATACTTACGTGAAATCTGCCTGCGCCAATCGCTTTATCTCGGCAAATTACATAAGGAACAGTGAAAAAAGTGCTCGATTTCGAACTTTTAACTTTTGGGGTAAAAAAGTAGCAAAGGGGTTAACCTTCTGTTTTTTTCAAAAATCGCAAATAATTAAATGGTCTTTTTATCACTCTACCCGACGTATTTTGACCCGGGGAGTTCGAAAAACCACATTACAAGTGGCGCAAACGCTCGTAAGCATGACCAAAATGCGTTTGAATTATTTCAACTTTAAACGCCCATAAATCCTAAAATATGATACTTACGTGAAATCTGCCTGCGCCAATCGCTTTATCTCGGCAAATTACATAAGGAACAGTGAAAAAAGTGCTCGATTTCGAACTTTTAACTTTTGGGGTAAAAAAGTAGCAAAGGGGTTAACCTTCTGTTTTTTTCAAAAATCGCAAATAATTAAATGGTCTTTTTATCACTCTACCCGACGTATTTTGACCCGGGGAGTTCGAAAAACCACATTACAAGTGGCGCAAACGCTCGTAAGCATGACCAAAATGCGTTTGAATTATTTCAACTTTAAACGCCCATAAATCCTAAAATATGATACTTACGTGAAATCTGCCTGCGCCAATCGCTTTATCTCGGCAAATTACATAAGGAACAGTGAAAAAAGTGCTCGATTTCGAACTTTTAACTTTTGGGGTAAAAAAGTAGCAAAGGGGTTAACCTTCTGTTTTTTTCAAAAATCGCAAATAATTAAATGGTCTTTTTATCACTCTACCCGACGTATTTTGACCCGGGGAGTTCGAAAAACCACATTACAAGTGGCGCAAACGCTCGTAAGCATGACCAAAATGCGTTTGAATTATTTCAACTTTAAACGCCCATAAATCCTAAAATATGATACTTACGTGAAATCTGCCTGCGCCAATCGCTTTATCTCGGCAAATTACATAAGGAACAGTGAAAAAAGTGCTCGATTTCGAACTTTTAACTTTTGGGGTAAAAAAGTAGCAAAGGGGTTAACCTTCTGTTTTTTTCAAAAATCGCAAATAATTAAATGGTCTTTTTATCACTCTACCCGACGTATTTTGACCCGGGGAGTTCGAAAAACCACATTACAAGTGGCGCAAACGCTCGTAAGCATGACCAAAATGCGTTTGAATTATTTCAACTTTAAACGCCCATAAATCCTAAAATATGATACTTACGTGAAATCTGCCTGCGCCAATCGCTTTATCTCGGCAAATTACATAAGGAACAGTGAAAAAAGTGCTCGATTTCGAACTTTTAACTTTTGGGGTAAAAAAGTAGCAAAGGGGTTAACCTTCTGTTTTTTTCAAAAATCGCAAATAATTAAATGGTCTTTTTATCACTCTACCCGACGTATTTTGACCCGGGGAGTTCGAAAAACCACATTACAAGTGGCGCAAACGCTCGTAAGCATGACCAAAATGCGTTTGAATTATTTCAACTTTAAACGCCCATAAATCCTAAAATATGATACTTACGTGAAATCTGCCTGCGCCAATCGCTTTATCTCGGCAAATTACATAAGGAACAGTGAAAAAAGTGCTCGATTTCGAACTTTTAACTTTTGGGGTAAAAAAGTAGCAAAGGGGTTAACCTTCTGTTTTTTTCAAAAATCGCAAATAATTAAATGGTCTTTTTATCACTCTACCTGACGTATTTTGACCCGGGGAGTTCGAAAATCCACATTACAAGTGGCGCAAACGCTCGTAAGCATGACCAAAATGCGTTTGAATTATTTCAACTTTAAACGCCCATAAATCCTAAAATATGATACTTACGTGAAATCTGCCTGCGCCAATCGCTTTATCTCGGCAAATTACATAAGGAACAGTGAAAAAAGTGCTCGATTTCGAACTTTTAACTTTTGGGGTAAAAAAGTAGCAAAGGGGTTAACCTTCTGTTTTTTTCAAAAATCGCAAATAATTAAATGGTCTTTTTATCACTCTACCCGACGTCTTTTGACCCGGGGAGTTCGAAAAACCACATTACAAGTGGCGCAAACGCTCGTAAGCATGACCAAAATGCGTTTGAATTATTTCAACTTTAAACGCCCATAAATCCTAAAATATGATACTTACGTGAAATCTGCCTGCGCCAATCGCTTTATCTCGGCAAATTACATAAGGAACAGTGAAAAAAGTGCTCGATTTCGAACTTTTAACTTTTGGGGTAAAAAAGTAGCAAAGGGGTTAACCTTCTGTTTTTTTCAAAAATCGCAAATAATTAAATGGTCTTTTTATCACTCTACCCGACGTATTTTGACCCGGGGAGTTCGAAAAACCACATTACAAGTGGCGCAAACGCTCGTAAGCATGACCAAAATGCGTTTGAATTATTTCAACTTTAAACGCCCATAAATCCTAAAATATGATACTTACGTGAAATCTGCCTGCGCCAATCGCTTTATCTCGGCAAATTACATAAGGAACAGTGAAAAAAGTGCTCGATTTCGAACTTTTAACTTTTGGGGTAAAAAAGTAGCAAAGGGGTTAACCTTCTGTTTTTTTCAAAAATCGCAAATAATTAAATGGTCTTTTTATCACTCTACCCGACGTATTTTGACCCGGGGAGTTCGAAAAACCACATTACAAGTGGCGCAAACGCTCGTAAGCATGACCAAAATGCGTTTGAATTATTTCAACTTTAAACGCCCATAAATCCTAAAATATGATACTTACGTGAAATCTGCCTGCGCCAATCGCTTTATCTCGGCAAATTACATAAGGAACAGTGAAAAAAGTGCTCGATTTCGAACTTTTAACTTTTGGGGTAAAAAAGTAGCAAAGGGGTTAACCTTCTGTTTTTTTCAAAAATCGCAAATAATTAAATGGTCTTTTTATCACTCTACCCGACGTATTTTGACCCGGGGAGTTCGAAAAACCACATTACAAGTGGCGCAAACGCTCGTAAGCATGACCAAAATGCGTTTGAATTATTTCAACTTTAAACGCCCATAAATCCTAAAATATGATACTTACGTGAAATCTGCCTGCGCCAATCGCTTTATCTCGGCAAATTACATAAGGAACAGTGAAAAAAGTGCTCGATTTCGAACTTTTAACTTTTGGGGTAAAAAAGTAGCAAAAAGGGGTTAACCTTCTGTTTTTTTCAAAAAATCGCAAATAATTAAATGGTCTTTTTATCACTCTACCCGACGTATTTTGATCCGGGGAGTTCGAAAAACCACATTACAAGTGGCGCAAACGCTCGTTAAGCATGACCAAAATGCGTTTGAATTATTTCAACTTTAAACGCCCATAAATCCTAAAATATGATACTTACGTGAAATCTGCCTGCGCCAATCGCTTTATCTCGGCAAATTACATTAAGGAACAGTGAAAAAAGTGCTCGATTTCGACCTTTTAACTTTTGGGGTAAAAAAAGTAGCAAAGGGGTTAACCTTCTGTTTTTTTCAAAAATCGCAAATAATTAAATGGTCTTTTTATCACTCTACCCGACGTAATTTTGACCCGGGGAGTTCGAAAAAACCACATTACAAGTGGCGCAAACGCTCGTAAGCATGACCAAAATGCGTTTGAATTATTTCAACTTTAAACGCCCATAAATCCTAAAATATGATACTTACGTGAAATCTGCCTGCGCCAATCGCTTTATCTCGGCAAATTACATAAGGAACAGTGAAAAAAGTGCTCGATTTCGAACTTTTAACTTTTGGGGTAAAAAAGTAGCAAAGGGGTTAACCTTCTGTTTTTTTCAAAAATCGCAAATAATTAAATGGTCTTTTTATCACTCTACCCGACGTATTTTGACCCGGGGAGTTCGAAAAACCACATTACAAGTGGCGCAAACGCTCGTAAGCATGACCAAAATGCGTTTGAATTATTTCAACTTTAAACGCCCATAAATCCTAAAATATGATACTTACGTGAAATCTGCCTGCGCCAATCGCTTTATCTCGGCAAATTACATAAGGAACAGTGAAAAAAGTGCTCGATTTCGAACTTTTAACTTTTGGGGTAAAAAAGTAGCAAAGGGGTTAACCTTCTGTTTTTTTCAAAAATCGCAAATAATTAAATGGTCTTTTTATCACTCTACCCGACGTATTTTGACCCGGGGAGTTCGAAAAACCACATTACAAGTGGCGCAAACGCTCGTAAGCATGACCAAAATGCGTTTGAATTATTTCAACTTTAAACGCCCATAAATCCTAAAATATGATACTTACGTGAAATCTGCCTGCGCCAATCGCTTTATCTCGGCAAATTACATAAGGAACAGTGAAAAAAGTGCTCGATTTCGAACTTTTAACTTTTGGGGTAAAAAAGTAGCAAAGGGGTTAACCTTCTGTTTTTTTCAAAAATCGCAAATAATTAAATGGTCTTTTTATCACTCTACCCGACGTATTTTGACCCGGGGAGTTCGAAAAACCACATTACAAGTGGCGCAAACGCTCGTAAGCATGACCAAAATGCGTTTGAATTATTTCAACTTTAAACGCCCATAAATCCTAAAATATGATACTTACGTGAAATCTGCCTGCGCCAATCGCTTTATCTCGGCAAATTACATAAGGAACAGTGAAAAAAGTGCTCGATTTCGAACTTTTAACTTTTGGGGTAAAAAAGTAGCAAAGGGGTTAACCTTCTGTTTTTTTCAAAAATCGCAAATAATTAAATGGTCTTTTTATCACTCTACCTGACGTATTTTGACCCGGGGAGTTCGAAAATCCACATTACAAGTGGCGCAAACGCTCGTAAGCATGACCAAAATGCGTTTGAATTATTTCAACTTTAAACGCCCATAAATCCTAAAATATGATACTTACGTGAAATCTGCCTGCGCCAATCGCTTTATCTCGGCAAATTACATAAGGAACAGTGAAAAAAGTGCTCGATTTCGAACTTTTAACTTTTGGGGTAAAAAAGTAGCAAAGGGGTTAACCTTCTGTTTTTTTCAAAAATCGCAAATAATTAAATGGTCTTTTTATCACTCTACCCGACGTATTTTGACCCGGGGAGTTCGAAAAACCACATTACAAGTGGCGCAAACGCTCGTAAGCATGACCAAAATGCGTTTGAATTATTTCAACTTTAAACGCCCATAAATCCTAAAATATGATACTTACGTGAAATCTGCCTGCGCCAATCGCTTTATCTCGGCAAATTACATAAGGAACAGTGAAAAAAGTGCTCGATTTCGAACTTTTAACTTTTGGGGTAAAAAAGTAGCAAAGGGGTTAACCTTCTGTTTTTTTCAAAAATCGCAAATAATTAAATGGTCTTTTTATCACTCTACCCGACGTATTTTGACCCGGGGAGTTCGAAAAACCACATTACAAGTGGCGCAAACGCTCGTAAGCATGACCAAAATGCGTTTGAATTATTTCAACTTTAAACGCCCATAAATCCTAAAATATGATACTTACGTGAAATCTGCCTGCGCCAATCGCTTTATCTCGGCAAATTACATAAGGAACAGTGAAAAAAGTGCTCGATTTCGAACTTTTAACTTTTGGGGTAAAAAAGTAGCAAAGGGGTTAACCTTCTGTTTTTTTCAAAAATCGCAAATAATTAAATGGTCTTTTTATCACTCTACCCGACGTATTTTGACCCGGGGAGTTCGAAAAACCACATTACAAGTGGCGCAAACGCTCGTAAGCATGACCAAAATGCGTTTGAATTATTTCAACTTTAAACGCCCATAAATCCTAAAATATGATACTTACGTGAAATCTGCCTGCGCCAATCGCTTTATCTCGGCAAATTACATAAGGAACAGTGAAAAAAGTGCTCGATTTCGAACTTTTAACTTTTGGGGTAAAAAAGTAGCAAAGGGGTTAACCTTCTGTTTTTTTCAAAAATCGCAAATAATTAAATGGTCTTTTTATCACTCTACCCGACGTATTTTGACCCGGGGAGTTCGAAAAACCACATTACAAGTGGCGCAAACGCTCGTAAGCATGACCAAAATGCGTTTGAATTATTTCAACTTTAAACGCCCATAAATCCTAAAATATGATACTTACGTGAAATCTGCCTGCGCCAATCGCTTTATCTCGGCAAATTACATAAGGAACAGTGAAAAAAGTGCTCGATTTCGAACTTTTAACTTTTGGGGTAAAAAAGTAGCAAAGGGGTTAACCTTCTGTTTTTTTCAAAAATCGCAAATAATTAAATGGTCTTTTTATCACTCTACCCGACGTATTTTGACCCGGGGAGTTCGAAAAACCACATTACAAGTGGCGCAAACGCTCGTAAGCATGACCAAAATGCGTTTGAATTATTTCAACTTTAAACGCCCATAAATCCTAAAATATGATACTTACGTGAAATCTGCCTGCGCCAATCGCTTTATCTCGGCAAATTACATAAGGAACAGTGAAAAAAGTGCTCGATTTCGAACTTTTAACTTTTGGGGTAAAAAAGTAGCAAAGGGGTTAACCTTCTGTTTTTTTCAAAAATCGCAAATAATTAAATGGTCTTTTTATCACTCTACCCGACGTATTTTGACCCGGGGAGTTCGAAAAACCACATTACAAGTGGCGCAAACGCTCGTAAGCATGACCAAAATGCGTTTGAATTATTTCAACTTTAAACGCCCATAAATCCTAAAATATGATACTTACGTGAAATCTGCCTGCGCCAATCGCTTTATCTCGGCAAATTACATAAGGAACAGTGAAAAAAGTGCTCGATTTCGAACTTTTAACTTTTGGGGTAAAAAAGTAGCAAAGGGGTTAACCTTCTGTTTTTTTCAAAAATCGCAAATAATTAAATGGTCTTTTTATCACTCTACCCGACGTATTTTGACCCGGGGAGTTCGAAAAACCACATTACAAGTGGCGCAAACGCTCGTAAGCATGACCAAAATGCGTTTGAATTATTTCAACTTTAAACGCCCATAAATCCTAAAATATGATACTTACGTGAAATCTGCCTGCGCCAATCGCTTTATCTCGGCAAATTACATAAGGAACAGTGAAAAAAGTGCTCGATTTCGAACTTTTAACTTTTGGGGTAAAAAAGTAGCAAAGGGGTTAACCTTCTGTTTTTTTCAAAAATCGCAAATAATTAAATGGTCTTTTTATCACTCTACCCGACGTATTTTGACCCGGGGAGTTCGAAAAACCACATTACAAGTGGCGCAAACGCTCGTAAGCATGACCAAAATGCGTTTGAATTATTTCAACTTTAAACGCCCATAAATCCTAAAATATGATACTTACGTGAAATCTGCCTGCGCCAATCGCTTTATCTCGGCAAATTACATAAGGAACAGTGAAAAAAGTGCTCGATTTCGAACTTTTAACTTTTGGGGTAAAAAAGTAGCAAAGGGGTTAACCTTCTGTTTTTTTCAAAAATCGCAAATAATTAAATGGTCTTTTTATCACTCTACCCGACGTATTTTGACCCGGGGAGTTCGAAAAACCACATTACAAGTGGCGCAAACGCTCGTAAGCATGACCAAAATGCGTTTGAATTATTTCAACTTTAAACGCCCATAAATCCTAAAATATGATACTTACGTGAAATCTGCCTGCGCCAATCGCTTTATCTCGGCAAATTACATAAGGAACAGTGAAAAAAGTGCTCGATTTCGAACTTTTAACTTTTGGGGTAAAAAAGTAGCAAAGGGGTTAACCTTCTGTTTTTTTCAAAAATCGCAAATAATTAAATGGTCTTTTTATCACTCTACCCGACGTATTTTGACCCGGGGAGTTCGAAAAACCACATTACAAGTGGCGCAAACGCTCGTAAGCATGACCAAAATGCGTTTGAATTATTTCAACTTTAAACGCCCATAAATCCTAAAATATGATACTTACGTGAAATCTGCCTGCGCCAATCGCTTTATCTCGGCAAATTACATAAGGAACAGTGAAAAAAGTGCTCGATTTCGAACTTTTAACTTTTGGGGTAAAAAAGTAGCAAAGGGGTTAACCTTCTGTTTTTTTCAAAAATCGCAAATAATTAAATGGTCTTTTTATCACTCTACCCGACGTATTTTGACCCGGGGAGTTCGAAAAACCACATTACAAGTGGCGCAAACGCTCGTAAGCATGACCAAAATGCGTTTGAATTATTTCAACTTTAAACGCCCATAAATCCTAAAATATGATACTTACGTGAAATCTGCCTGCGCCAATCGCTTTATCTCGGCAAATTACATAAGGAACAGTGAAAAAAGTGCTCGATTTCGAACTTTTAACTTTTGGGGTAAAAAAGTAGCAAAGGGGTTAACCTTCTGTTTTTTTCAAAAATCGCAAATAATTAAATGGTCTTTTTATCACTCTACCCGACGTATTTTGACCCGGGGAGTTCGAAAAACCACATTACAAGTGGCGCAAACGCTCGTAAGCATGACCAAAATGCGTTTGAATTATTTCAACTTTAAACGCCCATAAATCATATGATACTTACGTGAAATCTGCCTGCGCCAATCGCTTTATCTCGGCAAATTACATAAGGAACAGTGAAAAAAGTGCTCGATTTCGAACTTTTAACTTTTGGGGTAAAAAAGTAGCAAAGGGGTTAACCTTCTGTTTTTTTCAAAAATCGCAAATAATTAAATGGTCTTTTTATCACTCTACCCGACGTATTTTGACCCGGGGAGTTCGAAAAACCACATTACAAGTGGCGCAAACGCTCGTAAGCAGACCAAAATGCGTTTGAATTATTTCAACTTTAAACGCCCATAAATCCTAAAATATGATACTTACGTGAAATCTGCCTGCGCCAATCGCTTTATCTCGGCAAATTACATAAGGAACAGTGAAAAAAGGGCTCGATTTCGAACTTTTAACTTTTGGGGTAAAAAAGTAGCAAAGGGGTTAACCTTCTGTTTTTTTCAAAAATCGCAAATAATTAAATGGTCTTTTTATCACTCTACCCGACGTATTTTGACTCGGGGAGTTCGAAAAACCACATTACAAGTGGCGCAAACGCTCGTAAGCATGACCAAAATGCGTTTGAATTATTTCAACTTTAAACGCCCATAAATCCTAAAATATGATACTTACGTGAAATCTGCCTGCGCCAATCGCTTTATCTCGGCAAATTACATAAGGAACAGTGAAAAAAGTGCTCGATTTCGAACTTTTAACTTTTGGGGTAAAAAAGTAGCAAAGGGGTTAACCTTCTGTTTTTTTCAAAAATCGCAAATAATTAAATGGTCTTTTTATCACTCTACCCGACGTATTTTGACCCGGGGAGTTCGAAAAACCACATTACAAGTGGCGCAAACGCTCGTAAGCATGACCAAAATGCGTTTGAATTATTTCAACTTTAAACGCCCATAAATCCTAAAATATGATACTTACGTGAAATCTGCCTGCGCCAATCGCTTTATCTCGGCAAATTACATAAGGAACAGTGAAAAAAGTGCTCGATTTCGAACTTTTAACTTTTGGGGTAAAAAAGTAGCAAAGGGGTTAACCTTCTGTTTTTTTCAAAAATCGCAAATAATTAAATGGTCTTTTTATCACTCTACCCGACGTATTTTGACCCGGGGAGTTCGAAAAACCACATTACAAGTGGCGCAAACGCTCGTAAGCATGACCAAAATGCGTTTGAATTATTTCAACTTTAAACGCCCATAAATCCTAAAATATGATACTTACGTGAAATCTGCCTGCGCCAATCGCTTTATCTCGGCAAATTACATAAGGAACAGTGAAAAAAGTGCTCGATTTCGAACTTTTAACTTTTGGGGTAAAAAAGTAGCAAAGGGGTTAACCTTCTGTTTTTTTCAAAAATCGCAAATAATTAAATGGTCTTTTTATCACTCTACCCGACGTATTTTGACCCGGGGAGTTCGAAAAACCACATTACAAGTGGCGCAAACGCTCGTAAGCATGACCAAAATGCGTTTGAATTATTTCAACTTTAAACGCCCATAAATCCTAAAATATGATACTTACGTGAAATCTGCCTGCGCCAATCGCTTTATCTCGGCAAATTACATAAGGAACAGTGAAAAAAGTGCTCGATTTCGAACTTTTAACTTTTGGGGTAAAAAAGTAGCAAAGGGGTTAACCTTCTGTTTTTTTCAAAAATCGCAAATAATTAAATGGTCTTTTTATCACTCTACCCGACGTATTTTGACCCGGGGAGTTCGAAAAACCACATTACAAGTGGCGCAAACGCTCGTAAGCATGACCAAAATGCGTTTGAATTATTTCAACTTTAAACGCCCATAAATCCTAAAATATGATACTTACGTGAAATCTGCCTGCGCCAATCGCTTTATCTCGGCAAATTACATAAGGAACAGTGAAAAAAGGGCTCGATTTCGAACTTTTAACTTTTGGGGTAAAAAAGTAGCAAAGGGGTTAACCTTCTGTTTTTTTCAAAAATCGCAAATAATTAAATGGTCTTTTTATCACTCTACCCGACGTATTTTGACCCGGGGAGTTCGAAAAACCACATTACAAGTGGCGCAAACGCTCGTAAGCATGACCAAAATGCGTTTGAATTATTTCAACTTTAAACGCCCATAAATCCTAAAATATGATACTTACGTGAAATTTGCCTGCGCCAATCGCTTTATCTCGGCAAATTACATAAGGAACAGTGAAAAAAGTGCTCGATTTCGAACTTTTAACTTTTGGGGTAAAAAAGTAGCAAAGGGGTTAACCTTCTGTTTTTTTCAAAAATCGCAAATAATTAAATGGTCTTTTTATCACTCTACCCGACGTATTTTGACCCGGGGAGTTCGAAAAACCACATTACAAGTGGCGCAAACGCTCGTAAGCATGACCAAAATGCGTTTGAATTATTTCAACTTTAAACGCCCATAAATCCTAAAATATGATACTTACGTGAAATCTGCCTGCGCCAATCGCTTTATCTCGGCAAATTACATAAGGAACAGTGAAAAAAGTGCTCGATTTCGAACTTTTAACTTTTGGGGTAAAAAAGTAGCAAAGGGGTTAACCTTCTGTTTTTTTCAAAAATCGCAAATAATTAAATGGTCTTTTTATCACTCTACCCGACGTATTTTGACCCGGGGAGTTCGAAAAACCACATTACAAGTGGCGCAAACGCTCGTAAGCATGACCAAAATGCGTTTGAATTATTTCAACTTTAAACGCCCATAAATCCTAAAATATGATACTAACGTGAAATCTGCCTGCGCCAATCGCTTTATCTCGGCAAATTACATAAGGAACAGTGAAAAAAGTGCTCGATTTCGAACTTTTAACTTTTGGGGTAAAAAAGTAGCAAAGGGGTTAACCTTCTGTTTTTTTCAAAAATCGCAAATAATTAAATGGTCTTTTTATCGCTCTACCCGACATATTTTGACCCGGGGAGTTCGAAAAACCACATTACAAGTGGCGCAAACGCTCGTAAGCATGACCAAAATGCGTTTGAATTATTTCAACTTTAAACGCCCATAAATCCTAAAATATGATACTTACGTGAAACCTGCCTGCGCCAATCGCTTTATCTCGGCAAATTACATAAGGAACAGTGAAAAAGTGCTCGATTTCGAACTTTTAACTTTTGGGGTAAAAAAGTAGCAAAGGGGTTAACCTTCTGTTTTTTTCAAAAATCGCAAATAATTAAATGGTCTTTTTATCACTCTACCCGACGTATTTTGACCCGGGGAGTTCGAAAAATCACATTACAAGTGGCGCAAACGCTCGTAAGCATGACCAAAATGCGTTTGAATTATTTCAACTTTAAACGCCCATAAATCCTAAAATATGATACTTACGTGAAATCTGCCTGCGCCAATCGCTTTATCTCGGCAAATTACATAAGGAACAGTGAAAAAAGTGCTCGATTTCGAACTTTTAACTTTTGGGGTAAAAAAGTAGCAAAGGGGTTAACCTTTTGTTTTTTTCAAAAATCGCAAATAATTAAATGGTCTTTTTATCGGGTTGGGTACAACTCGCCGCGCACGATTCGCCGCGCACAATTCGCCGGTAACGATTCGCCGCGGCACGATTCGCCGGCAAGCACGATTCGCCGGCAAGCACGATTCGCCGTGGCACGATTCGCCGAGAGCTTCTAGCGCCATATACCTATCCTTTTAACCTAACCAATTAAACGATGCTTTTGATACATTATTTGACCATCTACCTGAATCAATTTTGCCCTTAGCCAATTGGTTCGAAAGGTACTACATGGGCGAAAGAAATCGTAGAGGCAATGGTAGGCGCAGACCAATGTTTCCTACGGAGACATGGAACTTATACGAAAGAACTATTAATAAAATCCAGGTACAACACTTTTAGTTTTTAAGTAAATCCAGTGCTGATTTAAATTTATTTACAGAGAACTAATAATATTGCAGAGGCTGCTCATAGGAGGCTACAATCGCAGTTGAGCATCGAAAGACCGACTATTTGGCGTTTCATAAACGAATTAAAAAAAGTTCAAAGAAACAGAGACGTCGTTTATGAAAGCCTAGTTGCCGGGAACCATACTGCACAAAAAACATAAAAAGTTTATCCTTGCAGATCAAAGAATCTTGACATTAGTCAATGATTTTGAGAATCGGGATATATTAGAATACATTCGTGGTTTGGCCCACAATTTCGAAATGTTGGAGGTTTAATATAAATAAAATTGAAAATTTTAAAATAAACAAAAATATGAACAACTACTGTTGTTTTTTCTAACTTTTGAGAAATTTATTTATTTAATTTGTTTAATTTATTCAATTTATTTTTTTGGGTTAAAAATTTATCAAAGATTATTGATAGATGGGGTTACTGAACGGTAAAAAACTCCCGGCGAATCGTACCACGGCGAATCGTGCCACGGCGAATCGTGCTTGCCGGCGAATCGTGCCGCGGCGAATCGTGACGCGGCGAATAGTTCCCGGCGAGTCGTGTCGCGGCGAATCGTGCGCGGCGAATCGTACCGTTCCCCTTTTTATCACTCTACCCGACGTATTTTGACCCGGGGAGTTCGAAAAACCACATTACAAGTGGCGCAAACGCTCGTAAGCATGACCAAAATGCGTTTGAATTATTTCAACTTTAAACGCCCATAAATCCTAAAATATGATACTTACGTGAAATCTGCCTGCGCCAATCGCTTTATCTCGGCAAATTACATAAGGAACAGTGAAAAAAGTGCTCGATTTCGAACTTTTAACTTTTGGGGTAAAAAAGTAGCAAAGGGGTTAACCTTCTGTTTTTTTCAAAAATCGCAAATAATTAAATGGTCTTTTTATCACTCTACCCGACGTATTTTGACCCGGGGAGTTCGAAAAACCACATTACAAGTGGCGCAAACGCTCGTAAGCATGACCAAAATGCGTTTGAATTATTTCAACTTTAAACGCCCATAAATCCTAAAATATGATACTTACGTGAAATCTGCCTGCGCCAATCGCTTTATCTCGGCAAATTACATAAGGAACAGTGAAAAAAGTGCTCGATTTCGAACTTTTAACTTTTGGGGTAAAAAAGTAGCAAAGGGGTTAACCTTCTGTTTTTTTCAAAAATCGCAAATAATTAAATGGTCTTTTTATCACTCTACCCGACGTATTTTGACCCGGGGAGTTCGAAAAACCACATTACAAGTGGCGCAAACGCTCGTAAGCATGACCAAAATGCGTTTGAATTATTTCAACTTTAAACGCCCATAAATCCTAAAATATGATACTTACGTGAAATCTGCCTGCGCCAATCGCTTTATCTCGGCAAATTACATAAGGAACAGTGAAAAAAGTGCTCGATTTCGAACTTTTAACTTTTGGGGTAAAAAAGTAGCAAACGGGTTAACCTTCTGTTTTTTACAAAAATCGCAAATAATTAAATGGTCTTTTTATCACTCTACCCGACGTATTTTGACCCGGGGAGTTCGAAAAACCACATTACAAGTGGCGCAAACGCTCGTAAGCATGACCAAAATGCGTTTGAATTATTTCAACTTTAAACGACCATAAATCCTAAAATATGACTCTTACGTGAAATCTGCCTGCGCCAATCGCTTTATCTCGGCAAATTACATAAGGAACAGTGAAAAAAGTGCTCGATTTCGAACTTTTAACTTTTGGGGTAAAAAAGTAGCAAAGGGGTTAACCTTCTGTTTTTTTCAAAAATCGCAAATAATTAAATGGTCTTTTTATCACTCTACCCGACGTATTTTGACCCGGGGAGTTCGAAAAACCACATTACAAGTGGCGCAAACGCTCGTAAGCATGACCAAAATGCGTTTGAATTATTTCAACTTTAAACGCCCATAAATCCTAAAATATGATACTTACGTGAAATCTGCCTGCGCCAATCGCTTTATCTCGGCAAATTACATAAGGAACAGTGAAAAAAGTGCTCGATTTCGAACTTTTAACTTTTGGGGTAAAAAAGTAGCAAAGGGGTTAACCTTCTGTTTTTTACAAAAATCGCAAATAATTAAATGGTCTTTTTATCGCTCTACCCGACGTATTTTGACCCGGGGAGTTCGAAAAACCACATTACAAGTGGCGCAAACGCTCGTAAGCATGACCAAAATGCGTTTGAATTATTTCAACTTTAAACGCCCATAAATCCTAAAATATGATACTTACGTGAAATCTGCCTGCGCCAATCGCTTTATCTCGGCAAATTACATAAGGAACAGTGAAAAAAGTGCTCGATTTCGAACTTTTAACTTTTGGGGTAAAAAAGTAGCAAAGGGGTTAACCTTCTGTTTTTTTCAAAAATCGCAAATAATTAAATGGTCTTTTTATCACTCTACCCGACGTATTTTGACCCGGGGAGTTCGAAAAACCACATTACAAGTGGCGCAAACGCTCGTAAGCATGACCAAAATGCGTTTGAATTATTTCAACTTTAAACGCCCATAAATCCTAAAATATGATACTTACGTGAAATCTGCCTGCGCCAATCGCTTTATCTCGGCAAATTACATAAGGAACAGTGAAAAAAGTGCTCGATTTCGAACTTTTAACTTTTGGGGTAAAAAAGTAGCAAAGGGGTTAACCTTCTGTTTTTTTCAAAAATCGCAAATAATTAAATGGTCTTTTTATCACTCTACCCGACGTATTTTGACCCGGGGAGTTCGAAAAACCACATTACAAGTGGCGCAAACGCTCGTAAGCATGACCAAAATGCGTTTGAATTATTTCAACTTTAAACGCCCATAAATCCTAAAATATGATACTTACGTGAAATCTGCCTGCGCCAATCGCTTTATCTCGGCAAATTACATAAGGAACAGTGAAAAAAGTGCTCGATTTCGAACTTTTAACTTTTGGGGTAAAAAAGTAGCAAACGGGTTAACCTTCTGTTTTTTACAAAAATCGCAAATAATTAAATGGTCTTTTTATCACTCTACCCGACGTATTTTGACCCGGGGAGTTCGAAAAACCACATTACAAGTGGCGCAAACGCTCGTAAGCATGACCAAAATGCGTTTGAATTATTTCAACTTTAAACGACCATAAATCCTAAAATATGATACTTACGTGAAATCTGCCTGCGCCAATCGCTTTATCTCGGCAAATTACATAAGGAACAGTGAAAAAAGTGCTCGATTTCGAACTTTTAACTTTTGGGGTAAAAAAGTAGCAAAGGGGTTAACCTTCTGTTTTTTTCAAAAATCGCAAATAATTAAATGGTCTTTTTATCACTCTACCCGACGTATTTTGACCCGGGGAGTTCGAAAAACCACATTACAAGTGGCGCAAACGCTCGTAAGCATGACCAAAATGCGTTTGAATTATTTCAACTTTAAACGCCCATAAATCCTAAAATATGATACTTACGTGAAATCTGCCTGCGCCAATCGCTTTATCTCGGCAAATTACATAAGGAACAGTGAAAAAAGTGCTCGATTTCGAACTTTTAACTTTTGGGGTAAAAAAGTAGCAAAGGGGTTAACCTTCTGTTTTTTTCAAAAATCGCAAATAATTAAATGGTCTTTTTATCACTCTACCCGACGTATTTTGACCCGGGGAGTTCGAAAAACCACATTACAAGTGGCGCAAACGCTCGTAAGCATGACCAAAATGCGTTTGAATTATTTCAACTTTAAATGCCCATAAATCCTAAAATATGATACTTACGTGAAATCTGCCTGCGCCAATCGCTTTATCTCGGCAAATTACATAAGGAACAGTGAAAAAAGTGCTCGATTTCGAACTTTTAACTTTTGGGGTAAAAAAGTAGCAAAGGGGTTAACCTTCTGTTTTTTTCAAAAATCGCAAATAATTAAATGGTCTTTTTATCACTCTACCCGACGTATTTTGACCCGGGGAGTTCGAAAAACCACATTACAAGTGGCGCAAACGCTCGTAAGCATGACCAAAATGCGTTTGAATTATTTCAACTTTAAACGCCCATAAATCCTAAAATATGATACTTACGTGAAATCTGCCTGCGCCAATCGCTTTATCTCGGCAAATTACATAAGGAACAGTGAAAAAAGTGCTCGATTTCGAACTTTTAACTTTTGGGGTAAAAAAGTAGCAAAGGGGTTAACCTTCTGTTTTTTACAAAAATCGCAAATAATTAAATGGTCTTTTTATCGCTCTACCCGACGTATTTTGACCCGGGGAGTTCGAAAAACCACATTACAAGTGGCGCAAACGCTCGTAAGCATGACCAAAATGCGTTTGAATTATTTCAACTTTAAACGCCCATAAATCCTAAAATATGATACTTACGTGAAATCTGCCTGCGCCAATCGCTTTATCTCGGCAAATTACATAAGGAACAGTGAAAAAAGTGCTCGATTTCGAACTTTTAACTTTTGGGGTAAAAAAGTAGCAAAGGGGTTAACCTTCTGTTTTTTTCAAAAATCGCAAATAATTAAATGGTCTTTTTATCACTCTACCCGACGTATTTTGACCCGGGGAGTTCGAAAAACCACATTACAAGTGGCGCAAACGCTCGTAAGCATGACCAAAATGCGTTTGAATTATTTCAACTTTAAACGCCCATAAATCCTAAAATATGATACTTACGTGAAATCTGCCTGCGCCAATCGCTTTATCTCGGAAAATTACATAAGGAACAGTGAAAAAAGTGCTCGATTTCGAACTTTTAACTTTTGGGGTAAAAAAGTAGCAAAGGGGTTAACCTTCTGTTTTTTACAAAAATCGCAAATAATTAAATGGTCTTTTTATCACTCTACCCGACGTATTTTGACCCGGGGAGTTCGAAAAACCACATTACAAGTGGCGCAAACGCTCGTAAGCATGACCAAAATGCGTTTGAATTATTTCAACTTTAAAAGCCCATAAATCCTAAAATATGATACTTACGTGAAATCTGCCTGCGCCAATCGCTTTATCTCGGCAAATTACATAAGGAACAGTGAAAAAAGTGCTCGATTTCGAACTTTTAACTTTTGGGGTAAAAAAGTAGCAAAGGGGTTAACCTTCTGTTTTTTTCAAAAATCGCAAATAATTAAATGGTCTTTTTATCACTCTACCCGACGTATTTTGACCCGGGGAGTTCGAAAAACCACATTACAAGTGGCGCAAACGCTCGTAAGCATGACCAAAATGCGTTTGAATTATTTCAACTTTAAACGCCCATAAATCCTAAAATATGATACTTACGTGAAATCTGCCTGCGCCAATCGCTTTATCTCGGCAAATTACATAAGGAACAGTGAAAAAAGTGCTCGATTTCGAACTTTTAACTTTTGGGGTAAAAAAGTAGCAAAGGGGTTAACCTTCTGTTTTTTTCAAAAATCGCAAATAATTAAATGGTCTTTTTATCACTCTACCCGACGTATTTTGACCCGGGGAGTTCGAAAAACCACATTACAAGTGGCGCAAACGCTCGTAAGCATGACCAAAATGCGTTTGAATTATTTCAACTTTAAACGCCCATAAATCCTAAAATATGATATTTACGTGAAATCTGCCTGCGCCAATCGCTTTATCTCGGCAAATTACATAAGGAACAGTGAAAAAAGTGCTCGATTTCGAACTTTTAACTTTTGGGGTAAAAAAGTAGCAAAGGGGTTAACCTTCTGTTTTTTTCAAAAATCGCAAATAATTAAATGGTCTTTTTATCACTCTACCCGACGTATTTTGACCCGGGGAGTTCGAAAAACCACATTACAAGTGGCGCAAACGCTCGTAAGCATGACCAAAATGCGTTTGAATTATTTCAACTTTAAACGCCCATAAATCCTAAAATATGATACTTACGTGAAATCTGCCTGCGCCAATCGCTTTATCTCGGCAAATTACATAAGGAACAGTGAAAAAAGTGCTCGATTTCGAACTTTTAACTTTTGGGGTAAAAAAGTAGCAAAGGGGTTAACCTTCTGTTTTTTTCAAAAATCGCAAATAATTAAATGGTCTTTTTATCACTCTACCCGACGTATTTTGACCCGGGGAGTTCGAAAAACCACATTACAAGTGGCGCAAACGCTCGTAAGCATGACCAAAATGCGTTTGAATTATTTCAACTTTAAACGCCCATAAATCCTAAAATATGATACTTACGTGAAATCTGCCTGCGCCAATCGCTTTATCTCGGCAAATTACATAAGGAACAGTGAAAAAAGTGCTCGATTTCGAACTTTTAACTTTTGGGGTAAAAAAGTAGCAAAGGGGTTAACCTTCTGTTTTTTTCAAAAATCGCAAATAATTAAATGGTCTTTTTATCACTCTACCCGACGTATTTTGACCCGGGGAGTTCGAAAAACCACATTACAAGTGGCGCAAACGCTCGTCAGCATGACCAAAATGCGTTTGAATTATTTCAACTTTAAACGCCCATAAATCCTAAAATATGATACTTACGTGAAATCTGCCTGCGCCAATCGCTTTATCTCGGCAAATTACATAAGGAACAGTGAAAAAAGTGCTCGATTTCGAACTTTTAACTTTTGGGGTAAAAAAGTAGCAAAGGGGTTAACCTTCTGTTTTTTTCAAAAATCGCAAATAATTAAATGGTCTTTTTATCACTCTACCCGACGTATTTTGACCCGGGGAGTTCGAAAAACCACATTACAAGTGGCGCAAACGCTCGTAAGCATGACCAAAATGCGTTTGAATTATTTCAACTTTAAACGCCCATAAATCCTAAAATATGATACTTACGTGAAATCTGCCTGCGCCAATCGCTTTATCTCGGCAAATTACATAAGGAACAGTGAAAAAAGTGCTCGATTTCGAACTTTTAACTTTTGGGGTAAAAAAGTAGCAAAGGGGTTAACCTTCTGTTTTTTTCAAAAATCGCAAATAATTAAATGGTCTTTTTATCACTCTACCCGACGTATTTTGACCCGGGGAGTTCGAAAAACCACATTACAAGTGGCGCAAACGCTCGTAAGCATGACCAAAATGCGTTTGAATTATTTCAACTTTAAACGCCCATAAATCCTAAAATATGATACTTACGTGAAATCTGCCTGCGCCAATCGCTTTATCTCGGCAAATTACATAAGGAACAGTGAAAAAAGTGCTCGATTTCGAACTTTTAACTTTTGGGGTAAAAAAGTAGCAAAGGGGTTAACCTTCTGTTTTTTACAAAAATCGCAAATAATTAAATGGTCTTTTTATCACTCTACCCGACGTATTTTGACCCGGGGAGTTCGAAAAACCACATTACAAGTGGCGCAAACGCTCGTAAGCATGACCAAAATGCGTTTGAATTATTTCAACTTTAAACGCCCATAAATCCTAAAATATGATACTTACGTGAAATCTGCCTGCGCCAATCGCTTTATCTCGGCAAATTACATAAGGAACAGTGAAAAAAGTGCTCGATTTCGAACTTTTAACTTTTGGGGTAAAAGAGTAGCAAAGGGGTTAACCTTCTGTTTTTTTCAAAAATCGCAAATAATTAAATGGTCTTTTTATCACTCTACCCGACGTATTTTGACCCGGGGAGTTCGAAAAACCACATTACAAGTGGCGCAAACGCTCGTAAGCATGACCAAAATGCGTTTGAATTATTTCAACTTTAAACGCCCATAAATCCTAAAATATGATACTTACGTGAAATCTGCCTGCGCCAATCGCTTTATCTCGGCAAATTACATAAGGAACAGTGAAAAAAGTGCTCGATTTCGAACTTTTAACTTTTGGGGTAAAAAAGTAGCAAAGGGGTTAACCTTCTGTTTTTTTCAAAAATCGCAAATAATTAAATGGTCTTTTTATCACTCTACCCGACGTATTTTGACCCGGGGAGTTCGAAAAACCACATTACAAGTGGCGCAAACGCTCGTAAGCATGACCAAAATGCGTTTGAATTATTTCAACTTTAAACGCCCATAAATCCTAAAATATGATACTTACGTGAAATCTGCCTGCGCCAATCGCTTTATCTCGGCAAATTACATAAGGAACAGTGAAAAAAGTGCTCTATTTCGAACTTTTAACTTTTGGGGTAAAAAAGTAGCAAAGGGGTTAACCTTCTGTTTTTTTCAAAAATCGCAAATAATTAAATGGTCTTTTTATCACTCTACCCGACGTATTTTGACCCGGGGAGTTCGAAAAACCACATTACAAGTGGCGCAAACGCTCGTAAGCATGACCAAAATGCGTTTGAATTATTTCAACTTTAAACGCCCATAAATCCTAAAATATGATACTTACGTGAAATCTGCCTGCGCCAATCGCTTTATCTCGGCAAATTACATAAGGAACAGTGAAAAAAGTGCTCGATTTCGAACTTTTAACTTTTGGGGTAAAAGAGTAGCAAAGGGGTTAACCTTCTGTTTTTTTCAAAAATCGCAAATAATTAAATGGTCTTTTTATCACTCTACCCGACGTATTTTGACCCGGGGAGTTCGAAAAACCACATTACAAGTGGCGCAAACGCTCGTAAGCATGACCAAAATGCGTTTGAATTATTTCAACTTTAAACGCCCATAAATCCTAAAATATGATACTTACGTGAAATCTGCCTGCGCCAATCGCTTTATCTCGGCAAATTACATAAGGAACAGTGAAAAAAGTGCTCGATTTCGAACTTTTAACTTTTGGGGTAAAAAAGTAGCAAAGGGGTTAACCTTCTGTTTTTTTCAAAAATCGCAAATAATTAAATGGTCTTTTTATCACTCTACCCGACGTATTTTGACCCGGGGAGTTCGAAAAACCACATTACAAGTGGCGCAAACGCTCGTAAGCATGACCAAAATGCGTTTGAATTATTTCAACTTTAAACGCCCATAAATCCTAAAATATGATACTTACGTGAAATCTGCCTGCGCCAATCGCTTTATCTCGGCAAATTACATAAGGAACAGTGAAAAAAGTGCTCGATTTCGAACTTTTAACTTTTGGGGTAAAAAAGTAGCAAAGGGGTTAACCTTTTGTTTTTTTCAAAAATCGCAAATAATTAAATGGTCTTTTTATCACTCTACCCGACGTATTTTGACCCGGGGAGTTCGAAAAACCACATTACAAGTGGCGCAAACGCTCGTAAGCATGACCAAAATGCGTTTGAATTATTTCAACTTTAAACGCCCATAAATCCTAAAATATGATACTTACGTGAAATCTGCCTGCGCCAATCGCTTTATCTCGGCAAATTACATAAGGAACAGTGAAAAAAGTGCTCTATTTCGAACTTTTAACTTTTGGGGTAAAAAAGTAGCAAAGGGGTTAACCTTCTGTTTTTTTCAAAAATCGCAAATAATTAAATGGTCTTTTTATCACTCTACCCGACGTATTTTGACCCGGGGAGTTCGAAAAACCACATTACAAGTGGCGCAAACGCTCGTAAGCATGACCAAAATGCGTTTGAATTATTTCAACTTTAAACGCCCATAAATCCTAAAATATGATACTTACGTGAAATCTGCCTGCGCCAATCGCTTTATCTCGGCAAATTACATAAGGAACAGTGAAAAAAGTGCTCGATTTCGAACTTTTAACTTTTGGGGTAAAAGAGTAGCAAAGGGGTTAACCTTCTGTTTTTTTCAAAAATCGCAAATAATTAAATGGTCTTTTTATCACTCTACCCGACGTATTTTGACCCGGGGAGTTCGAAAAACCACATTACAAGTGGCGCAAACGCTCGTAAGCATGACCAAAATGCGTTTGAATTATTTCAACTTTAAACGCCCATAAATCCTAAAATATGATACTTACGTGAAATCTGCCTGCGCCAATCGCTTTATCTCGGCAAATTACATAAGGAACAGTGAAAAAAGTGCTCGATTTCGAACTTTTAACTTTTGGGGTAAAAAAGTAGCAAAGGGGTTAACCTTCTGTTTTTTTCAAAAATCGCAAATAATTAAATGGTCTTTTTATCACTCTTCCCGACGTATTTTGACCCGGGGAGTTCGAAAAACCACATTACAAGTGGCGCAAACGCTCGTAAGCATGACCAAAATGCGTTTGAATTATTTCAACTTTAAACGCCCATAAATCCTAAAATATGATACTTACGTGAAATCTGCCTGCGCCAATCGCTTTATCTCGGCAAATTACATAAGGAACAGTGAAAAAAGTGCTCGATTTCGAACTTTTAACTTTTGGGGTAAAAAAGTAGCAAAGGGGTTAACCTTCTGTTTTTTTCAAAAATCGCAAATAATTAAATGGTCTTTTTATCACTCTACCCGACGTATTTTGACCCGGGGAGTTCGAAAAACCACATTACAAGTGGCGCAAACGCTCGTAAGCATGACCAAAATGCGTTTGAATTATTTCAACTTTAAACGCCCATAAATCCTAAAATATGATACTTACGTGAAATCTGCCTGCGCCAATCGCTTTATCTCGGCAAATTACATAAGGAACAGTGAAAAAAGTGCTCGATTTCGAACTTTTAACTTTTGGGGTAAAAAAGTAGCAAAGGGGTTAACCTTCTGTTTTTTTCAAAAATCGCAAATAATTAAATGGTCTTTTTATCACTCTACCCGACGTATTTTGACCCGGGGAGTTCGAAAAACCACATTACAAGTGGCGCAAACGCTCGTAAGCATGACCAAAATGCGTTTGAATTATTTCAACTTTAAACGCCCATAAATCCTAAAATATGATACTTATGTGAAATCTGCCTGCGCCAATCGCTTTATCTCGGCAAATTACATAAGGAACAGTGAAAAAAGTGCTCGATTTCGAACTTTTAACTTTTGGGGTAAAAAAGTAGCAAAGGGGTTAACCTTCTGTTTTTTTCAAAAATCGCAAATAATTAAATGGTCTTTTTATCACTCTACCCGACGTATTTTGACCCGGGGAGTTCGAAAAACCACATTACAAGTGGCGCAAACGCTCGTAAGCATGACCAAAATGCGTTTGAATTATTTCAACTTTAAACGCCCATAAATCCTAAAATATGATACTTACGTGAAATCTGCCTGCGCCAATCGCTTTATCTCGGCAAATTACATAAGGAACAGTGAAAAAAGTGCTCGATTTCGAACTTTTAACTTTTGGGGTAAAAAAGTAGCAAAGGGGTTAACCTTCTGTTTTTTACAAAAATCGCAAATAATTAAATGGTCTTTTTATCACTCTACCCGACGTATTTTGACCCGGGGAGTTCGAAAAACCACATTACAAGTGGCGCAAACGCTCGTAAGCATGACCAAAATGCGTTTGAATTATTTCAACTTTAAACGCCCATAAATCCTAAAATATGATACTTACGTGAAATCTGCCTGCGCCAATCGCTTTATCTCGGCAAATTACATAAGGAACAGTGAAAAAAGTGCTCGATTTCGAACTTTTAACTTTTGGGGTAAAAAAGTAGCAAAGGGGTTAACCTTCTGTTTTTTTCAAAAATCGCAAATAATTAAATGGTCTTTTTATCACTCTACCCGACGTATTTTGACCCGGGGAGTTCGAAAAACCACATTACAAGTGGCGCAAACGCTCGTAAGCATGACCAAAATGCGTTTGAATTATTTCAACTTTAAACGCCCATAAATCCTAAAATATGATACTTACGTGAAATCTGCCTGCGCCAATCGCTTTATCTCGGCAAATTACATAAGGAACAGTGAAAAAAGTGCTCTATTTCGAACTTTTAACTTTTGGGGTAAAAAAGTAGCAAAGGGGTTAACCTTCTGTTTTTTTCAAAAATCGCAAATAATTAAATGGTCTTTTTATCACTCTACCCGACGTATTTTGACCCGGGGAGTTCGAAAAACCACATTACAAGTGGCGCAAACGCTCGTAAGCATGACCAAAATGCGTTTGAATTATTTCAACTTTAAACGCCCATAAATCCTAAAATATGATACTTACGTGAAATCTGCCTGCGCCAATCGCTTTATCTCGGCAAATTACATAAGGAACAGTGAAAAAAGAGCTCGATTTCGAACTTTTAACTTTTGGGGTAAAAAAGTAGCAAAGGGGTTAACCTTCTGTTTTTTTCAAAAATCGCAAATAATTAAATGGTCTTTTTATCACTCTACCCGACGTATTTTGACCCGGGGAGTTCGAAAAACCACATTACAAGTGGCGCAAACGCTCGTAAGCATGACCAAAATGCGTTTGAATTATTTCAACTTTAAACGCCCATAAATCCTAAAATATGATACTTACGTGAAATCTGCCTGCGCCAATCGCTTTATCTCGGCAAATTACATAAGGAACAGTGAAAAAAGTGCTCGATTTCGAACTTTTAACTTTTGGGGTAAAAAAGTAGCAAAGGGGTTAACCTTCTGTTTTTTACAAAAATCGCAAATAATTAAATGGTCTTTTTATCACTCTACCCGACGTATTTTGACCCGGGGAGTTCGAAAAACCACATTACAAGTGGCGCAAACGCTCGTAAGCATGACCAAAATGCGTTTGAATTATTTCAACTTTAAACGCCCATAAATCCTAAAATATGATACTTACGTGAAATCTGCCTGCGCCAATCGCTTTATCTCGGCAAATTACATAAGGAACAGTGAAAAAAGAGCTCGATTTCGAACTTTTAACTTTTGGGGTAAAAAAGTAGCAAAGGGGTTAACCTTCTGTTTTTTTCAAAAATCGCAAATAATTAAATGGTCTTTTTATCACTCTACCCGACGTATTTTGACCCGGGGAGTTCGAAAAACCACATTACAAGTGGCGCAAACGCTCGTAAGCATGACCAAAATGCGTTTGAATTATTTCAACTTTAAACGCCCATAAATCCTAAAATATGATACTTACGTGAAATCTGCCTGCGCCAATCGCTTTATCTCGGCAAATTACATAAGGAACAGTGAAAAAAGTGCTCGATTTCGAACTTTTAACTTTTGGGGTAAAAAAGTAGCAAAGGGGTTAACCTTCTGTTTTTTACAAAAATCGCAAATAATTATATGGTCTTTTTATCGCTCTACCCGACGTATTTTGACCCGGGGAGTTCGAAAAACCACATTACAAGTGGCGCAAACGCTCGTAAGCATGACCAAAATGCGTTTGAATTATTTCAACTTTAAACGCCCATAAATCCTAAAATATGATACTTACGTGAAATCTGCCTGCGCCAATCGCTTTATCTCGGCAAATTACATAAGGAACAGTGAAAAAAGTGCTCGATTTCGAACTTTTAACTTTTGGGGTAAAAAAGTAGCAAAGGGGTTAACCTTCTGTTTTTTTCAAAAATCGCAAATAATTAAATGGTCTTTTTATCACTCTACCCGACGTATTTTGACCCGGGGAGTTCGAAAAACCACATTACAAGTGGCGCAAACGCTCGTAAGCATGAGCAAAATGCGTTTGAATTATTTCAACTTTAAACGCCCATAAATCCTAAAATATGATACTTACGTGAAATCTGCCTGCGCCAATCGCTTTATCTCGGCAAATTACATAAGGAACAGTGAAAAAAGTGCTCGATTTCGAACTTTTAACTTTTGGGGTAAAAAAGTAGCAAAGGGGTTAACCTTCTGTTTTTTTCAAAAATCGCAAATAATTAAATGGTCTTTTTATCACTCTACCCGACGTATTTTGACCCGGGGAGTTTGAAAAACCACATTACAAGTGGCGCAAACGCTCGTAAGCATGACCAAAATGCGTTTGAATTATTTCAACTTTAAACGCCCATAAATCCTAAAATATGATACTTACGTGAAATCTGCCTGCGCCAATCGCTTTATCTCGGCAAATTACATAAGGAACAGTGAAAAAAGAGCTCGATTTCGAACTTTTAACTTTTGGGGTAAAAAAGTAGCAAAGGGGTTAACCTTCTGTTTTTTTCAAAAATCGCAAATAATTAAATGGTCTTTTTATCACTCTACCCGACGTATTTTGACCCGGGGAGTTCGAAAAACCACATTACAAGTGGGGCAAACGCTCGTAAGCATGACCAAAATGCGTTTGAATTATTTCAACTTTAAACGCCCATAAATCCTAAAATATGATACTTACGTGAAATCTGCCTGCGCCAATCGCTTTATCTCGGCAAATTACATAAGGAACAGTGAAAAAAGTGCTCGATTTCGAACTTTTAACTTTTGGGGTAAAAAAGTAGCAAAGGGGTTAACCTTCTGTTTTTTTCAAAAATCGCAAATAATTAAATGGTCTTTTTATCACTCTACCCGACGTATTTTGACCCGGGGAGTTCGAAAAACCACATTACAAGTGGCGCAAACGCTCGTAAGCATGACCAAAATGCGTTTGAATTATTTCAACTTTAAACGCCCATAAATCCTAAAATATGATACTTACGTGAAATCTGCCTGCGCCAATCGCTTTATCTCGGCAAATTACATAAGGAACAGTGAAAAAAGTGCTCGATTTCGAACTTTTAACTTTTGGGGTAAAAAAGTAGCAAAGGGGTTAACCTTCTGTTTTTTTCAAAAATCGCAAATAATTAAATGGTCTTTTTATCACTCTACCCGACGTATTTTGACCCGGGGAGTTCGAAAAACAACATTACAAGTGGCGCAAACGCTCGTAAGCATGACCAAAATGCGTTTGAATTATTTCAACTTTAAACGCCCATAAATCCTAAAATATGATACTTACGTGAAATCTGCCTGCGCCAATCGCTTTATCTTGGCAAATTACATAAGGAACAGTGAAAAAAGTGCTCGATTTCGAACTTTTAACTTTTGGGGTAAAAAAGTAGCAAAGGGGTTAACCTTCTGTTTTTTACAAAAATCGCAAATAATTAAATGGTCTTTTTATCACTCTACCCGACGTATTTTGACCCGGGGAGTTCGAAAAACCACATTACAAGTTTCGCAAACGCTCGTAAGCATGACCAAAATGCGTTTGAATTATTTCAACTTTAAACGCCCATAAATCCTAAAATATGATACTTACGTGAAATCTGCCTGCGCCAATCGCTTTATCTCGGCAAATTACATAAGGAACAGTGAAAAAAGTGCTCGATTTCGAACTTTTAACTTTTGGGGTAAAAAAGTAGCAAAGGGGTTAACCTTCTGTTTTTTTCAAAAATCGCAAATAATTAAATGGTCTTTTTATCACTCTACCCGACGTATTTTGACCCGGGGAGTTCGAAAAACCACATTACAAGTGGCGCAAACGCTCGTAAGCATGACCAAAATGCGTTTGAATTATTTCAACTTTAAACGCCCATAAATCCTAAAATATGATACTTACGTGAAATCTGCCTGCGCCAATCGCTTTATCTCGGCAAATTACATAAGGAACAGTGAAAAAAGTGCTCGATTTCGAACTTTTAACTTTTGGGGTAAAAAAGTAGCAAAGGGGTTAACCTTCTGTTTTTTTCAAAAATCGCAAATAATTAAATGGTCTTTTTATCACTCTACCCGACGTATTTTGACCCGGGGAGTTCGAAAAACCACATTACAAGTGGCGCAAACGCTCGTAAGCATGACCAAAATGCGTTTGAATTATTTCAACTTTAAACGCCCATAAATCCTAAAATATGATACTTACGTGAAATCTGCCTGCGCCAATCGCTTTATCTCGGCAAATTACATAAGGAACAGTGAAAAAAGTGCTCGATTTCGAACTTTTAACTTTTGGGGTAAAAAAGTAGCAAAGGGGTTAACCTTCTGTTTTTTTCAAAAATCGCAAATAATTAAATGGTCTTTTTATCACTCTACCCGACGTATATTGACCCGGGGAGTTCGAAAAACCACATTACAAGTGGCGCAAACGCTCGTAAGCATGACCAAAATGCGTTTGAATTATTTCAACTTTAAACGCCCATAAATCCTAAAATATGATACTTACGTGAAATCTGCCTGCGCCAATCGCTTTATCTCGGCAAATTACATAAGGAATAGTGAAAAAAGTGCTCGATTTCGAACTTTTAACTTTTGGGGTAAAAAAGTAGCAAAGGGGTTAACCTTCTGTTTTTTTCAAAAATCGCAAATAATTAAATGGTCTTTTTATCACTCTACCCGACGTATTTTGACCCGGGGAGTTCGAAAAACCACATTACAAGTGGCGCAAACGCTCGTAAGCATGACCAAAATGCGTTTGAATTATTTCAACTTTAAACGCCCATAAATCCTAAAATATGATACTTACGTGAAATCTGCCTGCGCCAATCGCTTTATCTCGGCAAATTACATAAGGAACAGTGAAAAAAGTGCTCGATTTCGAACTTTTAACTTTTGGGGTAAAAAAGTAGCAAAGGGGTTAACCTTCTGTTTTTTTCAAAAATCGCAAATAATTAAATGGTCTTTTTATCACTCTACCCGACGTATTTTGACCCGGGGAGTTCGAAAAACCACATTACAAGTGGCGCAAACGCTCGTAAGCATGACCAAAATGCGTTTGAATTATTTCAACTTTAAACGCCCATAAATCCTAAAATATGATACTTACGTGAAATCTGCCTGCGCCAATCGCTTTATCTCGGCAAATTACATAAGGAACAGTGAAAAAAGTGCTCGATTTCGAACTTTTAACTTTTGGGGTAAAAAAGTAGCAAAGGGGTTAACCTTCTGTTTTTTTCAAAAATCGCAAATAATTAAATGGTCTTTTTATCACTCTACCCGACGTATTTTGACCCGGGGAGTTCGAAAAACCACATTACAAGTGGGGCAAACGCTCGTAAGCATGACCAAAATGCGTTTGAATTATTTCAACTTTAAACGCCCATAAATCCTAAAATATGATACTTACGTGAAATCTGCCTGCGCCAATCGCTTTATCTCGGCAAATTACATAAGGAACAGTGAAAAAAGTGCTCGATTTCGAACTTTTAACTTTTGGGGTAAAAAAGTAGCAAAGGGGTTAACCTTCTGTTTTTTTCAAAAATCGCAAATAATTAAATGGTCTTTTTATCACTCTACCCGACGTATTTTGACCCGGGGAGTTCGAAAAACCACATTACAAGTGGCGCAAACGCTCGTAAGCATGACCAAAATGCGTTTGAATTATTTCAACTTTAAACGCCCATAAATCCTAAAATATGATACTTACGTGAAATCTGCCTGCGCCAATCGCTTTATCTCGGCAAATTACATAAGGAACAGTGAAAAAGTGCTCGATTTCGAACTTTTAACTTTTGGGGTAAAAAAGTAGCAAAGGGGTTAACCTTCTGTTTTTTTCAAAAATCGCAAATAATTAAATGGTCTTTTTATCACTCTACCCGACGTATTTTGACCCGGGGAGTTCGAAAAACCACATTACAAGTGGCGCAAACGCTCGTAAGCATGACCAAAATGCGATTGAATTATTTCAACTTTAAACCCCCATAAATCCTAAAATATGATACTTACGTGAAATCTGCCTGCGCCAATCGCTTTATCTCGGCAAATTACATAAGGAACAGTGAAAAAAGTGCTCGATTTCGAACTTTTAACTTTTGGGGTAAAAAAGTAGCAAAGGGGTTAACCTTCTGTTTTTTTCAAAAATCGCAAATAATTAAATGGTCTTTTTAACACTCTACCCGACGTATTTTGACCCGGGGAGTTCGAAAAACCACATTACAAGTGGCGCAAACGCTCGTAAGCATGACCAAAATGCGTTTGAATTATTTCAACTTTAAACGCCCATAAATCCTAAAATATGATACTTACGTGAAATCTGCCTGCGCCAATCGCTTTATCTCGGCAAATTACATAAGGAACAGTGAAAAAAGTGCTCGATTTCGAACTTTTAACTTTTGGGGTAAAAAAGTAGCAAAGGGGTTAACCTTCTGTTTTTTTCAAAAATCGCAAATAATTAAATGGTCTTTTTATCACTCTACCCGTCGTATTTTGACCCGGGGAGTTCGAAAAACCACATTACAAGTGGCGCAAACGCTCGTAAGCATGACCAAAATGCGTTTGAATTATTTCAACTTTAAACGCCCATAAATCCTAAAATATGATACTTACGTGAAATCTGCCTGCGCCAATCGCTTTATCTCGGCAAATTACATAAGGAACAGTGAAAAAAGGGCTCGATTTCGAACTTTTAACTTTTGGGGTAAAAAAGTAGCAGAGGGGTTAACCTTCTGTTTTTTTCAAAAATCGCAAATAATTAAATGGTCTTTTTATCACTCTACCCGACGTATTTTGACCCGGGGAGTTCGAAAAACCACATTACAAGTGGCGCAAACGCTCGTAAGCATGACCAAAATGCGTTTGAATTATTTCAACTTTAAACGCCCATAAATCCTAAAATATGATACTTACGTGAAATCTGCCTGCGCCAATCGCTTTATCTCGGCAAATTACATAAGGAACAGTGAAAAAAGTGCTCGATTTCGAACTTTTAACTTTTGGGGTAAAAAAGTAGCAAAGGGGTTAACCTTCTGTTTTTTTCAAGAATCGCAAATAATTAAATGGTCTTTTTATCACTCTACCCGACGTATTTTGACCCGGGGAGTTCGAAAAACCACATTACAAGTGGCGCAAACGCTCGTAAGCATGACCAAAATGCGTTTGAATTATTTCAACTTTAAACGCCCATAAATCCTAAAATATGATACTTACGTGAAATCTGCCTGCGCCAATCGCTTTATCTCGGAAAATTACATAAGGAACAGTGAAAAAAGAGCTCGATTTCGAACTTTTAACTTTTGGGGTAAAAAAGTAGCAAAGGGGTTAACCTTCTGTTTTTTTCAAAAATCGCAAATAATTAAATGGTGTTTTTATCACTCTACCCGACGTATTTTGACCCGGGGAGTTCGAAAAACCACATTACAAGTGGCGCAAACGCTCGTAAGCATGACCAAAATGCGTTTGAATTATTTCAACTTTAAACGCCCATAAATCCTAAAATATGATACTTACGTGAAATCTGCCTGCGCCAATCGCTTTATCTCGGCAAATTACATAAGGAACAGTGAAAAAAGTGCTCGATTTCGAACTTTTAACTTTTGGGGTAAAAAAGTAGCAAAGGGGTTAACCTTCTGTTTTTTTCAAAAATCGCAAATAATTAAATGGTCTTTTTATCACTCTACCCGACGTATTTTGACCCGGGGAGTTCGAAAAACCACATTACAAGTGGCGCAAACGCTCGTAAGCATGACCAAAATGCGTTTGAATTATTTCAACTTTAAACGCCCATAAATCCTAAAATATGATACTTACGTGAAATCTGCCTGCGCCAATCGCTTTATCTCGGCAAATTACATAAGGAACAGTGAAAAAAGTGCTCGATTTCGAACTTTTAACTTTTGGGGTAAAAAAGTAGCAAAGGGGTTAACCTTCTGTTTTTTTCAAAAATCGCAAATAATTAAATGGTCTTTTTATCACTCTACCCGACGTATTTTGACCCGGGGAGTTCGAAAAACCACATTACAAGTGGCGCAAACGCTCGTAAGCATGACCAAAATGCGTTTGAATTATTTCAACTTTAAACGCCCATAAATCCTAAAATATGATACTTACGTGAAATCTGCCTGCGCCAATCGCTTTATCTCGGCAAATTACATAAGGAACAGTGAAAAAAGAGCTCGATTTCGAACTTTTAACTTTTGGGGTAAAAAAGTAGCGTTAACCTTCTGTTTTTTTCAAAAATCGCAAATAATTAAATGGTCTTTTTATCACTCTACCCGACGTATTTTGACCCGGGGAGTTCGAAAAACCACATTACAAGTGGCGCAAACGCTCGTAAGCATGACCAAAATGCGTTTGAATTATTTCAACTTTAAACGCCCATAAATCCTAAAATATGATACTTACGTGAAATCTGCCTGCGCCAATCGCTTTATCTCGGCAAATTACATAAGGAACAGTGAAAAAAGTGCTCGATTTCGAACTTTTAACTTTTGGGGTAAAAAAGTAGCAAAGGGGTTAACCTTCTGTTTTTTTCAAAAATCGCAAATAATTAAATGGTCTTTTTATCACTCTACCCGACGTATTTTGACCCGGGGAGTTCGAAAAACCACATTACAAGTGGCGCAAACGCTCGTAAGCATGACCAAAATGCGTTTGAATTATTTCAACTTTAAACGCCCATAAATCCTAAAATATGATACTTACGTGAAATCTGCCTGCGCCAATCGCTTTATCTCGGCAAATTACATAAGGAACAGTGAAAAAAGTGCTCGATTTCGAACTTTTAACTTTTGGGGTAAAAAAGTAGCAAAGGGGTTAACCTTCTGTTTTTTTCAAAAATCGCAAATAATTAAATGGTCTTTTTATCACTCTACCCGACGTATTTTGACCCGGGGAGTTCGAAAAACCACATTACAAGTGGCGCAAACGCTCGTAAGCATGACCAAAATGCGTTTGAATTATTTCAACTTTAAACGCCCATAAATCCTAAAATATGATACTTACGTGAAATCTGCCTGCGCCAATCGCTTTATCTCGGCAAATTACATAAGGAACAGTGAAAAAAGTGCTCGATTTCGAACTTTTAACTTTTGGGGTAAAAAAGTAGCAAAGGGGTTAACCTTCTGTTTTTTTCAAAAATCGCAAATAATTAAATGGTCTTTTTATCACTCTACCCGACGTATTTTGACCCGGGGAGTTCGAAAAACCACATTACAAGTGGCGCAAACGCTCGTAAGCATGACCAAAATGCGTTTGAATTATTTCAACTTTAAACGCCCATAAATCCTAAAATATGATACTTACGTGAAATCTGCCTGCGCCAATCGCTTTATCTCGGCAAATTACATAAGGAACAGTGAAAAAAGTGCTCGATTTCGAACTTTTAACTTTTGGGGTAAAAAAGTAGCAAAGGGGTTAACCTTCTGTTTTTTTCAAAAATCGCAAATAATTAAATGGTCTTTTTATCACTCTACCCGACGTATTTTGACCCGGGGAGTTCGAAAAACCACATTACAAGTGGCGCAAACGCTCGTAAGCATGACCAAAATGCGTTTGAATTATTTCAACTTTAAACGCCCATAAATCCTAAAATATGATACTTACGTGAAATCTGCCTGCGCCAATCGCTTTATCTCGGCAAATTACATAAGGAACAGTGAAAAAAGTGCTCGATTTCGAACTTTTAACTTTTGGGGTAAAAAAGTAGCAAAGGGGTTAACCTTCTGTTTTTTTCAAAAATCGCAAATAATTAAATGGTCTTTTTATCACTCTACCCGACGTATTTTGACCCGGGGAGTTCGAAAAACCACATTACAAGTGGCGCAAACGCTCGTAAGCATGACCAAAATGCGTTTGAATTATTTCAACTTTAAACGCCCATAAATCCTAAAATATGATACTTACGTGAAATCTGCCTGCGCCAATCGCTTTATCTCGGCAAATTACATAAGGAACAGTGAAAAAAGTGCTCGATTTCGAACTTTTAACTTTTGGGGTAAAAAAGTAGCAAAGGGGTTAACCTTCTGTTTTTTTCAAAAATCGCAAATAATTAAATGGTCTTTTTATCACTCTACCCGACGTATTTTGACCCGGGGAGTTCGAAAAACCACATTACAAGTGGCGCAAACGCTCGTAAGCATGACCAAAATGCGTTTGAATTATTTCAACTTTAAACGCCCATAAATCCTAAAATATGATACTTACGTGAAATCTGCCTGCGCCAATCGCTTTATCTCGGCAAATTACATAAGGAACAGTGAAAAAAGTGCTCGATTTCGAACTTTTAACTTTTGGGGTAAAAAAGTAGCAAAGGGGTTAACCTTCTGTTTTTTACAAAAATCGCAAATAATTAAATGGTCTTTTTATCACTCTACCCGACGTATTTTGACCCGGGGAGTTCGAAAAACCACATTACAAGTGGCGCAAACGCTCGTAAGCATGACCAAAATGCGTTTGAATTATTTCAACTTTAAACGCCCATAAATCCTAAAATATGATACTTACGTGAAATCTGCCTGCGCCAATCGCTTTATCTCGGCAAATTACATAAGGAACAGTGAAAAAAGTGCTCGATTTCGAACTTTTAACTTTTGGGGTAAAAAAGTAGCAAAGGGGTTAACCTTCTGTTTTTTTCAAAAATCGCAAATAATTAAATGGTCTTTTTATCACTCTACCCGACGTATTTTGACCCGGGGAGTTCGAAAAACCACATTACAAGTGGCGCAAACGCTCGTAAGCATGACCAAAATGCGTTTGAATTATTTCAACTTTAAACGCCCATAAATCCTAAAATATGATACTTACGTGAAATCTGCCTGCGCCAATCGCTTTATCTCGGCAAATTACATAAGGAACAGTGAAAAAAGTGCTCGATTTCGAACTTTTAACTTTTGGGGTAAAAAAGTAGCAAAGGGGTTAACCTTCTGTTTTTTTCAAAAATCGCAAATAATTAAATGGTCTTTTTATCACTCTACCCGACGTATTTTGACCCGGGGAGTTCGAAAAACCACATTACAAGTGGCGCAAACGCTCGTAAGCATGACCAAAATGCGTTTGAATTATTTCAACTTTAAACGCCCATAAATCCTAAAATATGATACTTACGTGAAATCTGCCTGCGCCAATCGCTTTATCTCGGCAAATTACATAAGGAACAGTGAAAAAAGTGCTCGATTTCGAACTTTTAACTTTTGGGGTAAAAAAGTAGCAAAGGGGTTAACCTTCTGTTTTTTTCAAAAATCGCAAATAATTAAATGGTCTTTTTATCACTCTACCCGACGTATTTTGACCCGGGGAGTTCGAAAAACCACATTACAAGTGGCGCAAACGCTCGTAAGCATGACCAAAATGCGTTTGAATTATTTCAACTTTAAACGCCCATAAATCCTAAAATATGATACTTACGTGAAATCTGCCTGCGCCAATCGCTTTATCTCGGCAAATTACATAAGGAACAGTGAAAAAAGTGCTCGATTTCGAACTTTTAACTTTTGGGGTAAAAAAGTAGCAAAGGGGTTAACCTTCTGTTTTTTTCAAAAATCGCAAATAATTAAATGGTCTTTTTATCACTCTACCCGACGTATTTTGACCCGGGGAGTTCGAAAAACCACATTACAAGTGGCGCAAACGCTCGTAAGCATGACCAAAATGCGTTTGAATTATTTCAACTTTAAACGCCCATAAATCCTAAAATATGATACTTACGTGAAATCTGCCTGCGCCAATCGCTTTATCTCGGCAAATTACATAAGGAACAGTGAAAAAAGTGCTCGATTTCGAACTTTTAACTTTTGGGGTAAAAAAGTAGCAAAGGGGTTAACCTTCTGTTTTTTTCAAAAATCGCAAATAATTAAATGGTCTTTTTATCACTCTACCCGACGTATTTTGACCCGGGGAGTTCGAAAAACCACATTACAAGTGGCGCAAACGCTCGTAAGCATGACCAAAATGCGTTTGAATTATTTCAACTTTAAACGCCCATAAATCCTAAAATATGATACTTACGTGAAATCTGCCTGCGCCAATCGCTTTATCTCGGCAAATTACATAAGGAACAGTGAAAAAAGTGCTCGATTTCGAACTTTTAACTTTTGGGGTAAAAAAGTAGCAAAGGGGTTAACCTTCTGTTTTTTTCAAAAATCGCAAATAATTAAATGGTCTTTTTATCACTCTACCCGACGTATTTTGACCCGGGGAGTTCGAAAAACCACATTACAAGTGGCGCAAACGCTCGTAAGCATGACCAAAATGCGTTTGAATTATTTCAACTTTAAACGCCCATAAATCCTAAAATATGATACTTACGTGAAATCTGCCTGCGCCAATCGCTTTATCTCGGCAAATTACATAAGGAACAGTGAAAAAAGTGCTCGATTTCGAACTTTTAACTTTTGGGGTAAAAAAGTAGCAAAGGGGTTAACCTTCTGTTTTTTTCAAAAATCGCAAATAATTAAATGGTCTTTTTATCACTCTACCCGACGTATTTTGACCCGGGGAGTTCGAAAAACCACATTACAAGTGGCGCAAACGCTCGTAAGCATGACCAAAATGCGTTTGAATTATTTCAACTTTAAACGCCCATAAATCCTAAAATATGATACTTACGTGAAATCTGCCTGCGCCAATCGCTTTATCTCGGCAAATTACATAAGGAACAGTGAAAAAAGTGCTCGATTTCGAACTTTTAACTTTTGGGGTAAAAAAGTAGCAAAGGGGTTAACCTTCTGTTTTTTACAAAAATCGCAAATAATTAAATGGTCTTTTTATCACTCTACCCGACGTATTTTGACCCGGGGAGTTCGAAAAACCACATTACAAGTGGCGCAAACGCTCGTAAGCATGACCAAAATGCGTTTGAATTATTTCAACTTTAAACGCCCATAAATCCTAAAATATGATACTTACGTGAAATCTGCCTGCGCCAATCGCTTTATCTCGGCAAATTACATAAGGAACAGTGAAAAAAGTGCTCGATTTCGAACTTTTAACTTTTGGGGTAAAAAAGTAGCAAAGGGGTTAACCTTCTGTTTTTTTCAAAAATCGCAAATAATTAAATGGTCTTTTTATCACTCTACCCGACGTATTTTGACCCGGGGAGTTCGAAAAACCACATTACAAGTGGCGCAAACGCTCGTAAGCATGACCAAAATGCGTTTGAATTATTTCAACTTTAAACGCCCATAAATCCTAAAATATGATACTTACGTGAAATCTGCCTGCGCCAATCGCTTTATCTCGGCAAATTACATAAGGAACAGTGAAAAAAGTGCTCGATTTCGAACTTTTAACTTTTGGGGTAAAAAAGTAGCAAAGGGGTTAACCTTCTGTTTTTTTCAAAAATCGCAAATAATTAAATGGTCTTTTTATCACTCTACCCGACGTATTTTGACCCGGGGAGTTCGAAAAACCACATTACAAGTGGCGCAAACGCTCGTAAGCATGACCAAAATGCGTTTGAATTATTTCAACTTTAAACGCCCATAAATCCTAAAATATGATACTTACGTGAAATCTGCCTGCGCCAATCGCTTTATCTCGGCAAATTACATAAGGAACAGTGAAAAAAGTGCTCGATTTCGAACTTTTAACTTTTGGGGTAAAAAAGTAGCAAAGGGGTTAACCTTCTGTTTTTTTCAAAAATCGCAAATAATTAAATGGTCTTTTTATCACTCTACCCGTCGTATTTTGACCCGGGGAGTTCGAAAAACCACATTACAAGTGGCGCAAACGCTCGTAAGCATGACCAAAATGCGTTTGAATTATTTCAACTTTAAACGCCCATAAATCCTAAAATATGATACTTACGTGAAATCTGCCTGCGCCAATCGCTTTATCTCGGCAAATTACATAAGGAACAGTGAAAAAAGGGCTCGATTTCGAACTTTTAACTTTTGGGGTAAAAAAGTAGCAAAGGGGTTAACCTTCTGTTTTTTTCAAAAATCGCAAATAATTAAATGGTCTTTTTATCACTCTACCCGACGTATTTTGACCCGGGGAGTTCGAAAAACCACATTACAAGTGGCGCAAACGCTCGTAAGCATGACCAAAATGCGTTTGAATTATTTCAACTTTAAACGCCCATAAATCCTAAAATATGATACTTACGTGAAATCTGCCTGCGCCAATCGCTTTATCTCGGCAAATTACATAAGGAACAGTGAAAAAAGTGCTCGATTTCGAACTTTTAACTTTTGGGGTAAAAAAGTAGCAAAGGGGTTAACCTTCTGTTTTTTTCAAAAATCGCAAATAATTAAATGGTCTTTTTATCACTCTACCCGACGTATTTTGACCCGGGGAGTTCGAAAAACCACATTACAAGTGGCGCAAACGCTCGTAAGCATGACCAAAATGCGTTTGAATTATTTCAACTTTAAACGCCCATAAATCCTAAAATATGATACTTACGTGAAATCTGCCTGCGCCAATCGCTTTATCTCGGCAAATTACATAAGGAACAGTGAAAAAAGTGCTCGATTTCGAACTTTTAACTTTTGGGGTAAAAAAGTAGCAAAGGGGTTAACCTTCTGTTTTTTTCAAGAATCGCAAATAATTAAATGGTCTTTTTATCACTCTACCCGACGTATTTTGACCCGGGGAGTTCGAAAAACCACATTACAAGTGGCGCAAACGCTCGTAAGCATGACCAAAATGCGTTTGAATTATTTCAACTTTAAACGCCCATAAATCCTAAAATATGATACTTACGTGAAATCTGCCTGCGCCAATCGCTTTATCTCGGAAAATTACATAAGGAACAGTGAAAAAAGAGCTCGATTTCGAACTTTTAACTTTTGGGGTAAAAAAGTAGCAAAGGGGTTAACCTTCTGTTTTTTTCAAAAATCGCAAATAATTAAATGGTGTTTTTATCACTCTACCCGACGTATTTTGACCCGGGGAGTTCGAAAAACCACATTACAAGTGGCGCAAACGCTCGTAAGCATGACCAAAATGCGTTTGAATTATTTCAACTTTAAACGCCCATAAATCCTAAAATATGATACTTACGTGAAATCTGCCTGCGCCAATCGCTTTATCTCGGCAAATTACATAAGGAACAGTGAAAAAAGTGCTCGATTTCGAACTTTTAACTTTTGGGGTAAAAAAGTAGCAAAGGGGTTAACCTTCTGTTTTTTTCAAAAATCGCAAATAATTAAATGGTCTTTTTATCACTCTACCCGACGTATTTTGACCCGGGGAGTTCGAAAAACCACATTACAAGTGGCGCAAACGCTCGTAAGCATGACCAAAATGCGTTTGAATTATTTCAACTTTAAACGCCCATAAATCCTAAAATATGATACTTACGTGAAATCTGCCTGCGCCAATCGCTTTATCTCGGCAAATTACATAAGGAACAGTGAAAAAAGTGCTCGATTTCGAACTTTTAACTTTTGGGGTAAAAAAGTAGCAAAGGGGTTAACCTTCTGTTTTTTTCAAAAATCGCAAATAATTAAAGGGTCTTTTTATCACTCTACCCGACGTATTTTGACCCGGGGAGTTCGAAAAACCACATTACAAGTGGCGCAAACGCTCGTAAGCATGACCAAAATGCGTTTGAATTATTTCAACTTTAAACGCCCATAAATCCTAAAATATGATACTTACGTGAAATCTGCCTGCGCCAATCGCTTTATCTCGGCAAATTACATAAGGAACAGTGAAAAAAGAGCTCGATTTCGAACTTTTAACTTTTGGGGTAAAAAAGTAGCAAAGGGGTTAACCTTCTGTTTTTTTCAAAAATCGCAAATAATTAAATGGTCTTTTTATCACTCTACCCGACGTATTTTGACCCGGGGAGTTCGAAAAACCACATTACAAGTGGCGCAAACGCTCGTAAGCATGACCAAAATGCGTTTGAATTATTTCAACTTTAAACGCCCATAAATCCTAAAATATGATACTTACGTGAAATCTGCCTGCGCCAATCGCTTTATCTCGGCAAATTACATAAGGAACAGTGAAAAAAGTGCTCGATTTCGAACTTTTAACTTTTGGGGTAAAAAAGTAGCAAAGGGGTTAACCTTCTGTTTTTTTCAAAAATCGCAAATAATTAAATGGTCTTTTTATCACTCTACCCGACGTATTTTGACCCGGGGAGTTCGAAAAACCACATTACAAGTGGCGCAAACGCTCGTAAGCATGACCAAAATGCGTTTGAATTATTTCAACTTTAAACGCCCATAAATCCTAAAATATGATACTTACGTGAAATCTGCCTGCGCCAATCGCTTTATCTCGGCAAATTACATAAGGAACAGTGAAAAAAGTGCTCGATTTCGAACTTTTAACTTTTGGGGTAAAAAAGTAGCAAAGGGGTTAACCTTCTGTTTTTTTCAAAAATCGCAAATAATTAAATGGTCTTTTTATCACTCTACCCGACGTATTTTGACCCGGGGAGTTCGAAAAACCACATTACAAGTGGCGCAAACGCTCGTAAGCATGACCAAAATGCGTTTGAATTATTTCAACTTTAAACGCCCATAAATCCTAAAATATGATACTTACGTGAAATCTGCCTGCGCCAATCGCTTTATCTCGGCAAATTACATAAGGAACAGTGAAAAAAGAGCTCGATTTCGAACTTTTAACTTTTGGGGTAAAAAAGTAGCAAAGGGGTTAACCTTCTGTTTTTTTCAAAAATCGCAAATAATTAAATGGTCTTTTTATCACTCTACCCGACGTATTTTGACCCGGGGAGTTCGAAAAACCACATTACAAGTGGCGCAAACGCTCGTAAGCATGACCAAAATGCGTTTGAATTATTTCAACTTTAAACGCCCATAAATCCTAAAATATGATACTTACGTGAAATCTGCCTGCGCCAATCGCTTTATCTCGGCAAATTACATAAGGAACAGTGAAAAAAGTGCTCGATTTCGAACTTTTAACTTTTGGGGTAAAAAAGTAGCAAAGGGGTTAACCTTCTGTTTTTTTCAAAAATCGCAAATAATTAAATGGTCTTTTTATCACTCTACCCGACGTATTTTGACCCGGGGAGTTCGAAAAACCACATTACAAGTGGCGCAAACGCTCGTAAGCATGACCAAAATGCGTTTGAATTATTTCAACTTTAAACGCCCATAAATCCTAAAATATGATACTTACGTGAAATCTGCCTGCGCCAATCGCTTTATCTCGGCAAATTACATAAGGAACAGTGAAAAAAGTGCTCGATTTCGAACTTTTAACTTTTGGGGTAAAAAAGTAGCAAAGGGGTTAACCTTCTGTTTTTTTCAAAAATCGCAAATAATTAAATGGTCTTTTTATCACTCTACCCGACGTATTTTGACCCGGGGAGTTCGAAAAACCACATTACAAGTGGCGCAAACGCTCGTAAGCATGACCAAAATGCGTTTGAATTATTTCAACTTTAAACGCCCATAAATCCTAAAATATGATACTTACGTGAAATCTGCCTGCGCCAATCGCTTTATCTCGGCAAATTACATAAGGAACAGTGAAAAAAGTGCTCGATTTCGAACTTTTAACTTTTGGGGTAAAAAAGTAGCAAAGGGGTTAACCTTCTGTTTTTTTCAAAAATCGCAAATAATTAAATGGTCTTTTTATCACTCTACCCGACGTATTTTGACCCGGGGAGTTCGAAAAACCACATTACAAGTGGCGCAAACGCTCGTAAGCATGACCAAAATGCGTTTGAATTATTTCAACTTTAAACGCCCATAAATCCTAAAATATGATACTTACGTGAAATCTGCCTGCGCCAATCGCTTTATCTCGGCAAATTACATAAGGAACAGTGAAAAAAGTGCTCGATTTCGAACTTTTAACTTTTGGGGTAAAAAAGTAGCAAAGGGGTTAACCTTCTGTTTTTTTCAAAAATCGCAAATAATTAAATGGTCTTTTTATCACTCTACCCGACGTATTTTGACCCGGGGAGTTCGAAAAACCACATTACAAGTGGCGCAAACGCTCGTAAGCATGACCAAAATGCGTTTGAATTATTTCAACTTTAAACGCCCATAAATCCTAAAATATGATACTTACGTGAAATCTGCCTGCGCCAATCGCTTTATCTCGGCAAATTACATAAGGAACAGTGAAAAAAGTGCTCGATTTCGAACTTTTAACTTTTGGGGTAAAAAAGTAGCAAAGGGGTTAACCTTCTGTTTTTTTCAAAAATCGCAAATAATTAAATGGTCTTTTTATCACTCTACCCGACGTATTTTGACCCGGGGAGTTCGAAAAACCACATTACAAGTGGCGCAAACGCTCGTAAGCATGACCAAAATGCGTTTGAATTATTTCAACTTTAAACGCCCATAAATCCTAAAATATGATACTTACGTGAAATCTGCCTGCGCCAATCGCTTTATCTCGGCAAATTACATAAGGAACAGTGAAAAAAGAGCTCGATTTCGAACTTTTAACTTTTGGGGTAAAAAAGTAGCAAAGGGGTTAACCTTCTGTTTTTTTCAAAAATCGCAAATAATTAAATGGTCTTTTTATCACTCTACCCGACGTATTTTGACCCGGGGAGTTCGAAAAACCACATTACAAGTGGCGCAAACGCTCGTAAGCATGACCAAAATGCGTTTGAATTATTTCAACTTTAAACGCCCATAAATCCTAAAATATGATACTTACTTTATTTATTTATTTATTTATTTATTTATTTAGATCTACGGTTCAACTATAACCATTGCCTGTTAACAATTACAAACAATATAAGTAATAATACACAAAACAATATACAAAACAAGAAAAACAATAAATATATATATAAACGTAAAAATGCGCTACGCCGTACAGGATCAAACCGACTCCAAATATGCCACTAACCTCCTCCTAAAGCTATCAGCACTACCATGAAAAAAATCCAAGTTGCAGTTATGCCCAACAAGCGTATTTGTAAGACGGCACAATCTGGACATGGCTGAATGCTGACCAAACGTGGATCTATGAAATCTCTCGAGAAAAATTGGATTATTCCTCAATGGTCTCACAGGTACATGAAATGAAAACAATTCAAGCAACTCCGGACAATTTACAACATTGTTCAACAATTTGTATACAAACATTAAATCGGAAACCGATCTCCTCGCAGACAGAGTCATCAGCCCAAAATACTTTAAAAGCATGTGATAAGTTTCGGAGGAGTACTGAATTCGACTTCTGAAACACAAGACTTTGACAAATTTACGCTGGATCTTTTCCAGCCTGTCAATCCGCGAAGAATACGATGGACACCAGATTACCGAACAATAATCAAGAATCGATCTCACGAATGACGAATACAAGGTGATCAGAGCACGGATGTCACTAAACTCGCGTGTTGATCTACTAATGAATCCTAGCATCTTATTGGCTCTCGATACGATCGAATCTAAGTGATGATGGAACGACAGAGCTGGATCAAGAATAACACCGAGGTCTTTGTACTCATCAATGTTATCAAGAATCACACCGCTAACCGAGTAGGAGAAGTGCATGTTACATCTCTTCCTTGTAAATTTCATAGACTTGCACTTCCTGACATTCAGTTTGAGACCGCTGAGATCGCACCAGTCTTGCAGTCTTACAAGATCACTCTGCACAAGTTCGAAATCTCTGTCGGAACGAATTATTCGAAATAACTTCAGATCATCGGCAAATAAGAGAAATTCGCAATATCTGATTACGGAATCCACATCATTGATATGTAACAAGAAAAGAATAGGGCCCAGACGGGATCCCTGACCAACTCCAGACGTAACACGGAAGCTGCGAGATGCATGACCATTTACAACTACAACCTGCTCTCTTCCAGTAAGATATGACCTCAACCAGTCAATCAAGGGACTAGAGATGGAGTACATTTTATTAAGTTTAAATAAGAGCAGATTGACAGGAATCTGATCAAATGCCTTTGACAGATCGGTAAAAATACAATCCACTGTCCCACCATTCTCAATAGCAGAAGATACAAAACTAGTGAAAGAAAGCAGATTAGTACAGGTGGACCGTCCGGACACAAAGCCATGTTGGTTATTAATCACAGAGACTTTGGTGTGACTGGTAATCGCATCGGCAACAATGGATTCGAATATTTTGGCAAACATGGATGCAATACAGACTGCCCGATAATTCTCAACACTACTGCGGTTACCAGACTTGTGTATTGGAATAACTTTGGTTGTTTTCCATAATGTGGGGAATGTTGCGAGAGACATTGACTTCCGAAAAATTATAGACAAGGGCCAGGCTAGCGAAGGGCAATTTTTAACAAAAAAAGCTGTAATCTTGTCTGGGCCACAAGAATTCGATGAACAAAGAGAATTTATCTTATTTAAAACTACGGTATCAGTTATATTTATATCAGACAGAATAGTGTTTGTGCGACTTTCATATGTAAATGGAAGATCAGCGCGCCCATCTTCTGTGTAAACTGATTCAAAATATTTGGCAAATAAGTTTGAAATAGATTCACCATCACCAGCCACAGTATCACCAAATTTCAAAACGCCCGGAACACAATTAGCCTTCCTATAGGAATTTATGTATCTCCAGAAACAAGAAGGGTTTTGCGCCAAGTCATGCTGTACTTTTTCCAAGTAAGCAGCTCTATCCGTTGAGATATTTAGCTTCACTTCTCGTCTCAAATTAGAAAACTCTTTATAATGAATCTCTGATGGATAACGTCTGTACAGCTTGTGAGCCAATTTCTTCTCCCGGATCAACGCGCGAGTAATGCTGGAAAACCATGAGGGAAACGAATTAGAAGCCACGCTTCGAACTCTTACCAGTCTATCGAATATAGACAAGAGAACATCGTAAAAACGGTCGACGCATTCATTGACTGTTTGACCACACGATAAGAACGTCCAGTCAATAGATGACAGCTCAGCATTAATGGCATTGTAGTCGCATGATCTGAAGTCGTAGTAGAAGTCATCACCTTGAGAAAGAACAGAAGTGCCGACTCCCACCAATTCAATGGATAATGAGGGATGATAAAGATCACACCCGATTAACGTATAATCGCTAACATTAGTAACTTTAATGTCGGAAGAGTTATAAAAGACCAAGTCTAACATGTTACCGTTTATGTTCTGAATCGAATTATACTGCATCAGGTCACAAGAAAAAAGATTATCACAGAATAAGCTGTTACATTCACCCTCACAGTAAGGTGTAAGACAATAGTCATCATCAACAGCAGACCAATTTATGCCAGGGAGATTAAAATCGCCGGTAATGCAAACATGGCAATCGGGGTTGCTAGCTGATATTTCGTTGACAGAAGTAGTAAATTCAACGTATAAAGCTGAAGTGCTATTGGGTGGAATATAAGCAGCGCATATCAGCAATAGAGAAGATCCGACATTTAAGCTTACCCAAATTTCCTCTCTGATCGAGGTGTGTACATGAATCAAAGATGACTTAAAAGAACTGTGAACCGCTATCAGCACTCCACCTCCTCGTGACTTCCGAGAGACTACCGAAGATCTGTCTGCACGAAATACATTATAACGGCAATCAAACAACTCCGAACTCAAAAATCCATCATTCAGCCACGTCTCAGTTAATACAATAATTTGATAATTTTCCGAGAGAACAGCCTTGTGGAATTCAATAGTTTTTGTACGTGAAATCTGCCTGCGCCAATCGCTTTATCTCGGCAAATTACATAAGGAACAGTGAAAAAAGTGCTCGATTTCGAACTTTTAACTTTTGGGGTAAAAAAGTAGCAAAGGGGTTAACCTTCTGTTTTTTTCAAAAATCGCAAATAATTAAATGGTCTTTTTATCACTCTACCCGACGTATTTTGACCCGGGGAGTTCGAAAAACCACATTACAAGTGGCGCAAACGCTCGTAAGCATGACCAAAATGCGTTTGAATTATTTCAACTTTAAACGCCCATAAATCCTAAAATATGATACTTACGTGAAATCTGCCTGCGCCAATCGCTTTATCTCGGCAAATTACATAAGGAACAGTGAAAAAAGTGCTCGATTTCGAACTTTTAACTTTTGGGGTAAAAAAGTAGCAAAGGGGTTAACCTTCTGTTTTTTTCAAAAATCGCAAATAATTAAATGGTCTTTTTATCACTCTACCCGACGTATTTTGACCCGGGGAGTTCGAAAAACCACATTACAAGTGGCGCAAACGCTCGTAAGCATGACCAAAATGCGTTTGAATTATTTCAACTTTAAACGCCCATAAATCCTAAAATATGATACTTACGTGAAATCTGCCTGCGCCAATCGCTTTATCTCGGCAAATTACATAAGGAACAGTGAAAAAAGTGCTCGATTTCGAACTTTTAACTTTTGGGGTAAAAAAGTAGCAAAGGGGTTAACCTTCTGTTTTTTTCAAAAATCGCAAATAATTAAATGGTCTTTTTATCACTCTACCCGACGTATTTTGACCCGGGGAGTTCGAAAAACCACATTACAAGTGGCGCAAACGCTCGTAAGCATGACCAAAATGCGTTTGAATTATTTCAACTTTAAACGCCCATAAATCCTAAAATATGATACTTACGTGAAATCTGCCTGCGCCAATCGCTTTATCTCGGCAAATTACATAAGGAACAGTGAAAAAAGAGCTCGATTTCGAACTTTTAACTTTTGGGGTAAAAAAGTAGCAAAGGGGTTAACCTTCTGTTTTTTTCAAAAATCGCAAATAATTAAATGGTCTTTTTATCACTCTACCCGACGTATTTTGACCCGGGGAGTTCGAAAAACCACATTACAAGTGGCGCAAACGCTCGTAAGCATGACCAAAATGCGTTTGAATTATTTCAACTTTAAACGCCCATAAATCCTAAAATATGATACTTACGTGAAATCTGCCTGCGCCAATCGCTTTATCTCGGCAAATTACATAAGGAACAGTGAAAAAAGTGCTCGATTTCGAACTTTTAACTTTTGGGGTAAAAAAGTAGCAAAGGGGTTAACCTTCTGTTTTTTTCAAAAATCGCAAATAATTAAATGGTCTTTTTATCACTCTACCCGACGTATTTTGACCCGGGGAGTTCGAAAAACCACATTACAAGTGGCGCAAACGCTCGTAAGCATGACCAAAATGCGTTTGAATTATTTCAACTTTAAACGCCCATAAATCCTAAAATATGATACTTACGTGAAATCTGCCTGCGCCAATCGCTTTATCTCGGCAAATTACATAAGGAACAGTGAAAAAAGTGCTCGATTTCGAACTTTTAACTTTTGGGGTAAAAAAGTAGCAAAGGGGTTAACCTTCTGTTTTTTTCAAAAATCGCAAATAATTAAATGGTCTTTTTATCACTCTACCCGACGTATTTTGACCCGGGGAGTTCGAAAAACCACATTACAAGTGGCGCAAACGCTCGTAAGCATGACCAAAATGCGTTTGAATTATTTCAACTTTAAACGCCCATAAATCCTAAAATATGATACTTACGTGAAATCTGCCTGCGGCAATCGCTTTATCTCGGCAAATTACATAAGGAACAGTGAAAAAAGAGCTCGATTTCGAACTTTTAACTTTTGGGGTAAAAAAGTAGCAAAGGGGTTAACCTTCTGTTTTTTTCAAAAATCGCAAATAATTAAATGGTCTTTTTATCACTCTACCCGACGTATTTTGACCCGGGGAGTTCGAAAAACCACATTACAAGTGGCGCAAACGCTCGTAAGCATGACCAAAATGCGTTTGAATTATTTCAACTTTAAACGCCCATAAATCCTAAAATATGATACTTACGTGAAATCTGCCTGCGCCAATCGCTTTATCTCGGCAAATTACATAAGGAACAGTGAAAAAAGAGCTCGATTTCGAACTTTTAACTTTTGGGGTAAAAAAGTAGCAAAGGGGTTAACCTTCTGTTTTTTTCAAAAATCGCAAATAATTAAATGGTCTTTTTATCACTCTACCCGACGTATTTTGACCCGGGGAGTTCGAAAAACCACATTACAAGTGGCGCAAACGCTCGTAAGCATGACCAAAATGCGTTTGAATTATTTCAACTTTAAACGCCCATAAATCCTAAAATATGATACTTACGTGAAATCTGCCTGCGCCAATCGCTTTATCTCGGCAAATTACATAAGGAACAGTGAAAAAAGTGCTCGATTTTGAACTTTTAACTTTTGGGGTAAAAAAGTAGCAAAGGGGTTAACCTTCTGTTTTTTTCAAAAATCGCAAATAATTAAATGGTCTTTTTATCACTCTACCCGACGTATTTTGACCCGGGGAGTTCGAAAAACCACATTACAAGTGGCGCAAACGCTCGTAAGCATGACCAAAATGCGTTTGAATTATTTCAACTTTAAACGCCCATAAATCCTAAAATATGATACTTACGTGAAATCTGCCTGCGCCAATCGCTTTATCTCGGCAAATTACATAAGGAACAGTGAAAAAAGTGCTCGATTTCGAACTTTTAACTTTTGGGGTAAAAAAGTAGCAAAGGGGTTGACCTTCTGTTTTTTTCAAAAATCGCAAATAATTAAATGGTCTTTTTATCACTCTACCCGACGTATTTTGACCCGGGGAGTTCGAAAAACCACATTACAAGTGGCGCAAACGCTCGTCAGCATGACCAAAATGCGTTTGAATTATTTCAACTTTAAACGCCCATAAATCCTAAAATATGATACTTACGTGAAATCTGCCTGCGCCAATCGCTTTATCTCGGCAAATTACATAAGGAACAGTGAAAAAAGTGCTCGATTTCGAACTTTTAACTTTTGGGGTAAAAAAGTAGCAAAGGGGTTAACCTTCTGTTTTTTTCAAAAATCGCAAATAATTAAATGGTCTTTTTATCACTCTACCCGACGTATTTTGACCCGGGGAGTTCGAAAAACCACATTACAAGTGGCGCAAACGCTCGTAAGCATGACCAAAATGCGTTTGAATTATTTCAACTTTAAACGCCCATAAATCCTAAAATATGATACTTACGTGAAATCTGCCTGCGCCAATCGCTTTATCTCGGCAAATTACATAAGGAACAGTGAAAAAAGAGCTCGATTTCGAACTTTTAACTTTTGGGGTAAAAAAGTAGCAAAGGGGTTAACCTTCTGTTTTTTTCAAAAATCGCAAATAATTAAATGGTCTTTTTATCACTCTACCCGACGTATTTTGACCCGGGGAGTTCGAAAAACCACATTACAAGTGGCGCAAACGCTCGTAAGCATGACCAAAATGCGTTTGAATTATTTCAACTTTAAACGCCCATAAATCCTAAAATATGATACTTACGTGAAATCTGCCTGCGCCAATCGCTTTATCTCGGCAAATTACATAAGGAACAGTGAAAAAAGTGCTCGATTTCGAACTTTTAACTTTTGGGGTAAAAAAGTAGCAAAGGGGTTAACCTTCTGTTTTTTTCAAAAATCGCAAATAATTAAATGGTCTTTTTATCACTCTACCCGACGTATTTTGACCCGGGGAGTTCGAAAAACCACATTACAAGTGGCGCAAACGCTCGTAAGCATGACCAAAATGCGTTTGAATTATTTCAACTTTAAACGCCCATAAATCCTAAAATATGATACTTACGTGAAATCTGCCTGCGCCAATCGCTTTATCTCGGCAAATTACATAAGGAACAGTGAAAAAAGTGCTCGATTTTGAACTTTTAACTTTTGGGGTAAAAAAGTAGCAAAGGGGTTAACCTTCTGTTTTTTTCAAAAATCGCAAATAATTAAATGGTCTTTTTATCACTCTACCCGACGTATTTTGACCCGGGGAGTTCGAAAAACCACATTACAAGTGGCGCAAACGCTCGTAAGCATGACCAAAATGCGTTTGAATTATTTCAACTTTAAACGCCCATAAATCCTAAAATATGATACTTACGTGAAATCTGCCTGCGCCAATCGCTTTATCTCGGCAAATTACATAAGGAACAGTGAAAAAAGTGCTCGATTTCGAACTTTTAACTTTTGGGGTAAAAAAGTAGCAAAGGGGTTGACCTTCTGTTTTTTTCAAAAATCGCAAATAATTAAATGGTCTTTTTATCACTCTACCCGACGTATTTTGACCCGGGGAGTTCGAAAAACCACATTACAAGTGGCGCAAACGCTCGTCAGCATGACCAAAATGCGTTGGAATTATTTCAACTTTAAACGCCCATAAATCCTAAAATATGATACTTACGTGAAATCTGCCTGCGCCAATCGCTTTATCTCGGCAAATTACATAAGGAACAGTGAAAAAAGTGCTCGATTTCGAACTTTTAACTTTTGGGGTAAAAAAGTAGCAAAGGGGTTAACCTTCTGTTTTTTTCAAAAATCGCAAATAATTAAATGGTCTTTTTATCACTCTACCCGACGTATTTTGACCCGGGGAGTTCGAAAAACCACATTACAAGTGGCGCAAACGCTCGTAAGCATGACCAAAATGCGTTTGAATTATTTCAACTTTAAACGCCCATAAATCCTAAAATATGATACTTACGTGAAATCTGCCTGCGCCAATCGCTTTATCTCGGCAAATTACATAAGGAACAGTGAAAAAAGTGCTCGATTTCGAACTTTTAACTTTTGGGGTAAAAAAGTAGCAAAGGGGTTAACCTTCTGTTTTTTTTCAAAAATCGCAAATAATTAAATGGTCTTTTTATCACTCTACCCGACGTATTTTGACCCGGGGAGTTCGAAAAACCACATTACAAGTGGCGCAAACGCTCGTAAGCATGACCAAAATGCGTTTGAATTATTTCAACTTTAAACGCCCATAAATCCTAAAATATGATACTTACGTGAAATCTGCCTGCGCCAATCGCTTTATCTCGGCAAATTACATAAGGAACAGTGAAAAAAGTGCTCGATTTCGAACTTTTAACTTTTGGGGTAAAAAAGTAGCAAAGGGGTTAACCTTCTGTTTTTTTCAAAAATCGCAAATAATTAAATGGTCTTTTTATCACTCTACCCGACGTATTTTGACCCGGGGAGTTCGAAAAACCACATTACAAGTGGCGCAAACGCTCGTAAGCATGACCAAAATGCGTTTGAATTATTTCAACTTTAAACGCCCATAAATCCTAAAATATGATACTTACGTGAAATCTGCCTGCGCCAATCGCTTTATCTCGGCAAATTACATAAGGAACAGTGAAAAAAGTGCTCGATTTCGAACTTTTAACTTTTGGGGTAAAAAAGTAGCAAAGGGGTTAACCTTCTGTTTTTTTCAAAAATCGCAAATAATTAAATGGTCTTTTTATCACTCTACCCGACGTATTTTGACCCGGGGAGTTCGAAAAACCACATTACAAGTGGCGCAAACGCTCGTAAGCATGACCAAAATGCGTTTGAATTATTTCAACTTTAAACGCCCATAAATCCTAAAATATGATACTTACGTGAAATCTGCCTGCGCCAATCGCTTTATCTCGGCAAATTACATAAGGAACAGTGAAAAAAGTGCTCGATTTCGAACTTTTAACTTTTGGGGTAAAAAAGTAGCAAAGGGGTTAACCTTCTGTTTTTTTCAAAAATCGCAAATAATTAAATGGTCTTTTTATCACTCTACCCGACGTATTTTGACCCGGGGAGTTCGAAAAACCACATTACAAGTGGCGCAAACGCTCGTAAGCATGACCAAAATGCGTTTGAATTATTTCAACTTTAAACGCCCATAAATCCTAAAATATGATACTTACGTGAAATCTGCCTGCGCCAATCGCTTTATCTCGGCAAATTACATAAGGAACAGTGAAAAAAGTGCTCGATTTCGAACTTTTAACTTTTGGGGTAAAAAAGTAGCAAAGGGGTTAACCTTCTGTTTTTTTCAAAAATCGCAAATAATTAAATGGTCTTTTTATCACTCTACCCGACGTATTTTGACCCGGGGAGTTCGAAAAACCACATTACAAGTGGCGCAAACGCTCGTAAGCATGACCAAAATGCGTTTGAATTATTTCAACTTTAAACGCCCATAAATCCTAAAATATGATACTTACGTGAAATCTGCCTGCGCCAATCGCTTTATCTCGGCAAATTACATAAGGAACAGTGAAAAAAGTGCTCGATTTCGAACTTTTAACTTTTGGGGTAAAAAAGTAGCAAAGGGGTTAACCTTCTGTTTTTTTCAAAAATCGCAAATAATTAAATGGTCTTTTTATCACTCTACCCGACGTATTTTGACCCGGGGAGTTCGAAAAACCACATTACAAGTGGCGCAAACGCTCGTAAGCATGACCAAAATGCGTTTGAATTATTTCAACTTTAAACGCCCATAAATCCTAAAATATGATACTTACGTGAAATCTGCCTGCGCCAATCGCTTTATCTCGGCAAATTACATAAGGAACAGTGAAAAAAGTGCTCGATTTCGAACTTTTAACTTTTGGGGTAAAAAAGTAGCAAAGGGGTTAACCTTCTGTTTTTTTCAAAAATCGCAAATAATTAAATGGTCTTTTTATCACTCTACCCGACGTATTTTGACCCGGGGAGTTCGAAAAACCACATTACAAGTGGCGCAAACGCTCGTAAGCATGACCAAAATGCGTTTGAATTATTTCAACTTTAAACGCCCATAAATCCTAAAATATGATACTTACGTGAAATCTGCCTGCGCCAATCGCTTTATCTCGGCAAATTACATAAGGAACAGTGAAAAAAGTGCTCGATTTCGAACTTTTAACTTTTGGGGTAAAAAAGTAGCAAAGGGGTTAACCTTCTGTTTTTTTCAAAAATCGCAAATAATTAAATGGTCTTTTTATCACTCTACCCGACGTATTTTGACCCGGGGAGTTCGAAAAACCACATTACAAGTGGCGCAAACGCTCGTCAGCATGACCAAAATGCGTTTGAATTATTTCAACTTTAAACGCCCATAAATCCTAAAATATGATACTTACGTGAAATCTGCCTGCGCCAATCGCTTTATCTCGGCAAATTACATAAGGAACAGTGAAAAAAGAGCTCGATTTCGAACTTTTAACTTTTGGGGTAAAAAAGTAGCAAAGGGGTTAACCTTCTGTTTTTTTCAAAAATCGCAAATAATTAAATGGTCTTTTTATCACTCTACCCGACGTATTTTGACCCGGGGAGTTCGAAAAACCACATTACAAGTGGCGCAAACGCTCGTAAGCATGACCAAAATGCGTTTGAATTATTTCAACTTTAAACGCCCATAAATCCTAAAATATGATACTTACGTGAAATCTGCCTGCGCCAATCGCTTTATCTCGGCAAATTACATAAGGAACAGTGAAAAAAGTGCTCGATTTCGAACTTTTAACTTTTGGGGTAAAAAAGTAGCAAAGGGGTTAACCTTCTGTTTTTTTCAAAAATCGCAAATAATTAAATGGTCTTTTTATCACTCTACCCGACGTATTTTGACCCGGGGAGTTCGAAAAACCACATTACAAGTGGCGCAAACGCTCGTAAGCATGACCAAAATGCGTTTGAATTATTTCAACTTTAAACGCCCATAAATCCTAAAATATGATACTTACGTGAAATCTGCCTGCGCCAATCGCTTTATCTCGGCAAATTACATAAGGAACAGTGAAAAAAGTGCTCGATTTCGAACTTTTAACTTTTGGGGTAAAAAAGTAGCAAAGGGGTTAACCTTCTGTTTTTTTCAAAAATCGCAAATAATTAAATGGTCTTTTTATCACTCTACCCGACGTATTTTGACCCGGGGAGTTCGAAAAACCACATTACAAGTGGCGCAAACGCTCGTAAGCATGACCAAAATGCGTTTGAATTATTTCAACTTTAAACGCCCATAAATCCTAAAATATGATACTTACGTGAAATCTGCCTGCGCCAATCGCTTTATCTCGGCAAATTACATAAGGAACAGTGAAAAAAGTGCTCGATTTTGAACTTTTAACTTTTGGGGTAAAAAAGTAGCAAAGGGGTTAACCTTCTGTTTTTTTCAAAAATCGCAAATAATTAAATGGTCTTTTTATCACTCTACCCGACGTATTTTGACCCGGGGAGTTCGAAAAACCACATTACAAGTGGCGCAAACGCTCGTAAGCATGACCAAAATGCGTTTGAATTATTTCAACTTTAAACGCCCATAAATCCTAAAATATGATACTTACGTGAAATCTGCCTGCGCCAATCGCTTTATCTCGGCAAATTACATAAGGAACAGTGAAAAAAGTGCTCGATTTCGAACTTTTAACTTTTGGGGTAAAAAAGTAGCAAAGGGGTTAACCTTCTGTTTTTTTCAAAAATCGCAAATAATTAAATGGTCTTTTTATCACTCTACCCGACGTATTTTGACCCGGGGAGTTCGAAAAACCACATTACAAGTGGCGCAAACGCTCGTAAGCATGACCAAAATGCGTTTGAATTATTTCAACTTTAAACGCCCATAAATCCTAAAATATGATACTTACGTGAAATCTGCCTGCGCCAATCGCTTTATCTCGGCAAATTACATAAGGAACAGTGAAAAAAGTGCTCGATTTCGAACTTTTAACTTTTGGGGTAAAAAAGTAGCAAAGGGGTTAACCTTCTGTTTTTTTCAAAAATCGCAAATAATTAAATGGTCTTTTTATCACTCTACCCGACGTATTTTGACCCGGGGAGTTCGAAAAACCACATTACAAGTGGCGCAAACGCTCGTAAGCATGACCAAAATGCGTTTGAATTATTTCAACTTTAAACGCCCATAAATCCTAAAATATGATACTTACGTGAAATCTGCCTGCGCCAATCGCTTTATCTCGGCAAATTACATAAGGAACAGTGAAAAAAGTGCTCGATTTCGAACTTTTAACTTTTGGGGTAAAAAAGTAGCAAAGGGGTTAACCTTCTGTTTTTTTCAAAAATCGCAAATAATTAAATGGTCTTTTTATCACTCTACCCGACGTATTTTGACCCGGGGAGTTCGAAAAACCACATTACAAGTGGCGCAAACGCTCGTAAGCATGACCAAAATGCGTTTGAATTATTTCAACTTTAAACGCCCATAAATCCTAAAATATGATACTTACGTGAAATCTGCCTGCGCCAATCGCTTTATCTCGGCAAATTACATAAGGAACAGTGAAAAAAGTGCTCGATTTCGAACTTTTAACTTTTGGGGTAAAAAAGTAGCAAAGGGGTTAACCTTCTGTTTTTTTCAAAAATCGCAAATAATTAAATGGTCTTTTTATCACTCTACCCGACGTATTTTGACCCGGGGAGTTCGAAAAACCACATTACAAGTGGCGCAAACGCTCGTAAGCATGACCAAAATGCGTTTGAATTATTTCAACTTTAAACGCCCATAAATCCTAAAATATGATACTTACGTGAAATCTGCCTGCGCCAATCGCTTTATCTCGGCAAATTACATAAGGAACAGTGAAAAAAGTGCTCGATTTCGAACTTTTAACTTTTGGGGTAAAAAAGTAGCAAAGGGGTTAACCTTCTGTTTTTTTCAAAAATCGCAAATAATTAAATGGTCTTTTTATCACTCTACCCGACGTATTTTGACCCGGGGAGTTCGAAAAACCACATTACAAGTGGCGCAAACGCTCGTAAGCATGACCAAAATGCGTTTGAATTATTTCAACTTTAAACGCCCATAAATCCTAAAATATGATACTTACGTGAAATCTGCCTGCGCCAATCGCTTTATCTCGGCAAATTACATAAGGAACAGTGAAAAAAGTGCTCGATTTCGAACTTTTAACTTTTGGGGTAAAAAAGTAGCAAAGGGGTTAACCTTCTGTTTTTTTCAAAAATCGCAAATAATTAAATGGTCTTTTTATCACTCTACCCGACGTATTTTGACCCGGGGAGTTCGAAAAACCACATTACAAGTGGCGCAAACGCTCGTAAGCATGACCAAAATGCGTTTGAATTATTTCAACTTTAAACGCCCATAAATCCTAAAATATGATACTTACGTGAAATCTGCCTGCGCCAATCGCTTTATCTCGGCAAATTACATAAGGAACAGTGAAAAAAGTGCTCGATTTCGAACTTTTAACTTTTGGGGTAAAAAAGTAGCAAAGGGGTTAACCTTCTGTTTTTTTCAAAAATCGCAAATAATTAAATGGTCTTTTTATCACTCTACCCGACGTATTTTGACCCGGGGAGTTCGAAAAACCACATTACAAGTGGCGCAAACGCTCGTAAGCATGACCAAAATGCGTTTGAATTATTTCAACTTTAAACGCCCATAAATCCTAAAATATGATACTTACGTGAAATCTGCCTGCGCCAATCGCTTTATCTCGGCAAATTACATAAGGAACAGTGAAAAAAGTGCTCGATTTCGAACTTTTAACTTTTGGGGTAAAAAAGTAGCAAAGGGGTTAACCTTCTGTTTTTTTCAAAAATCGCAAATAATTAAATGGTCTTTTTATCACTCTACCCGACGTATTTTGACCCGGGGAGTTCGAAAAACCACATTACAAGTGGCGCAAACGCTCGTAAGCATGACCAAAATGCGTTTGAATTATTTCAACTTTAAACGCCCATAAATCCTAAAATATGATACTTACGTGAAATCTGCCTGCGCCAATCGCTTTATCTCGGCAAATTACATAAGGAACAGTGAAAAAAGTGCTCGATTTCGAACTTTTAACTTTTGGGGTAAAAAAGTAGCAAAGGGGTTAACCTTCTGTTTTTTTCAAAAATCGCAAATAATTAAATGGTCTTTTTATCACTCTACCCGACGTATTTTGACCCGGGGAGTTCGAAAAACCACATTACAAGTGGCGCAAACGCTCGTAAGCATGACCAAAATGCGTTTGAATTATTTCAACTTTAAACGCCCATAAATCCTAAAATATGATACTTACGTGAAATCTGCCTGCGCCAATCGCTTTATCTCGGCAAATTACATAAGGAACAGTGAAAAAAGTGCTCGATTTCGAACTTTTAACTTTTGGGGTAAAAAAGTAGCAAAGGGGTTAACCTTCTGTTTTTTACAAAAATCGCAAATAATTAAATGGTCTTTTTATCACTCTACCCGACGTATTTTGACCCGGGGAGTTCGAAAAACCACATTACAAGTGGCGCAAACGCTCGTAAGCATGACCAAAATGCGTTTGAATTATTTCAACTTTAAACGCCCATAAATCCTAAAATATGATACTTACGTGAAATCTGCCTGCGCCAATCGCTTTATCTCGGCAAATTACATAAGGAACAGTGAAAAAAGTGCTCGATTTCGAACTTTTAACTTTTGGGGTAAAAAAGTAGCAAAGGGGTTAACCTTCTGTTTTTTTCAAAAATCGCAAATAATTAAATGGTCTTTTTATCACTCTACCCGACGTACTTTGACCCGGGGAGTTCGAAAAACCACATTACAAGTGGCGCAAACGCTCGTAAGCATGACCAAAATGCGTTTGAATTATTTCAACTTTAAACGCCCATAAATCCTAAAATATGATACTTACGTGAAATCTGCCTGCGCCAATCGCTTTATCTCGGCAAATTACATAAGGAACAGTGAAAAAAGTGCTCGATTTCGAACTTTTAACTTTTGGGGTAAAAAAGTAGCAAAGGGGTTAACCTTCTGTTTTTTACAAAAATCGCAAATAATTAAATGGTCTTTTTATCGCTCTACCCGACGTATTTTGACCCGGGGAGTTCGAAAAACCACATTACAAGTGGCGCAAACGCTCGTAAGCATGACCAAAATGCGTTTGAATTATTTCAACTTTAAACGCCCATAAATCCTAAAATATGATACTTACGTGAAATCTGCCTGCGCCAATCGCTTTATCTCGGCAAATTACATAAGGAACAGTGAAAAAAGTGCTCGATTTCGAACTTTTAACTTTTGGGGTAAAAAAGTAGCAAAGGGGTTAACCTTCTGTTTTTTTCAAAAATCGCAAATAATTAAATGGTCTTTTTATCACTCTACCCGACGTATTTTGACCCGGGGAGTTCGAAAAACCACATTACAAGTGGCGCAAACGCTCGTAAGCATGACCAAAATGCGTTTGAATTATTTCAACTTTAAACGCCCATAAATCCTAAAATATGATACTTACGTGAAATCTGCCTGCGCCAATCGCTTTATCTCGGCAAATTACATAAGGAACAGTGAAAAAAGTGCTCGATTTCGAACTTTTAACTTTTGGGGTAAAAAAGTAGCAAAGGGGTTAACCTTCTGTTTTTTACAAAAATCGCAAATAATTAAATGGTCTTTTTATCGCTCTACCCGACGTATTTTGACCCGGGGAGTTCGAAAAACCACATTACAAGTGGCGCAAACGCTCGTAAGCATGACCAAAATGCGTTTGAATTATTTCAACTTTAAACGCCCATAAATCCTAAAATATGATACTTACGTGAAATCTGCCTGCGCCAATCGCTTTATCTCGGCAAATTACATAAGGAACAGTGAAAAAAGTGCTCGATTTCGAACTTTTAACTTTTGGGGTAAAAAAGTAGCAAAGGGGTTAACCTTATGTTTTTTTCAAAAATCGCAAATAATTAAATGGTCTTTTTATCACTCTACCCGACGTATTTTGACCCGGGGAGTTCGAAAAACCACATTACAAGTGGCGCAAACGCTCGTAAGCATGACCAAAATGCGTTTGAATTATTTCAACTTTAAACGCCCATAAATCCTAAAATATGATACTTACGTGAAATCTGCCTGCGCCAATCGCTTTATCTCGGCAAATTACATAAGGAACAGTGAAAAAAGTGCTCGATTTCGAACTTTTAACTTTTGGGGTAAAAAAGTAGCAAAGGGGTTAACCTTCTGTTTTTTTCAAAAATCGCAAATAATTAAATGGTCTTTTTATCACTCTACCCGACGTATTTTGACCCGGGGAGTTCGAAAAACCACATTACAAGTGGCGCAAACGCTCGTAAGCATGACCAAAATGCGTTTGAATTATTTCAACTTTAAACGCCCATAAATCCTAAAATATGATACTTACGTGAAATCTGCCTGCGCCAATCGCTTTATCTCGGCAAATTACATAAGGAACAGTGAAAAAAGTGCTCGATTTCGAACTTTTAACTTTTGGGGTAAAAAAGTAGCAAAGGGGTTAACCTTCTGTTTTTTTCAAAAATCGCAAATAATTAAATGGTCTTTTTATCACTCTACCCGACGTATTTTGACCCGGGGAGTTCGAAAAACCACATTACAAGTGGCGCAAACGCTCGTAAGCATGACCAAAATGCGTTTGAATTATTTCAACTTTAAACGCCCATAAATCCTAAAATATGATACTTACGTGAAATCTGCCTGCGCCAATCGCTTTATCTCGGCAAATTACATAAGGAACAGTGAAAAAAGTGCTCGATTTCGAACTTTTAACTTTTGGGGTAAAAAAGTAGCAAAGGGGTTAACCTTCTGTTTTTTACAAAAATCGCAAATAATTAAATGGTCTTTTTATCACTCTACCCGACGTATTTTGACCCGGGGAGTTCGAAAAACCACATTACAAGTGGCGCAAACGCTCGTAAGCATGACCAAAATGCGTTTGAATTATTTCAACTTTAAACGCCCATAAATCCTAAAATATGATACTTACGTGAAATCTGCCTGCGCCAATCGCTTTATCTCGGCAAATTACATAAGGAACAGTGAAAAAAGTGCTCGATTTCGAACTTTTAACTTTTGGGGTAAAAAAGTAGCAAAGGGGTTAACCTTCTGTTTTTTACAAAAATCGCAAATAATTAAATGGTCTTTTTATCACTCTACCCGACGTATTTTGACCCGGGGAGTTCGAAAAACCACATTACAAGTGGCGCAAACGCTCGTAAGCATGACCAAAATGCGTTTGAATTATTTCAACTTTAAACGCCCATAAATCCTAAAATATGATACTTACGTGAAATCTGCCTGCGCCAATCGCTTTATCTCGGCAAATTACATAAGGAACAGTGAAAAAAGTGCTCGATTTCGAACTTTTAACTTTTGGGGTAAAAAAGTAGCAAAGGGGTTAACCTTCTGTTTTTTACAAAAATCGCAAATAATTAAATGGTCTTTTTATCGCTCTACCCGACGTATTTTGACCCGGGGAGTTCGAAAAACCACATTACAAGTGGCGCAAACGCTCGTAAGCATGACCAAAATGCGTTTGAATTATTTCAACTTTAAACGCCCATAAATCCTAAAATATGATACTTACGTGAAATCTGCCTGCGCCAATCGCTTTATCTCGGCAAATTACATAAGGAACAGTGAAAAAAGTGCTCGATTTCGAACTTTTAACTTTTGGGGTAAAAAAGTAGCAAAGGGGTTAACCTTATGTTTTTTTCAAAAATCGCAAATAATTAAATGGTCTTTTTATCACTCTACCCGACGTATTTTGACCCGGGGAGTTCGAAAAACCACTTTACAAGTGGCGCAAACGCTCGTAAGCATGACCAAAATGCGTTTGAATTATTTCAACTTTAAACGCCCATAAATCCTAAAATATGATACTTACGTGAAATCTGCCTGCGCCAATCGCTTTATCTCGGCAAATTACATAAGAAACAGTGAAAAAAGTGCTCGATTTCGAACTTTTAACTTTTGGGGTAAAAAAGTAGCAAAGGGGTTAACCTTCTGTTTTTTTCAAAAATCGCAAATAATTAAATGGTCTTTTTATCACTCTACCCGACGTATTTTGACCCGGGGAGTTCGAAAAACCACATTACAAGTGGCGCAAACGCTCGTAAGCATGACCAAAATGCGTTTGAATTATTTCAACTTTAAACGCCCATAAATCCTAAAATATGATACTTACGTGAAATCTGCCTGCGCCAATCGCTTTATCTCGGCAAATTACATAAGGAACAGTGAAAAAAGTGCTCGATTTCGAACTTTTAACTTTTGGGGTAAAAAAGTAGCAAAGGGGTTAACCTTCTGTTTTTTTCAAAAATCGCAAATAATTAAATGGTCTTTTTATCACTCTACCCGACGTACTTTGACCCGGGGAGTTCGAAAAACCACATTACAAGTGGCGCAAACGCTCGTAAGCATGACCAAAATGCGTTTGAATTATTTCAACTTTAAACGCCCATAAATCCTAAAATATGATACTTACGTGAAATCTGCCTGCGCCAATCGCTTTATCTCGGCAAATTACATAAGGAACAGTGAAAAAAGTGCTCGATTTCGAACTTTTAACTTTTGGGGTAAAAAAGTAGCAAAGGGGTTAACCTTCTGTTTTTTACAAAAATCGCAAATAATTAAATGGTCTTTTTATCGCTCTACCCGACGTATTTTGACCCGGGGAGTTCGAAAAACCACATTACAAGTGGCGCAAACGCTCGTAAGCATGACCAAAATGCGTTTGAATTATTTCAACTTTAAACGCCCATAAATCCTAAAATATGATACTTACGTGAAATCTGCCTGCGCCAATCGCTTTATCTCGGCAAATTACATAAGGAACAGTGAAAAAAGTGCTCGATTTCGAACTTTTAACTTTTGGGGTAAAAAAGTAGCAAAGGGGTTAACCTTATGTTTTTTTCAAAAATCGCAAATAATTAAATGGTCTTTTTATCACTCTACCCGACGTATTTTGACCCGGGGAGTTCGAAAAACCACTTTACAAGTGGCGCAAACGCTCGTAAGCATGACCAAAATGCGTTTGAATTATTTCAACTTTAAACGCCCATAAATCCTAAAATATGATACTTACGTGAAATCTGCCTGCGCCAATCGCTTTATCTCGGCAAATTACATAAGGAACAGTGAAAAAAGTGCTCGATTTCGAACTTTTAACTTTTGGGGTAAAAAAGTAGCAAAGGGGTTAGTTAACCTTCTGTTTTTTTCAAAAATCGCAAATAATTAAATGGTCTTTTTATCACTCTACCCGACGTATTTTGACCCGGGGAGTTCGAAAAACCACATTACAAGTGGCGCAAACGCTCGTAAGCATGACCAAAATGCGTTTGAATTATTTCAACTTTAAACGCCCATAAATCCTAAAATATGATACTTACGTGAAATCTGCCTGCGCCAATCGCTTTATCTCGGCAAATTACATAAGGAACAGTGAAAAAAGTGCTCGATTTCGAACTTTTAACTTTTGGGGTAAAAAAGTAGCAAAGGGGTTAACCTTCTGTTTTTTTCAAAAATCGCAAATAATTAAATGGTCTTTTTATCACTCTACCCGACGTATTTTGACCCGGAGAGTTCGAAAAACCACATTACAAGTGGCGCATACGCTCGTAAGCATGACCAAAATGCGTTTGAATTATTTCAACTTTAAACGCCCATAAATCCTAAAATATGATACTTACGTGAAATCTGCCTGCGCCAATCGCTTTATCTCGGCAAATTACATAAGGAACAGTGAAAAAAGTGCTCGATTTCGAACTTTTGACTTTTGGGGTAAAAAAGTAGCAAAGGGGTTAACCTTCTGTTTTTTTCAAAAATCGCAAATAATTAAATGATCTTTTTATCACTCTACCCGACGTATTTTGACCCGGGGAGTTCGAAAAACCACATTACAAGTGGCGCAAACGCTCGTAAGCATGACCAAAATGCGTTTGAATTATTTCAACTTTAAACGCCCATAAATCCTAAAATATGATACTTACGTGAAATCTGCCTGCGCCAATCGCTTTATCTCGGCAAATTACATAAGGAACAGTGAAAAAAGTGCTCGATTTCGAACTTTTAACTTTTGGGGTAAAAAAGTAGCAAAGGGGTTAACCTTCTGTTTTTTACAAAAATCGCAAATAATTAAATGGTCTTTTTATCGCTCTACCCGACGTATTTTGACCCGGGGAGTTCGAAAAACCACATTACAAGTGGCGCAAACGCTCGTAAGCATGACCAAAATGCGTTTGAATTATTTCAACTTTAAACGCCCATAAATCCTAAAATATGATACTTACGTGAAATCTGCCTGCGCCAATCGCTTTATCTCGGCAAATTACATAAGGAACAGTGAAAAAAGTGCTCGATTTCGAACTTTTAACTTTTGGGGTAAAAAAGTAGCAAAGGGGTTAACCTTATGTTTTTTTCAAAAATCGCAAATAATTAAATGGTCTTTTTATCACTCTACCCGACGTATTTTGACCCGGGGAGTTCGAAAAACCACTTTACAAGTGGCGCAAACGCTCGTAAGCATGACCAAAATGCGTTTGAATTATTTCAACTTTAAACGCCCATAAATCCTAAAATATGATACTTACGTGAAATCTGCCTGCGCCAATCGCTTTATCTCGGCAAATTACATAAGGAACAGTGAAAAAAGTGCTCGATTTCGAACTTTTAACTTTTGGGGTAAAAAAGTAGCAAAGGGGTTAGTTAACCTTCTGTTTTTTTCAAAAATCGCAAATAATTAAATGGTCTTTTTATCACTCTACCCGACGTATTTTGACCCGGGGAGTTCGAAAAACCACATTACAAGTGGCGCAAACGCTCGTAAGCATGACCAAAATGCGTTTGAATTATTTCAACTTTAAACGCCCATAAATCCTAAAATATGATACTTACGTGAAATCTGCCTGCGCCAATCGCTTTATCTCGGCAAATTACATAAGGAACAGTGAAAAAAGTGCTCGATTTCGAACTTTTAACTTTTGGGGTAAAAAAGTAGCAAAGGGGTTAACCTTCTGTTTTTTTCAAAAATCGCAAATAATTAAATGGTCTTTTTATCACTCTACCCGACGTATTTTGACCCGGAGAGTTCGAAAAACCACATTACAAGTGGCGCAAACGCTCGTAAGCATGACCAAAATGCGTTTGAATTATTTCAACTTTAAACGCCCATAAATCCTAAAATATGATACTTACGTGAAATCTGCCTGCGCCAATCGCTTTATCTCGGCAAATTACATAAGGAACACTGAAAAAAGTGCTCGATTTCGAACTTTTGACTTTTGGGGTAAAAAAGTAGCAAAGGGGTTAACCTTCTGTTTTTTTCAAAAATCGCAAATAATTAAATGATCTTTTTATCACTCTACCCGACGTATTTTGACCCGGGGAGTTCGAAAAACCACATTACAAGTGGCGCAAACGCTCGTAAGCATGACCAAAATGCGTTTGAATTATTTCAACTTTAAACGCCCATAAATCCTAAAATATGATACTTACGTGAAATCTGCCTGCGCCAATCGCTTTATCTCGGCAAATTACATAAGGCACAGTGAAAAAAGTGCTCGATTTCGAACTTTTAACTTTTGGGGTAAAAAAGTAGCAAAGGGGTTCACCTTCTGTTTTTTTCAAAAATCGCAAATAATTAAATGGTCTTTTTATCACTCTACCCGACGTATTTTGACCCGGGGAGTTCGAAAAACCACATTACAAGTGGCGCAAACGCTCGTAAGCATGACCAAAATGCGTTTGAATTATTTCAACTTTAAACGCCCATAAATCCTAAAATATGATACTTACGTGAAATCTGCCTGCGCCAATCGCTTTATCTCGGCAAATTACATAAGGAACAGTGAAAAAAGTGCTCGATTTCGAACTTTTAACTTTTGGGGTAAAAAAGTAGCAAAGGGGTTAACCTTCTGTTTTTTTCAAAAATCGCAAATAATTAAATGGTCTTTTTATCACTCTACCCGACGTATTTTGACCCGGGGAGTTCGAAAAACCACATTACAAGTGGCGCAAACGCTCGTAAGCATGACCAAAATGCGTTTGAATTATTTCAACTTTAAACGCCCATAAATCCTAAAATATGATACTTACGTGAAATCTGCCTGCGCCAATCGCTTTATCTCGGCAAATTACATAAGGAACAGTGAAAAAAGTGCTCGATTTCGAACTTTTAACTTTTGGGGTAAAAAAGTAGCAAAGGGGTTAACCTTCTGTTTTTTTCAAAAATCGCAAATAATTAAATGGTCTTTTTATCACTCTACCCGACGTATTTTGACCCGGGGAGTTCGAAAAACCACATTACAAGTGGCGCAAACGCTCGTAAGCATGACCAAAATGCGTTTGAATTATTTCAACTTTAAACGCCCATAAATCCTAAAATATGATACTTACGTGAAATCTGCCTGCGCCAATCGCTTTATCTCGGCAAATTACATAAGGAACAGTGAAAAAAGTGCTCGATTTCGAACTTTTAACTTTTGGGGTAAAAAAGTAGCAAAGGGGTTAACCTTCTGTTTTTTTCAAAAATCGCAAATAATTAAATGGTCTTTTTATCACTCTACCCGACGTATTTTGACCCGGGGAGTTCGAAAAACCACATTACAAGTGGCGCAAACGCTCGTAAGCATGACCAAAATGCGTTTGAATTATTTCAACTTTAAACGCCCATAAATCCTAAAATATGATACTTACGTGAAATCTGCCTGCGCCAATCGCTTTATCTCGGCAAATTACATAAGGAACAGTGAAAAAAGTGCTCGATTTCGAACTTTTAACTTTTGGGGTAAAAAAGTAGCAAAGGGGTTAACCTTCTGTTTTTTTCAAAAATCGCAAATAATTAAATGGTCTTTTTATCACTCTACCCGACGTATTTTGACCCGGGGAGTTCGAAAAACCACATTACAAGTGGCGCAAACGCTCGTAAGCATTACCAAAATGCGTTTGAATTATTTCAACTTTAAACGCCCATAAATCCTAAAATATGATACTTACGTGAAATCTGCCTGCGCCAATCGCTTTATCTCGGCAAATTACATAAGGAACAGTGAAAAAAGTGCTCGATTTCGAACTTTTAACTTTTGGGGTAAAAAAGTAGCAAAGGGGTTAACCTTCTGTTTTTTTCAAAAATCGCAAATAATTAAATGGTCTTTTTATCACTCTACCCGACGTATTTTGACCCGGGGAGTTCGAAAAACCACATTACAAGTGGCGCAAACGCTCGTAAGCATGACCAAAATGCGTTTGAATTATTTCAACTTTAAACGCCCATAAATCCTAAAATATGATACTTACGTGAAATCTGCCTGCGCCAATCGCTTTATCTCGGCAAATTACATAAGGAACAGTGAAAAAAGTGCTCGATTTCGAACTTTTAACTTTTGGGGTAAAAAAGTAGCAAAGGGGTTAACCTTCTGTTTTTTTCAAAAATCGCAAATAATTAAATGGTCTTTTTATCACTCTACCCGACGTATTTTGACCCGGGGAGTTCGAAAAACCACATTACAAGTGGCGCAAACGCTCGTAAGCATGACCAAAATGCGTTTGAATTATTTCAACTTTAAACGCCCATAAATCCTAAAATATGATACTTACGTGAAATCTGCCTGCGCCAATCGCTTTATCTCGGCAAATTACATAAGGAACAGTGAAAAAAGTGCTCGATTTCGAACTTTTAACTTTTGGGGTAAAAAAGTAGCAAAGGGGTTAACCTTCTGTTTTTTTCAAAAATCGCAAATAATTAAATGGTCTTTTTATCACTCTACCCGACGTATTTTGACCCGGGGAGTTCGAAAAACCACATTACAAGTGGCGCAAACGCTCGTAAGCATGACCAAAATGCGTTTGAATTATTTCAACTTTAAACGCCCATAAATCCTAAAATATGATACTTACGTGAAATCTGCCTGCGCCAATCGCTTTATCTCGGCAAATTACATAAGGAACAGTGAAAAAAGTGCTCGATTTCGAACTTTTAACTTTTGGGGTAAAAAAGTAGCAAAGGGGTTAACCTTCTGTTTTTTTCAAAAATCGCAAATAATTAAATGGTCTTTTTATCACTCTACCCGACGTATTTTGACCCGGGGAGTTCGAAAAACCACATTACAAGTGGCGCAAACGCTCGTAAGCATGACCAAAATGCGTTTGAATTATTTCAACTTTAAACGCCCATAAATCCTAAAATATGATACTTACGTGAAATCTGCCTGCGCCAATCGCTTTATCTCGGCAAATTACATAAGGAACAGTGAAAAAAGTGCTCGATTTCGAACTTTTAACTTTTGGGGTAAAAAAGTAGCAAAGGGGTTAACCTTCTGTTTTTTTCAAAAATCGCAAATAATTAAATGGTCTTTTTATCACTCTACCCGACGTATTTTGACCCGGGGAGTTCGAAAAACCACATTACAAGTGGCGCAAACGCTCGTAAGCATGACCAAAATGCGTTTGAATTATTTCAACTTTAAACGCCCATAAATCCTAAAATATGATACTTACGTGAAATCTGCCTGCGCCAATCGCTTTATCTCGGCAAATTACATAAGGAACAGTGAAAAAAGTGCTCGATTTCGAACTTTTAACTTTTGGGGTAAAAAAGTAGCAAAGGGGTTAACCTTCTGTTTTTTTCAAAAATCGCAAATAATTAAATGGTCTTTTTATCACTCTACCCGACGTATTTTGACCCGGGGAGTTCGAAAAACCACATTACAAGTGGCGCAAACGCTCGTAAGCATGACCAAAATGCGTTTGAATTATTTCAACTTTAAACGCCCATAAATCCTAAAATATGATACTTACGTGAAATCTGCCTGCGCCCAATCGCTTTATCTCGGCAAATTACATAAGGAACAGTGAAAAAAGTGCTCGATTTCGAACTTTTAACTTTTGGGGTAAAAAAGTAGCAAAGGGGTTAACCTTCTGTTTTTTACAAAAATCGCAAATAATTAAATGGTCATTTTATCACTCTACCCGACGTATTTTGACCCGGGGAGTTCGAAAAACCACATTACAAGTGGCGCAAACGCTCGTAAGCATGACCAAAATGCGTTTGAATTATTTCAACTTTAAACGCCCATAAATCCTAAAATATGATACTTACGTGAAATCTGCCTGCGCCAATCGCTTTATCTCGGCAAATTACATAAGGAACAGTGAAAAAAGTGCTCGATTTCGAACTTTTAACTTTTGGGGTAAAAAAGTAGCAAAGGGGTTAACCTTCTGTTTTTTTCAAAAATCGCAAATAATTAAATGGTCTTTTTATCACTCTACCCGACGTATTTTGACCCGGGGAGTTCGAAAAACCACATTACAAGTGGCGCAAACGCTCGTAAGCATGACCAAAATGCGTTTGAATTATTTCAACTTTAAACGCCCATAAATCCTAAAATATGATACTTACGTGAAATCTGCCTGCGCCAATCGCTTTATCTCGGCAAATTACATAAGGAACAGTGAAAAAAGTGCTCGATTTCGAACTTTTAACTTTTGGGGTAAAAAAGTAGCAAAGGGGTTAACCTTCTGTTTTTTTCAAAAATCGCAAATAATTAAATGGTCTTTTTATCACTCTACCCGACGTATTTTGACCCGGGGAGTTCGAAAAACCACATTACAAGTGGCGCAAACGCTCGTAAGCATGACCAAAATGCGTTTGAATTATTTCAACTTTAAACGCCCATAAATCCTAAAATATGATACTTACGTGAAATCTGCCTGCGCCAATCGCTTTATCTCGGCAAATTACATAAGGAACAGTGAAAAAAGTGCTCGATTTCGAACTTTTAACTTTTGGGGTAAAAAAGTAGCAAAGGGGTTAACCTTCTGTTTTTTTCAAAAATCGCAAATAATTAAATGGTCTTTTTATCACTCTACCCGACGTATTTTGACCCGGGGAGTTCGAAAAACCACATTACAAGTGGCGCAAACGCTCGTAAGCATGACCAAAATGCGTTTGAATTATTTCAACTTTAAACGCCCATAAATCCTAAAATATGATACTTACGTGAAATCTGCCTGCGCCAATCGCTTTATCTCGGCAAATTACATAAGGAACAGTGAAAAAAGTGCTCGATTTCGAACTTTTAACTTTTGGGGTAAAAAAGTAGCAAAGGGGTTAACCTTCTGTTTTTTTCAAGAATCGCAAATAATTAAATGGTCTTTTTATCACTCTACCCGACGTATTTTGACCCGGGGAGTTCGAAAAACCACATTACAAGTGGCGCAAACGCTCGTAAGCATGACCAAAATGCGTTTGAATTATTTCAACTTTAAACGCCCATAAATCCTAAAATATGATACTTACGTGAAATCTGCCTGCGCCAATCGCTTTATCTCGGAAAATTACATAAGGAACAGTGAAAAAAGAGCTCGATTTCGAACTTTTAACTTTTGGGGTAAAAAAGTAGCAAAGGGGTTAACCTTCTGTTTTTTTCAAAAATCGCAAATAATTAAATGGTCTTTTTATCACTCTACCCGACGTATTTTGACCCGGGGAGTTCGAAAAACCACATTACAAGTGGCGCAAACGCTCGTAAGCATGACCAAAATGCGTTTGAATTATTTCAACTTTAAACGCCCATAAATCCTAAAATATGATACTTACGTGAAATCTGCCTGCGCCAATCGCTTTATCTCGGCAAATTACATAAGGAACAGTGAAAAAAGTGCTCGATTTCGAACTTTTAACTTTTGGGGTAAAAAAGTAGCAAAGGGGTTAACCTTCTGTTTTTTTCAAAAATCGCAAATAATTAAATGGTCTTTTTATCACTCTACCCGACGTATTTTGACCCGGGGAGTTCGAAAAACCACATTACAAGTGGCGCAAACGCTCGTAAGCATGACCAAAATGCGTTTGAATTATTTCAACTTTAAACGCCCATAAATCCTAAAATATGATACTTACGTGAAATCTGCCTGCGCCAATCGCTTTATCTCGGCAAATTACATAAGGAACAGTGAAAAAAGTGCTCGATTTCGAACTTTTAACTTTTGGGGTAAAAAAGTAGCAAAGGGGTTAACCTTCTGTTTTTTTCAAAAATCGCAAATAATTAAATGGTCTTTTTATCACTCTACCCGACGTATTTTGACCCGGGGAGTTCGAAAAACCACATTACAAGTGGCGCAAACGCTCGTAAGCATGACCAAAATGCGTTTGAATTATTTCAACTTTAAACGCCCATAAATCCTAAAATATGATACTTACGTGAAATCTGCCTGCGCCAATCGCTTTATCTCGGCAAATTACATAAGGAACAGTGAAAAAAGTGCTCGATTTCGAACTTTTAACTTTTGGGGTAAAAAAGTAGCAAAGGGGTTAACCTTCTGTTTTTTTCAAAAATCGCAAATAATTAAATGGTCTTTTTATCACTCTACCCGACGTATTTTGACCCGGGGAGTTCGAAAAACCACATTACAAGTGGCGCAAACGCTCGTAAGCATGACCAAAATGCGTTTGAATTATTTCAACTTTAAACGCCCATAAATCCTAAAATATGATACTTACGTGAAATCTGCCTGCGCCAATCGCTTTATCTCGGCAAATTACATAAGGAACAGTGAAAAAAGAGCTCGATTTCGAACTTTTAACTTTTGGGGTAAAAAAGTAGCAAAGGGGTTAACCTTCTGTTTTTTTCAAAAATCGCAAATAATTAAATGGTCTTTTTATCACTCTACCCGACGTATTTTGACCCGGGGAGTTCGAAAAACCACATTACAAGTGGCGCAAACGCTCGTAAGCATGACCAAAATGCGTTTGAATTATTTCAACTTTAAACGCCCATAAATCCTAAAATATGATACTTACGTGAAATCTGCCTGCGCCAATCGCTTTATCTCGGCAAATTACATAAGGAACAGTGAAAAAAGTGCTCGATTTCGAACTTTTAACTTTTGGGGTAAAAAAGTAGCAAAGGGGTTAACCTTCTGTTTTTTTCAAAAATCGCAAATAATTAAATGGTCTTTTTATCACTCTACCCGACGTATTTTGACCCGGGGAGTTCGAAAAACCACATTACAAGTGGCGCAAACGCTCGTAAGCATGACCAAAATGCGTTTGAATTATTTCAACTTTAAACGCCCATAAATCCTAAAATATGATACTTACGTGAAATCTGCCTGCGCCAATCGCTTTATCTCGGCAAATTACATAAGGAACAGTGAAAAAAGAGCTCGATTTCGAACTTTTAACTTTTGGGGTAAAAAAGTAGCAAAGGGGTTAACCTTCTGTTTTTTTCAAAAATCGCAAATAATTAAATGGTCTTTTTATCACTCTACCCGACGTATTTTGACTCGGGGAGTTCGAAAAACCACATTACAAGTGGCGCAAACGCTCGTAAGCATGACCAAAATGCGTTTGAATTATTTCAACTTTAAACGCCCATAAATCCTAAAATATGATACTTACGTGAAATCTGCCTGCGCCAATCGCTTTATCTCGGCAAATTACATAAGGAACAGTGAAAAAAGTGCTCGATTTCGAACTTTTAACTTTTGGGGTAAAAAAGTAGCAAAGGGGTTAACCTTCTGTTTTTTTCAAAAATCGCAAATAATTAAATGGTCTTTTTATCACTCTACCCGACGTATTTTGACCCGGGGAGTTCGAAAAACCACATTACAAGTGGCGCAAACGCTCGTAAGCATGACCAAAATGCGTTTGAATTATTTCAACTTTAAACGCCCATAAATCCTAAAATATGATACTTACGTGAAATCTGCCTGCGCCAATCGCTTTATCTCGGCAAATTACATAAGGAACAGTGAAAAAAGTGATCGATTTCGAACTTTTAACTTTTGGGGTAAAAAAGTAGCAAAGGGGTTAACCTTCTGTTTTTTTCAAAAATCGCAAATAATTAAATGGTCTTTTTATCACTCTACCCGACGTATTTTGACCCGGGGAGTTCGAAAAACCACATTACAAGTGGCGCAAACGCTCGTAAGCATGACCAAAATGCGTTTGAATTATTTCAACTTTAAACGCCCATAAATCCTAAAATATGATACTTACGTGAAATCTGCCTGCGCCAATCGCTTTATCTCGGCAAATTACATAAGGAACAGTGAAAAAAGAGCTCGATTTCGAACTTTTAACTTTTGGGGTAAAAAAGTAGCAAAGGGGTTAACCTTCTGTTTTTTTCAAAAATCGCAAATAATTAAATGGTCTTTTTATCACTCTACCCGACGTATTTTGACCCGGGGAGTTCGAAAAACCACATTACAAGTGGCGCAAACGCTCGTAAGCATGACCAAAATGCGTTTGAATTATTTCAACTTTAAACGCCCATAAATCCTAAAATATGATACTTACGTGAAATCTGCCTGCGCCAATCGCTTTATCTCGGCAAATTACATAAGGAACAGTGAAAAAAGTGATCGATTTCGAACTTTTAACTTTTGGGGTAAAAAAGTAGCAAAGGGGTTAACCTTCTGTTTTTTTCAAAAATCGCAAATAATTAAATGGTCTTTTTATCACTCTACCCGACGTATTTTGACCCGGGGAGTTCGAAAAACCACATTACAAGTGGCGCAAACGCTCGTAAGCATGACCAAAATGCGTTTGAATTATTTCAACTTTAAACGCCCATAAATCCTAAAATATGATACTTACGTGAAATCTGCCTGCGCCAATCGCTTTATCTCGGCAAATTACATAAGGAACAGTGAAAAAAGAGCTCGATTTCGAACTTTTAACTTTTGGGGTAAAAAAGTAGCAAAGGGGTTAACCTTCTGTTTTTTTCAAAAATCGCAAATAATTAAATGGTCTTTTTATCACTCTACCCGACGTATTTTGACCCGGGGAGTTCGAAAAACCACATTACAAGTGGCGCAAACGCTCGTAAGCATGACCAAAATGCGTTTGAATTATTTCAACTTTAAACGCCCATAAATCCTAAAATATGATACTTACGTGAAATCTGCCTGCGCCAATCGCTTTATCTCGGCAAATTACATAAGGAACAGTGAAAAAAGTGCTCGATTTCGAACTTTTAACTTTTGGGGTAAAAAAGTAGCAAAGGGGTTAAACCTTCTGTTTTTTTCAAAAATCGCAAATAATTAAATGGTCTTTTTATCACTCTACCCGACGTATTTTGACCCGGGGAGTTCGAAAAACCACATTACAAGTGGCGCAAACGCTCGTAAGCATGACCAAAATGCGTTTGAATTATTTCAACTTTAAACGCCCATAAATCCTAAAATATGATACTTACGTGAAATCTGCCTGCGCCAATCGCTTTATCTCGGCAAATTACATAAGGAATAGTGAAAAAAGTGCTCGATTTCGAACTTTTAACTTTTGGGGTAAAAAAGTAGCAAAGGGGTTAACCTTCTGTTTTTTTCAAAAATCGCAAATAATTAAATGGTCTTTTTATCACTCTACCCGACGTATTTTGACCCGGGGAGTTCGAAAAACCACATTACAAGTGGCGCAAACGCTCGTAAGCATGACCAAAATGCGTTTGAATTATTTCAACTTTAAACGCCCATAAATCCTAAAATATGATACTTACGTGAAATCTGCCTGCGCCAATCGCTTTATCTCGGCAAATTACATAAGGAACAGTGAAAAAAGTGCTCGATTTCAAACTTTTAACTTTTGGGGTAAAAAAGTAGCAAAGGGGTTAACCTTCTGTTTTTTTCAAAAATCGCAAATAATTAAATGGTCTTTTTATCACTCTACCCGACGTATTTTGACCCGGGGAGTTCGAAAAACCACATTACAAGTGGCGCAAACGCTCGTAAGCATGACCAAAATGCGTTTGAATTATTTCAACTTTAAACGCCCATAAATCCTAAAATATGATACTTACGTGAAATCTGCCTGCGCCAATCGCTTTATCTCGGCAAATTACATAAGGAACAGTGAAAAAAGTGCTCGATTTCGAACTTTTAACTTTTGGGGTAAAAAAGTAGCAAAGGGGTTAACCTTCTGTTTTTTTCAAAAATCGCAAATAATTAAATGGTCTTTTTATCACTCTACCCGACGTATTTTGACCCGGGGAGTTCGAAAAACCACATTACAAGTGGCGCAAACGCTCGTAAGCATGACCAAAATGCGTTTGAATTATTTCAACTTTAAACGCCCATAAATCCTAAAATATGATACTTACGTGAAATCTGCCTGCGCCAATCGCTTTATCTCGGCAAATTACATAAGGAACAGTGAAAAAAGAGCTCGATTTCGAACTTTTAACTTTTGGGGTAAAAAAGTAGCAAAGGGGTTAACCTTCTGTTTTTTTCAAAAATCGCAAATAATTAAATGGTCTTTTTATCACTCTACCCGACGTATTTTGACCCGGGGAGTTCGAAAAACCACATTACAAGTGGCGCAAACGCTCGTAAGCATGACCAAAATGCGTTTGAATTATTTCAACTTTAAACGCCCATAAATCCTAAAATATGATACTTACGTGAAATCTGCCTGCGCCAATCGCTTTATCTCGGCAAATTACATAAGGAACAGTGAAAAAAGTGCTCGATTTCGAACTTTTAACTTTTGGGGTAAAAAAGTAGCAAAGGGGTTAACCTTCTGTTTTTTTCAAAAATCGCAAATAATTAAATGGTCTTTTTATCACTCTACCCGACGTATTTTGACCCGGGGAGTTCGAAAAACCACATTACAAGTGGCGCAAACGCTCGTAAGCATGACCAAAATGCGTTTGAATTATTTCAACTTTAAACGCCCATAAATCCTAAAATATGATACTTACGTGAAATCTGCCTGCGCCAATCGCTTTATCTCGGCAAATTACATAAGGAACAGTGAAAAAAGTGCTCGATTTCGAACTTTTAACTTTTGGGGTAAAAAAGTAGCAAAGGGGTTAACCTTCTGTTTTTTTCAAAAATCGCAAATAATTAAATGGTCTTTTTATCACTCTACCCGACGTATTTTGACCCGGGGAGTTCGAAAAACCACATTACAAGTGGCGCAAACGCTCGTAAGCATGACCAAAATGCGTTTGAATTATTTCAACTTTAAACGCCCATAAATCCTAAAATATGATACTTACGTGAAATCTGCCTGCGCCAATCGCTTTATCTCGGCAAATTACATAAGGAACAGTGAAAAAAGAGCTCGATTTCGAACTTTTAACTTTTGGGGTAAAAAAGTAGCAAAGGGGTTAACCTTCTGTTTTTTTCAAAAATCGCAAATAATTAAATGGTCTTTTTATCACTCTACCCGACGTATTTTGACTCGGGGAGTTCGAAAAACCACATTACAAGTGGCGCAAACGCTCGTAAGCATGACCAAAATGCGTTTGAATTATTTCAACTTTAAACGCCCATAAATCCTAAAATATGATACTTACGTGAAATCTGCCTGCGCCAATCGCTTTATCTCGGCAAATTACATAAGGAACAGTGAAAAAAGTGCTCGATTTCGAACTTTTAACTTTTGGGGTAAAAAAGTAGCAAAGGGGTTAACCTTCTGTTTTTTTCAAAAATCGCAAATAATTAAATGGTCTTTTTATCACTCTACCCGACGTATTTTGACCCGGGGAGTTCGAAAAACCACATTACAAGTGGCGCAAACGCTCGTAAGCATGACCAAAATGCGTTTGAATTATTTCAACTTTAAACGCCCATAAATCCTAAAATATGATACTTACGTGAAATCTGCCTGCGCCAATCGCTTTATCTCGGCAAATTACATAAGGAACAGTGAAAAAAGTGCTCGATTTCGAACTTTTAACTTTTGGGGTAAAAAAGTAGCAAAGGGGTTAACCTTCTGTTTTTTTCAAAAATCGCAAATAATTAAATGGTCTTTTTATCACTCTACCCGACGTATTTTGACCCGGGGAGTTCGAAAAACCACATTACAAGTGGCGCAAACGCTCGTAAGCATGACCAAAATGCGTTTGAATTATTTCAACTTTAAACGCCCATAAATCCTAAAATATGATACTTACGTGAAATCTGCCTGCGCCAATCGCTTTATCTCGGCAAATTACATAAGGAACAGTGAAAAAAGTGCTCGATTTCGAACTTTTAACTTTTGGGGTAAAAAAGTAGCAAAGGGGTTAAACCTTCTGTTTTTTTCAAAAATCGCAAATAATTAAATGGTCTTTTTATCACTCTACCCGACGTATTTTGACCCGGGGAGTTCGAAAAACCACATTACAAGTGGCGCAAACGCTCGTAAGCATGACCAAAATGCGTTTGAATTATTTCAACTTTAAACGCCCATAAATCCTAAAATATGATACTTACGTGAAATCTGCCTGCGCCAATCGCTTTATCTCGGCAAATTACATAAGGAACAGTGAAAAAAGAGCTCGATTTCGAACTTTTAACTTTTGGGGTAAAAAAGTAGCAAAGGGGTTAACCTTCTGTTTTTTTCAAAAATCGCAAATAATTAAATGGTCTTTTTATCACTCTACCCGACGTATTTTGACCCGGGGAGTTCGAAAAACCACATTACAAGTGGCGCAAACGCTCGTAAGCATGACCAAAATGCGTTTGAATTATTTCAACTTTAAACGCCCATAAATCCTAAAATATGATACTTACGTGAAATCTGCCTGCGCCAATCGCTTTATCTCGGCAAATTACATAAGGAACAGTGAAAAATGAGCTCGATTTCGAACTTTTAACTTTTGGGGTAAAAAAGTAGCAAAGGGGTTAACCTTCTGTTTTTTTCAAAAATCGCAAATAATTAAATGGTCTTTTTATCACTCTACCCGACGTATTTTGACCCGGGGAGTTCGAAAAACCACATTACAAGTGGCGCAAACGCTCGTAAGCATGACCAAAATGCGTTTGAATTATTTCAACTTTAAACGCCCATAAATCCTAAAATATGATACTTACGTGAAATCTGCCTGCGCCAATCGCTTTATCTCGGCAAATTACATAAGGAACAGTGAAAAAAGTGCTCGATTTCGAACTTTTAACTTTTGGGGTAAAAAAGTAGCAAAGGGGTTAACCTTCTGTTTTTTTCAAAAATCGCAAATAATTAAATGGTCTTTTTATCACTCTACCCGACGTATTTTGACCCGGGGAGTTCGAAAAACCACATTACAAGTGGCGCAAACGCTCGTAAGCATGACCAAAATGCGTTTGAATTATTTCAACTTTAAACGCCCATAAATCCTAAAATATGATACTTACGTGAAATCTGCCTGCGCCAATCGCTTTATCTCGGCAAATTACATAAGGAACAGTGAAAAAAGAGCTCGATTTCGAACTTTTAACTTTTGGGGTAAAAAAGTAGCAAAGGGGTTAACCTTCTGTTTTTTTCAAAAATCGCAAATAATTAAATGGTCTTTTTATCACTCTACCCGACGTATTTTGACCCGGGGAGTTCGAAAAACCACATTACAAGTGGCGCAAACGCTCGTAAGCATGACCAAAATGCGTTTGAATTATTTCAACTTTAAACGCCCATAAATCCTAAAATATGATACTTACGTGAAATCTGCCTGCGCCAATCGCTTTATCTCGGCAAATTACATAAGGAACAGTGAAAAAAGAGCTCGATTTCGAACTTTTAACTTTTGGGGTAAAAAAGTAGCAAAGGGGTTAACCTTCTGTTTTTTTCAAAAATCGCAAATAATTAAATGGTCTTTTTATCACTCTACCCGACGTATTTTGACCCGGGGAGTTCGAAAAACCACATTACAAGTGGCGCAAACGCTCGTAAGCATGACCAAAATGCGTTTGAATTATTTCAACTTTAAACGCCCATAAATCCTAAAATATGATACTTACGTGAAATCTGCCTGCGCCAATCGCTTTATCTCGGCAAATTACATAAGGAACAGTGAAAAAAGTGCTCGATTTCGAACTTTTAACTTTTGGGGTAAAAAAGTAGCAAAGGGGTTAACCTTCTGTTTTTTTCAAAAATCGCAAATAATTAAATGGTCTTTTTATCACTCTACCCGACGTATTTTGACCCGGGGAGTTCGAAAAACCACATTACAAGTGGCGCAAACGCTCGTAAGCATGACCAAAATGCGTTTGAATTATTTCAACTTTAAACGCCCATAAATCCTAAAATATGATACTTACGTGAAATCTGCCTGCGCCAATCGCTTTATCTCGGCAAATTACATAAGGAACAGTGAAAAAAGTGCTCGATTTCGAACTTTTAACTTTTGGGGTAAAAAAGTAGCAAAGGGGTTAACCTTCTGTTTTTTTCAAAAATCGCAAATAATTAAATGGTCTTTTTATCACTCTACCCGACGTATTTTGACCCGGGGAGTTCGAAAAACCACATTACAAGTGGCGCAAACGCTCGTAAGCATGACCAAAATGCGTTTGAATTATTTCAACTTTAAACGCCCATAAATCCTAAAATATGATACTTACGTGAAATCTGCCTGCGCCAATCGCTTTATCTCGGCAAATTACATAAGGAACAGTGAAAAAAGTGCTCGATTTCGAACTTTTAACTTTTGGGGTAAAAAAGTAGCAAAGGGGTTAACCTTCTGTTTTTTTCAAAAATCGCAAATAATTAAATGGTCTTTTTATCACTCTACCCGACGTATTTTGACCCGGGGAGTTCGAAAAACCACATTACAAGTGGCGCAAACGCTCGTAAGCATGACCAAAATGCGTTTGAATTATTTCAACTTTAAACGCCCATAAATCCTAAAATATGATACTTACGTGAAATCTGCCTGCGCCAATCGCTTTATCTCGGCAAATTACATAAGGAACAGTGAAAAAAGTGCTCGATTTCGAACTTTTAACTTTTGGGGTAAAAAAGTAGCAAAGGGGTTAACCTTCTGTTTTTTTCAAAAATCGCAAATAATTAAATGGTCTTTTTATCACTCTACCCGACGTATTTTGACCCGGGGAGTTCGAAAAACCACATTACAAGTGGCGCAAACGCTCGTAAGCATGACCAAAATGCGTTTGAATTATTTCAACTTTAAACGCCCATAAATCCTAAAATATGATACTTACGTGAAATCTGCCTGCGCCAATCGCTTTATCTCGGCAAATTACATAAGGAACAGTGAAAAAAGTGCTCGATTTCGAACTTTTAACTTTTGGGGTAAAAAAGTAGCAAAGGGGTTAACCTTCTGTTTTTTTCAAAAATCGCAAATAATTAAATGGTCTTTTTATCACTCTACCCGACGTATTTTGACCCGGGGAGTTCGAAAAACCACATTACAAGTGGCGCAAACGCTCGTAAGCATGACCAAAATGCGTTTGAATTATTTCAACTTTAAACGCCCATAAATCCTAAAATATGATACTTACGTGAAATCTGCCTGCGCCAATCGCTTTATCTCGGCAAATTACATAAGGAACAGTGAAAAAAGTGCTCGATTTCGAACTTTTAACTTTTGGGGTAAAAAAGTAGCAAAGGGGTTAACCTTCTGTTTTTTTCAAAAATCGCAAATAATTAAATGGTCTTTTTATCACTCTACCCGACGTATTTTGACCCGGGGAGTTCGAAAAACCACATTACAAGTGGCGCAAACGCTCGTAAGCATGACCAAAATGCGTTTGAATTATTTCAACTTTAAACGCCCATAAATCCTAAAATATGATACTTACGTGAAATCTGCCTGCGCCAATCGCTTTATCTCGGCAAATTACATAAGGAACAGTGAAAAAAGTGCTCGATTTCGAACTTTTAACTTTTGGGGTAAAAAAGTAGCAAAGGGGTTAACCTTCTGTTTTTTTCAAAAATCGCAAATAATTAAATGGTCTTTTTATCACTCTACCCGACGTATTTTGACCCGGGGAGTTCGAAAAACCACATTACAAGTGGCGCAAACGCTCGTAAGCATGACCAAAATGCGTTTGAATTATTTCAACTTTAAACGCCCATAAATCCTAAAATATGATACTTACGTGAAATCTGCCTGCGCCAATCGCTTTATCTCGGCAAATTACATAAGGAACAGTGAAAAAAGTGCTCGATTTCGAACTTTTAACTTTTGGGGTAAAAAAGTAGCAAAGGGGTTAACCTTCTGTTTTTTTCAAAAATCGCAAATAATTAAATGGTCTTTTTATCACTCTACCCGACGTATTTTGACCCGGGGAGTTCGAAAAACCACATTACAAGTGGCGCAAACGCTCGTCAGCATGACCAAAATGCGTTTGAATTATTTCAACTTTAAACGCCCATAAATCCTAAAATATGATACTTACGTGAAATCTGCCTGCGCCAATCGCTTTATCTCGGCAAATTACATAAGGAACAGTGAAAAAAGAGCTCGATTTCGAACTTTTAACTTTTGGGGTAAAAAAGTAGCAAAGGGGTTAACCTTCTGTTTTTTTCAAAAATCGCAAATAATTAAATGGTCTTTTTATCACTCTACCCGACGTATTTTGACCCGGGGAGTTCGAAAAACCACATTACAAGTGGCGCAAACGCTCGTAAGCATGACCAAAATGCGTTTGAATTATTTCAACTTTAAACGCCCATAAATCCTAAAATATGATACTTACGTGAAATCTGCCTGCGCCAATCGCTTTATCTCGGCAAATTACATAAGGAACAGTGAAAAAAGTGCTCGATTTCGAACTTTTAACTTTTGGGGTAAAAAAGTAGCAAAGGGGTTAACCTTCTGTTTTTTTCAAAAATCGCAAATAATTAAATGGTCTTTTTATCACTCTACCCGACGTATTTTGACCCGGGGAGTTCGAAAAACCACATTACAAGTGGCGCAAACGCTCGTAAGCATGACCAAAATGCGTTTGAATTATTTCAACTTTAAACGCCCATAAATCCTAAAATATGATACTTACGTGAAATCTGCCTGCGCCAATCGCTTTATCTCGGCAAATTACATAAGGAACAGTGAAAAAAGTGCTCGATTTCGAACTTTTAACTTTTGGGGTAAAAAAGTAGCAAAGGGGTTAACCTTCTGTTTTTTTCAAAAATCGCAAATAATTAAATGGTCTTTTTATCACTCTACCCGACGTATTTTGACCCGGGGAGTTCGAAAAACCACATTACAAGTGGCGCAAACGCTCGTAAGCATGACCAAAATGCGTTTGAATTATTTCAACTTTAAACGCCCATAAATCCTAAAATATGATACTTACGTGAAATCTGCCTGCGCCAATCGCTTTATCTCGGCAAATTACATAAGGAACAGTGAAAAAAGTGCTCGATTTCGAACTTTTAACTTTTGGGGTAAAAAAGTAGCAAAGGGGTTAACCTTCTGTTTTTTTCAAAAATCGCAAATAATTAAATGGTCTTTTTATCACTCTACCCGACGTATTTTGACCCGGGGAGTTCGAAAAACCACATTACAAGTGGCGCAAACGCTCGTAAGCATGACCAAAATGCGTTTGAATTATTTCAACTTTAAACGCCCATAAATCCTAAAATATGATACTTACGTGAAATCTGCCTGCGCCAATCGCTTTATCTCGGCAAATTACATAAGGAACAGTGAAAAAAGTGCTCGATTTCGAACTTTTAACTTTTGGGGTAAAAAAGTAGCAAAGGGGTTAACCTTCTGTTTTTTTCAAAAATCGCAAATAATTAAATGGTCTTTTTATCACTCTACCCGACGTATTTTGACCCGGGGAGTTCGAAAAACCACATTACAAGTGGCGCAAACGCTCGTAAGCATGACCAAAATGCGTTTGAATTATTTCAACTTTAAACGCCCATAAATCCTAAAATATGATACTTACGTGAAATCTGCCTGCGCCAATCGCTTTATCTCGGCAAATTACATAAGGAACAGTGAAAAAAGTGCTCGATTTCGAACTTTTAACTTTTGGGGTAAAAAAGTAGCAAAGGGGTTAACCTTCTGTTTTTTTCAAAAATCGCAAATAATTAAATGGTCTTTTTATCACTCTACCCGACGTATTTTGACCCGGGGAGTTCGAAAAACCACATTACAAGTGGCGCAAACGCTCGTAAGCATGACCAAAATGCGTTTGAATTATTTCAACTTTAAACGCCCATAAATCCTAAAATATGATACTTACGTGAAATCTGCCTGCGCCAATCGCTTTATCTCGGCAAATTACATAAGGAACAGTGAAAAAAGTGCTCGATTTCGAACTTTTAACTTTTGGGGTAAAAAAGTAGCAAAGGGGTTAACCTTCTGTTTTTTTCAAAAATCGCAAATAATTAAATGGTCTTTTTATCACTCTACCCGACGTATTTTGACCCGGGGAGTTCGAAAAACCACATTACAAGTGGCGCAAACGCTCGTAAGCATGACCAAAATGCGTTTGAATTATTTCAACTTTAAACGCCCATAAATCCTAAAATATGATACTTACGTGAAATCTGCCTGCGCCAATCGCTTTATCTCGGCAAATACATAAGGAACAGTGAAAAAAGTGCTCGATTTCGAACTTTTAACTTTTGGGGTAAAAAAGTAGCAAAGGGGTTAACCTTCTGTTTTTTTCAAAAATCGCAAATAATTAAATGGTCTTTTTATCACTCTACCCGACGTATTTTGACCCGGGGAGTTCGAAAAACCACATTACAAGTGGCGCAAACGCTCGTAAGCATGACCAAAATGCGTTTGAATTATTTCAACTTTAAACGCCCATAAATCCTAAAATATGATACTTACGTGAAATCTGCCTGCGCCAATCGCTTTATCTCGGCAAATTACATAAGGAACAGTGAAAAAAGAGCTCGATTTCGAACTTTTAACTTTTGGGGTAAAAAAGTAGCAAAGGGGTTAACCTTCTGTTTTTTTCAAAAATCGCAAATAATTAAATGGTCTTTTTATCACTCTACCCGACGTATTTTGACTCGGGGAGTTCGAAAAACCACATTACAAGTGGCGCAAACGCTCGTAAGCATGACCAAAATGCGTTTGAATTATTTCAACTTTAAACGCCCATAAATCCTAAAATATGATACTTACGTGAAATCTGCCTGCGCCAATCGCTTTATCTCGGCAAATTACATAAGGAACAGTGAAAAAAGTGCTCGATTTCGAACTTTTAACTTTTGGGGTAAAAAAGTAGCAAAGGGGTTAACCTTCTGTTTTTTTCAAAAATCGCAAATAATTAAATGGTCTTTTTATCACTCTACCCGACGTATTTTGACCCGGGGAGTTCGAAAAACCACATTACAAGTGGCGCAAACGCTCGTAAGCATGACCAAAATGCGTTTGAATTATTTCAACTTTAAACGCCCATAAATCCTAAAATATGATACTTACGTGAAATCTGCCTGCGCCAATCGCTTTATCTCGGCAAATTACATAAGGAACAGTGAAAAAAGTGCTCGATTTCGAACTTTTAACTTTTGGGGTAAAAAAGTAGCAAAGGGGTTAACCTTCTGTTTTTTTCAAAAATCGCAAATAATTAAATGGTCTTTTTATCACTCTACCCGACGTATTTTGACCCGGGGAGTTCGAAAAACCACATTACAAGTGGCGCAAACGCTCGTAAGCATGACCAAAATGCGTTTGAATTATTTCAACTTTAAACGCCCATAAATCCTAAAATATGATACTTACGTGAAATCTGCCTGCGCCAATCGCTTTATCTCGGCAAATTACATAAGGAACAGTGAAAAAAGAGCTCGATTTCGAACTTTTAACTTTTGGGGTAAAAAAGTAGCAAAGGGGTTAACCTTCTGTTTTTTTCAAAAATCGCAAATAATTAAATGGTCTTTTTATCACTCTACCCGACGTATTTTGACCCGGGGAGTTCGAAAAACCACATTACAAGTGGCGCAAACGCTCGTAAGCATGACCAAAATGCGTTTGAATTATTTCAACTTTAAACGCCCATAAATCCTAAAATATGATACTTACGTGAAATCTGCATGCGCCAATCGCTTTATCTCGGCAAATTACATAAGGAACAGTGAAAAAAGTGCTCGATTTCGAACTTTTAACTTTTGGGGTAAAAAAGTAGCAAAGGGGTTAACCTTCTGTTTTTTTCAAAAATCGCAAATAATTAAATGGTCTTTTTATCACTCTACCCGACGTATTTTGACCCGGGGAGTTCGAAAAACCACATTACAAGTGGCGCAAACGCTCGTAAGCATGACCAAAATGCGTTTGAATTATTTCAACTTTAAACGCCCATAAATCCTAAAATATGGTACTTACGTGAAATCTGCCTGCGCCAATCGCTTTATCTCGGCAAATTACATAAGGAACAGTGAAAAAAGTGCTCGATTTCGAACTTTTAACTTTTGGGGTAAAAAAGTAGCAAAGGGGTTAACCTGCTGTTTTTTACAAAAATCGCAAATAATTAAATGGTCTTTTTATCACTCTACCCGACGTATTTTGACCCGGGGAGTTCGAAAAACCACATTACAAGTGGCGCAAACGCTCGTAAGCATGACCAAAATGCGTTTGAATTATTTCAACTTTAAACGCCCATAAATCCTAAAATATGATACTTACGTGAAATCTGCCTGCGCCAATCGCTTTATCTCGGCAAATTACATAAGGAACAGTGAAAAAAGTGCTCGATTTCGAACTTTTAACTTTTGGGGTAAAAAAGTAGCAAAGGGGTTAACCTTCTGTTTTTTTCAAAAATCGCAAATAATTAAATGGTCTTTTTATCACTCTACCCGACGTATTTTGACCCGGGGAGTTCGAAAAACCACATTACAAGTGGCGCAAACGCTCGTAAGCATGACCAAAATGCGTTTGAATTATTTCAACTTTAAACGCCCATAAATCCTAAAATATGATACTTACGTGAAATCTGCCTGCGCCAATCGCTTTATCTCGGCAAATTACATAAGGAACAGGGAAAAAAGTGCTCGATTTCGAACTTTTAACTTTTGGGGTAAAAAAGTAGCAAAGGGGTTAACCTTCTGTTTTTTTCAAAAATCGCAAATAATTAAATGGTCTTTTTATCACTCTACCCGACGTATTTTGACCCGGGGAGTTCGAAAAACCACATTACAAGTGGCGCAAACGCTCGTAAGCATGACCAAAATGCGTTTGAATTATTTCAACTTTAAACGCCCATAAATCCTAAAATATGATACTTACGTGAAATCTGCCTGCGCCAATCGCTTTATCTCGGCAAATTACATAAGGAACAGTGAAAAAAGTGCTCGATTTCGAACTTTTAACTTTTGGGGTAAAAAAGTAGCAAAGGGGTTAACCTTCTGTTTTTTTCAAAAATCGCAAATAATTAAATGGTCTTTTTATCACTCTACCCGACGTATTTTGACCCGGGGAGTTCGAAAAACCACATTACAAGTGGCGCAAACGCTCGTAAGCATGACCAAAATGCGTTTGAATTATTTCAACTTTAAACGCCCATAAATCCTAAAATATGATACTTACGTGAAATCTGCCTGCGCCAATCGCTTTATCTCGGCAAATTACATAAGGAACAGTGAAAAAAGTGCTCGATTTCGAACTTTTAACTTTTGGGGTAAAAAAGTAGCAAAGGGGTTAACCTTCTGTTTTTTTCAAAAATCGCAAATAATTAAATGGTCTTTTTATCACTCTACCCGACGTATTTTGACCCGGGGAGTTCGAAAAACCACATTACAAGTGGCGCAAACGCTCGTAAGCATGACCAAAATGCGTTTGAATTATTTCAACTTTAAACGCCCATAAATCCTAAAATATGATACTTACGTGAAATCTGCCTGCGCCAATCGCTTTATCTCGGCAAATTACATAAGGAACAGTGAAAAAAGAGCTCGATTTCGAACTTTTAACTTTTGGGGTAAAAAAGTAGCAAAGGGGTTAACCTTCTGTTTTTTTCAAAAATCGCAAATAATTAAATGGTCTTTTTATCACTCTACCCGACGTATTTTGACCCGGGGAGTTCGAAAAACCACATTACAAGTGGCGCAAACGCTCGTAAGCATGACCAAAATGCGTTTGAATTATTTCAACTTTAAACGCCCATAAATCCTAAAATATGATACTTACGTGAAATCTGCCTGCGCCAATCGCTTTATCTCGGCAAATTACATAAGGAACAGTGAAAAAAGTGCTCGATTTCGAACTTTTAACTTTTGGGGTAAAAAAGTAGCAAAGGGGTTAACCTTCTGTTTTTTTCAAAAATCGCAAATAATTAAATGGTCTTTTTATCACTCTACCCGACGTATTTTGACCCGGGGAGTTCGAAAAACCACATTACAAGTGGCGCAAACGCTCGTAAGCATGACCAAAATGCGTTTGAATTATTTCAACTTTAAACGCCCATAAATCCTAAAATATGATACTTACGTGAAATCTGCCTGCGCCAATCGCTTTATCTCGGCAAATTACATAAGGAACAGTGAAAAAAGTGCTCGATTTCGAACTTTTAACTTTTGGGGTAAAAAAGTAGCAAAGGGGTTAACCTGCTGTTTTTTACAAAAATCGCAAATAATTAAATGGTCTTTTTATCACTCTACCCGACGTATTTTGACCCGGGGAGTTCGAAAAACCACATTACAAGTGGCGCAAACGCTCGTAAGCATGACCAAAATGCGTTTGAATTATTTCAACTTTAAACGCCCATAAATCCTAAAATATGATACTTACGTGAAATCTGCCTGCGCCAATCGCTTTATCTCGGCAAATTACATAAGGAACAGTGAAAAAAGTGCTCGATTTCGAACTTTTAACTTTTGGGGTAAAAAAGTAGCAAAGGGGTTAACCTTCTGTTTTTTTCAAAAATCGCAAATAATTAAATGGTCTTTTTATCACTCTACCCGACGTATTTTGACCCGGGGAGTTCGAAAAACCACATTACAAGTGGCGCAAACGCTCGTAAGCATGACCAAAATGCGTTTGAATTATTTCAACTTTAAACGCCCATAAATCCTAAAATATGATACTTACGTGAAATCTGCCTGCGCCAATCGCTTTATCTCGGCAAATTACATAAGGAACAGTGAAAAAAGTGCTCGATTTCGAACTTTTAACTTTTGGGGTAAAAAAGTAGCAAAGGGGTTAACCTTCTGTTTTTTTCAAAAATCGCAAATAATTAAATGGTCTTTTTATCACTCTACCTGACGTATTTTGACCCGGGGAGTTCGAAAATCCACATTACAAGTGGCGCAAACGCTCGTAAGCATGACCAAAATGCGTTTGAATTATTTCAACTTTAAACGCCCATAAATCCTAAAATATGATACTTACGTGAAATCTGCCTGCGCCAATCGCTTTATCTCGGCAAATTACATAAGGAACAGTGAAGAAAGTGCTCGATTTCGAACTTTTAACTTTTGGGGTAAAAAAGTAGCAAAGGGGTTAACCTTCTGTTTTTTTCAAAAATAGCAAATAATTAAATGGTCTTTTTATCACTCTACCCGACGTATTTTGACCCGGGGAGTTCGAAAAACCACATTACAAGTGGCGCAAACGCTCGTAAGCATGACCAAAATGCGTTTGAATTATTTCAACTTTAAACGCCCATAAATCCTAAAATATGATACTTACGTGAAATCTGCCTGCGCCAATCGCTTTATCTCGGCAAATTACATAAGGAACAGTGAAAAAAGTGCTCGATTTCGAACTTTTAACTTTTGGGGTAAAAAAGTAGCAAAGGGGTTAACCTTCTGTTTTTTTCAAAAATCGCAAATAATTAAATGGTCTTTTTATCACTCTACCCGACGTATTTTGACCCGGGGAGTTCGAAAAACCACATTACAAGTGGCGCAAACGCTCGTAAGCATGACCAAAATGCGTTTGAATTATTTCAACTTTAAACGCCCATAAATCCTAAAATATGATACTTACGTGAAATCTGCCTGCGCCAATCGCTTTATCTCGGCAAATTACATAAGGAACAGTGAAAAAAGTGCTCGATTTCGAACTTTTAACTTTTGGGGTAAAAAAGTAGCAAAGGGGTTAACCTTCTGTTTTTTTCAAAAATCGCAAATAATTAAATGGTCTTTTTATCACTCTACCCGACGAATTTTGACCCGGGGAGTTCGAAAAACCACATTACAAGTGGCGCAAACGCTCGTAAGCATGACCAAAATGCGTTTGAATTATTTCAACTTTAAACGCCCATAAATCCTAAAATATGATACTTACGTGAAATCTGCCTGCGCCAATCGCTTTATCTCGGCAAATTACATAAGGAACAGTGAAAAAAGTGCTCGATTTCGAACTTTTAACTTTTGGGGTAAAAAAGTAGCAAAGGGGTTAACCTTCTGTTTTTTTCAAAAATCGCAAATAATTAAATGGTCTTTTTATCACTCTACCCGACGTATTTTGACCCGGGGAGTTCGAAAAACCACATTACAAGTGGCGCAAACGCTCGTAAGCATGACCAAAATGCGTTTGAATTATTTCAACTTTAAACGCCCATAAATCCTAAAATATGATACTTACGTGAAATCTGCCTGCGCCAATCGCTTTATCTCGGCAAATTACATAAGGAACAGTGAAAAAAGTGCTCGATTTCGAACTTTTAACTTTTGGGGTAAAAAAGTAGCAAAGGGGTTAACCTTCTGTTTTTTTCAAAAATCGCAAATAATTAAATGGTCTTTTTATCACTCTACCCGACGTATTTTGACCCGGGGAGTTCGAAAAACCACATTACAAGTGGCGCAAACGCTCGTAAGCATGACCAAAATGCGTTTGAATTATTTCAACTTTAAACGCCCATAAATCCTAAAATATGATACTTACGTGAAATCTGCCTGCGCCAATCGCTTTATCTCGGCAAATTACATAAGGAACAGTGAAAAAAGTGCTCGATTTCGAACTTTTAACTTTTGGGGTAAAAAAGTAGCAAAGGGGTTAACCTTCTGTTTTTTTCAAAAATCGCAAATAATTAAATGGTCTTTTTATCACTCTACCCGACGTATTTTGACCCGGGGAGTTCGAAAAACCACATTACAAGTGGCGCAAACGCTCGTAAGCATGACCAAAATGCGTTTGAATTATTTCAACTTTAAACGCCCATAAATCCTAAAATATGATACTTACGTGAAATCTGCCTGCGCCAATCGCTTTATCTCGGCAAATTACATAAGGAACAGTGAAAAAAGTGCTCGATTTCGAACTTTTAACTTTTGGGGTAAAAAAGTAGCAAAGGGGTTAACCTTCTGTTTTTTTCAAAAATCGCAAATAATTAAATGGTCTTTTTATCACTCTACCCGACGTATTTTGACCCGGGGAGTTCGAAAAACCACATTACAAGTGGCGCAAACGCTCGTAAGCATGACCAAAATGCGTTTGAATTATTTCAACTTTAAACGCCCATAAATCCTAAAATATGATACTTACGTGAAATCTGCCTGCGCCAATCGCTTTATCTCGGCAAATTACATAAGGAACAGTGAAAAAAGTGCTCGATTTCGAACTTTTAACTTTTGGGGTAAAAAAGTAGCAAAGGGGTTAACCTTCTGTTTTTTTCAAAAATCGCAAATAATTAAATGGTCTTTTTATCACTCTACCCGACGTATTTTGACCCGGGGAGTTCGAAAAACCACATTACAAGTGGCGCAAACGCTCGTAAGCATGACCAAAATGCGTTTGAATTATTTCAACTTTAAACGCCCATAAATCCTAAAATATGATACTTACGTGAAATCTGCCTGCGCCAATCGCTTTATCTCGGCAAATTACATAAGGAACAGTGAAAAAAGTGCTCGATTTCGAACTTTTAACTTTTGGGGTAAAAAAGTAGCAAAGGGGTTAACCTTCTGTTTTTTTCAAAAATCGCAAATAATTAAATGGTCTTTTTATCACTCTACCCGACGTATTTTGACCCGGGGAGTTCGAAAAACCACATTACAAGTGGCGCAAACGCTCGTAAGCATGACCAAAATGCGTTTGAATTATTTCAACTTTAAACGCCCATAAATCCTAAAATATGATACTTACGTGAAATCTGCCTGCGCCAATCGCTTTATCTCGGCAAATTACATAAGGAACAGTGAAAAAAGTGCTCGATTTCGAACTTTTAACTTTTGGGGTAAAAAAGTAGCAAAGGGGTTAACCTTCTGTTTCTTTCAAAAATCGCAAATAATTAAATGGTCTTTTTATCACTCTACCCGACGTATTTTGACCCGGGGAGTTCGAAAAACCACATTACAAGTGGCGCAAACGCTCGTAAGCATGACCAAAATGCGTTTGAATTATTTCAACTTTAAACGCCCATAAATCCTAAAATATGATACTTACGTGAAATCTGCCTGCGCCAATCGCTTTATCTCGGCAAATTACATAAGGAACAGTGAAAAAAGAGCTCGATTTCGAACTTTTAACTTTTGGGGTAAAAAAGTAGCAAAGGGGTTAACCTTCTGTTTTTTTCAAAAATCGCAAATAATTAAATGGTCTTTTTATCACTCTACCCGACGAATTTTGACCCGGGGAGTTCGAAAAACCACATTACAAGTGGCGCAAACGCTCGTAAGCATGACCAAAATGCGTTTGAATTATTTCAACTTTAAACGCCCATAAATCCTAAAATATGATACTTACGTGAAATCTGCCTGCGCCAATCGCTTTATCTCGGCAAATTACATAAGGAACAGTGAAAAAAGTGCTCGATTTCGAACTTTTAACTTTTGGGGTAAAAAAGTAGCAAAGGGGTTAACCTTCTGTTTTTTTCAAAAATCGCAAATAATTAAATGGTCTTTTTATCACTCTACCCGACGTATTTTGACCCGGGGAGTTCGAAAAACCACATTACAAGTGGCGCAAACGCTCGTAAGCATGACCAAAATGCGTTTGAATTATTTCAACTTTAAACGCCCATAAATCCTAAAATATGTTACTTACGTGAAATCTGCCTGCGCCAATCGCTTTATCTCGGCAAATTACATAAGGAACAGTGAAAAAAGTGCTCGATTTCGAACTTTTAACTTTTGGGGTAAAAAAGTAGCAAAGGGGTTAACCTTCTGTTTTTTTCAAAAATCGCAAATAATTAAATGGTCTTTTTATCACTCTACCCGACGTATTTTGACCCGGGGAGTTCGAAAAACCACATTACAAGTGGCGCAAACGCTCGTAAGCATGACCAAAATGCGTTTGAATTATTTCAACTTTAAACGCCCATAAATCCTAAAATATGATACTTACGTGAAATCTGCCTGCGCCAATCGCTTTATCTCGGCAAATTACATAAGGAACAGTGAAAAAAGTGCTCGATTTCGAACTTTTAACTTTTGGGGTAAAAAAGTAGCAAAGGGGTTAACCTTCTGTTTTATTTCAAAAATCGCAAATAATTAAATGGTCTTTTTATCACTCTACCCGACGTATTTTGACCCGGGGAGTTCGAAAAACCACATTACAAGTGGCGCAAACGCTCGTAAGCATGACCAAAATGCGTTTGAATTATTTCAACTTTAAACGCCCATAAATCCTAAAATATGATACTTACGTGAAATCTGCCTGCGCCAATCGCTTTATCTCGGCAAATTACATAAGGAACAGTGAAAAAAGTGCTCGATTTCGAACTTTTAACTTTTGGGGTAAAAAAGTAGCAAAGGGGTTAACCTTCTGTTTTTTTCAAAAATCGAAAATAATTAAATGGTCTTTTTATCACTCTACCCGACGTATTTTGACCCGGGGAGTTCGAAAAACCACATTACAAGTGGCGCAAACGCTCGTAAGCATGACCAAAATGCGTTTGAATTATTTCAACTTTAAACGCCCATAAATCCTAAAATATGATACTTACGTGAAATCTGCCTGCGCCAATCGCTTTATCTCGGCAAATTACATAAGGAACAGTGAAAAAAGAGCTCGATTTCGAACTTTTAACTTTTGGGGTAAAAAAGTAGCAAAGGGGTTAACCTTCTGTTTTTTTCAAAAATCGCAAATAATTAAATGGTCTTTTTATCACTCTACCCGACGTATTTTGACCCGGGGAGTTCGAAAAACCACATTACAAGTGGCGCAAACGCTCGTAAGCATGACCAAAATGCGTTTGAATTATTTCAACTTTAAACGCCCATAAATCCTAAAATATGATACTTACGTGAAATCTGCCTGCGCCAATCGCTTTATCTCGGCAAATTACATAAGGAACAGTGAAAAAAGTGCTCGATTTCGAACTTTTAACTTTTGGGGTAAAAAAGTAGCAAAGGGGTTAACCTTCTGTTTTTTTCAAAAATCGAAAATAATTAAATGGTCTTTTTATCACTCTACCCGACGTATTTTGACCCGGGGAGTTCGAAAAACCACATTACAAGTGGCGCAAACGCTCGTAAGCATGACCAAAATGCGTTTGAATTATTTCAACTTTAAACGCCCATAAATCCTAAAATATGATACTTACGTGAAATCTGCCTGCGCCAATCGCTTTATCTCGGCAAATTACATAAGGAACAGTGAAAAAAGAGCTCGATTTCGAACTTTTAACTTTTGGGGTAAAAAAGTAGCAAAGGGGTTAACCTTCTGTTTTTTTCAAAAATCGCAAATAATTAAATGGTCTTTTTATCACTCTACCCGACGTATTTTGACCCGGGGAGTTCGAAAAACCACATTACAAGTGGCGCAAACGCTCGTAAGCATGACCAAAATGCGTTTGAATTATTTCAACTTTAAACGCCCATAAATCCTAAAATATGATACTTACGTGAAATCTGCCTGCGCCAATCGCTTTATCTCGGCAAATTACATAAGGAACAGTGAAAAAAGTGCTCGATTTCGAACTTTTAACTTTTGGGGTAAAAAAGTAGCAAAGGGGTTAACCTTCTGTTTTATTTCAAAAATCGCAAATAATTAAATGGTCTTTTTATCACTCTACCCGACGTATTTTGACCCGGGGAGTTCGAAAAACCACATTACAAGTGGCGCAAACGCTCGTAAGCATGACCAAAATGCGTTTGAATTATTTCAACTTTAAACGCCCATAAATCCTAAAATATGATACTTACGTGAAATCTGCCTGCGCCAATCGCTTTATCTCGGCAAATTACATAAGGAACAGTGAAAAAAGTGCTCGATTTCGAACTTTTAACTTTTGGGGTAAAAAAGTAGCAAAGGGGTTAACCTTCTGTTTTTTTCAAAAATCGCAAATAATTAAATGGTCTTTTTATCACTCTACCCGACGTATTTTGACCCGGGGAGTTCGAAAAACCACATTACAAGTGGCGCAAACGCTCGTAAGCATGACCAAAATGCGTTTGAATTATTTCAACTTTAAACGCCCATAAATCCTAAAATATGATACTTACGTGAAATCTGCCTGCGCCAATCGCTTTATCTCGGCAAATTACATAAGGAACAGTGAAAAAAGTGCTCGATTTCGAACTTTTAACTTTTGGGGTAAAAAAGTAGCAAAGGGGTTAACCTTCTGTTTTTTTCAAAAATCGCAAATAATTAAATGGTCTTTTTATCACTCTACCCGACGTATTTTGACCCGGGGAGTTCGAAAAACCACATTACAAGTGGCGCAAACGCTCGTAAGCATGACCAAAATGCGTTTGAATTATTTCAACTTTAAACGCCCATAAATCCTAAAATATGATACTTACGTGAAATCTGCCTGCGCCAATCGCTTTATCTCGGCAAATTACATAAGGAACAGTGAAAAAAGTGCTCGATTTCGAACTTTTAACTTTTGGGGTAAAAAAGTAGCAAAGGGGTTAACCTTCTGTTTTTTTCAAAAATCGCAAATAATTAAATGGTCTTTTTATCACTCTACCGGACGTATTTTGACCCGGGGAGTTCGAAAAACCACATTACAAGTGGCGCAAACGCTCGTAAGCATGACCAAAATGCGTTTGAATTATTTCAACTTTAAACGCCCATAAATCCTAAAATATGATACTTACGTGAAATCTGCCTGCGCCAATCGCTTTATCTCGGCAAATTACATAAGGAACAGTGAAAAAAGAGCTCGATTTCGAACTTTTAACTTTTGGGGTAAAAAAGTAGCAAAGGGGTTAACCTTCTGTTTTTTTCAAAAATCGCAAATAATTAAATGGTCTTTTTATCACTCTACCCGACGTATTTTGACCCGGGGAGTTCGAAAAACCACATTACAAGTGGCGCAAACGCTCGTAAGCATGACCAAAATGCGTTTGAATTATTTCAACTTTAAACGCCCATAAATCCTAAAATATGATACTTACGTGAAATCTGCCTGCGCCAATCGCTTTATCTCGGCAAATTACATAAGGAACAGTGAAAAAAGTGCTCGATTTCGAACTTTTAACTTTTGGGGTAAAAAAGTAGCAAAGGGGTTTCCCTTCTGTTTTTTTCAAAAATCGCAAATAATTAAATGGTCTTTTTATCACTCTACCCGACGTATTTTGACCCGGGGAGTTCGAAAAACCACATTACAAGTGGCGCAAACGCTCGTAAGCATGACCAAAATGCGTTTGAATTATTTCAACTTTAAACGCCCATAAATCCTAAAATATGATACTTACGTGAAATCTGCCTGCGCCAATCGCTTTATCTCGGCAAATTACATAAGGAACAGTGAAAAAAGTGCTCGATTTCGAACTTTTAACTTTTGGGGTAAAAAAGTAGCAAAGGGGTTAACCTTCTGTTTTTTACAAAAATCGCAAATAATTAAATGGTCTTTTTATCACTCTACCCGACGTATTTTGACCCGGGGAGTTCGAAAAACCACATTACAAGTGGCGCAAACGCTCGTAAGCATGACCAAAATGCGTTTGAATTATTTCAACTTTAAACGCCCATAAATCCTAAAATATGATACTTACGTGAAATCTGCCTGCGCCAATCGCTTTATCTCGGCAAATTACATAAGGAACAGTGAAAAAAGTGCTCGATTTCGAACTTTTAACTTTTGGGGTAAAAAAGTAGCAAAGGGGTTAACCTTCTGTTTTTTTCAAAAATCGCAAATAATTAAATGGTCTTTTTATCACTCTACCCGACGTATTTTGACCCGGGGAGTTCGAAAAACCACATTACAAGTGGCGCAAACGCTCGTAAGCATGACCAAAATGCGTTTGAATTATTTCAACTTTAAACGCCCATAAATCCTAAAATATGATACTTACGTGAAATCTGCCTGCGCCAATCGCTTTATCTCGGCAAATTACATAAGGAACAGTGAAAAAAGTGCTCGATTTCGAACTTTTAACTTTTGGGGTAAAAAAGTAGCAAAGGGGTTAACCTTCTGTTTTTTTTCAAAAATCGCAAATAATTAAATGGTCTTTTTATCACTCTACCCGACGTATTTTGACCCGGGGAGTTCGAAAAACCACATTACAAGTGGCGCAAACGCTCGTAAGCATGACCAAAATGCGTTTGAATTATTTCAACTTTAAACGCCCATAAATCCTAAAATATGATACTTACGTGAAATCTGCCTGCGCCAATCGCTTTATCTCGGCAAATTACATAAGGAACAGTGAAAAAAGTGCTCGATTTCGAACTTTTAACTTTTGGGGTAAAAAAGTAGCAAAGGGGTTAACCTTCTGTTTTTTTCAAAAATCGCAAATAATTAAATGGTCTTTTTATCACTCTACCCGACGTATTTTGACCCGGGGAGTTCGAAAAACCACATTACAAGTGGCGCAAACGCTCGTAAGCATGACCAAAATGCGTTTGAATTATTTCAACTTTAAACGCCCATAAATCCTAAAATATGATACTTACGTGAAATCTGCCTGCGCCAATCGCTTTATCTCGGCAAATTACATAAGGAACAGTGAAAAAAGTGCTCGATTTCGAACTTTTAACTTTTGGGGTAAAAAAGTAGCAAAGGGGTTAACCTTCTGTTTTTTTCAAAAATCGCAAATAATTAAATGGTCTTTTTATCACTCTACCCGACGTATTTTGACCCGGGGAGTTCGAAAAACCACATTACAAGTGGCGCAAACGCTCGTAAGCATGACCAAAATGCGTTTGAATTATTTCAACTTTAAACGCCCATAAATCCTAAAATATGATACTTACGTGAAATCTGCCTGCGCCAATCGCTTTATCTCGGCAAATTACATAAGGAACAGTGAAAAAAGAGCTCGATTTCGAACTTTTAACTTTTGGGGTAAAAAAGTAGCAAAGGGGTTAACCTTCTGTTTTTTTCAAAAATCGCAAATAATTAAATGGTCTTTTTATCACTCTACCCGACGTATTTTGACCCGGGGAGTTCGAAAATCCACATTACAAGTGGCGCAAACGCTCGTAAGCATGACCAAAATGCGTTTGAATTATTTCAACTTTAAACGCCCATAAATCCTAAAATATGATACTTACGTGAAATCTGCCTGCGCCAATCGCTTTATCTCGGCAAATTACATAAGGAACAGTGAAAAAAGTGGTCGATTTCGAACTTTTAACTTTTGGGGTAAAAAAGTAGCAAAGGGGTTAACCTTCTGTTTTTTTCAAAAATCGCAAATAATTAAATGGTCTTTTTATCACTCTACCCGACGTATTTTGACCCGGGGAGTTCGAAAAACCACATTACAAGTGGCGCAAACGCTCGTAAGCATGACCAAAATGCGTTTGAATTATTTCAACTTTAAACGCCCATAAATCCTAAAATATGATACTTACGTGAAATCTGCCTGCGCCAATCGCTTTATCTCGGCAAATTACATAAGGAACAGTGAAAAAAGTGCTCGATTTCGAACTTTTAACTTTTGGGGTAAAAAAGTAGCAAAGGGGTTAACCTTCTGTTTTTTTCAAAAATCGCAAATAATTAAATGGTCTTTTTATCACTCTACCCGACGTATTTTGACCCGGGGAGTTCGAAAAACCACATTACAAGTGGCGCAAACGCTCGTAAGCATGACCAAAATGCGTTTGAATTATTTCAACTTTAAACGCCCATAAATCCTAAAATATGATACTTACGTGAAATCTGCCTGCGCCAATCGCTTTATCTCGGCAAATTACATAAGGAACAGTGAAAAAAGAGCTCGATTTCGAACTTTTAACTTTTGGGGTAAAAAAGTAGCAAAGGGGTTAACCTTCTGTTTTTTTCAAAAATCGCAAATAATTAAATGGTCTTTTTATCACTCTACCCGACGTATTTTGACCCGGGGAGTTCGAAAAACCACATTACAAGTGGCGCAAACGCTCGTAAGCATGACCAAAATGCGTTTGAATTATTTCAACTTTAAACGCCCATAAATCCTAAAATATGATACTTACGTGAAATCTGCCTGCGCCAATCGCTTTATCTCGGCAAATTACATAAGGAACAGTGAAAAAAGTGCTCGATTTCGAACTTTTAACTTTTGGGGTAAAAAAGTAGCAAAGGGGTTAACCTTCTGTTTTTTTCAAAAATCGCAAATAATTAAATGGTCTTTTTATCACTCTACCCGACGTATTTTGACCCGGGGAGTTCGAAAAACCACATTACAAGTGGCGCAAACGCTCGTAAGCATGACCAAAATGCGTTTGAATTATTTCAACTTTAAACGCCCATAAATCCTAAAATATGATACTTACGTGAAATCTGCCTGCGCCAATCGCTTTATCTCGGCAAATTACATAAGGAACAGTGAAAAAAGTGCTCGATTTCGAACTTTTAACTTTTGGGGTAAAAAAGTAGCAAAGGGGTTAACCTTCTGTTTTTTTCAAAAATCGCAAATAATTAAATGGTCTTTTTATCACTCTACCCGACGTATTTTGACCCGGGGAGTTCGAAAAACCACATTACAAGTGGCGCAAACGCTCGTAAGCATGACCAAAATGCGTTTGAATTATTTCAACTTTAAACGCCCATAAATCCTAAAATATGATACTTACGTGAAATCTGCCTGCGCCAATCGCTTTATCTCGGCAAATTACATAAGGAACAGTGAAAAAAGTGCTCGATTTCGAACTTTTAACTTTTGGGGTAAAAAAGTAGCAAAGGGGTTAACCTTCTGTTTTTTTCAAAAATCGCAAATAATTAAATGGTCTTTTTATCACTCTACCCGACGTATTTTGACCCGGGGAGTTCGAAAAACCACATTACAAGTGGCGCAAACGCTCGTAAGCATGACCAAAATGCGTTTGAATTATTTCAACTTTAAACGCCCATAAATCCTAAAATATGATACTTACGTGAAATCTGCCTGCGCCAATCGCTTTATCTCGGCAAATTACATAAGGAACAGTGAAAAAAGAGCTCGATTTCGAACTTTTAACTTTTGGGGTAAAAAAGTAGCAAAGGGGTTAACCTTCTGTTTTTTTCAAAAATCGCAAATAATTAAATGGTCTTTTTATCACTCTACCCGACGTATTTTGACCCGGGGAGTTCGAAAAACCACATTACAAGTGGCGCAAACGCTCGTAAGCATGACCAAAATGCGTTTGAATTATTTCAACTTTAAACGCCCATAAATCCTAAAATATGATACTTACGTGAAATCTGCCTGCGCCAATCGCTTTATCTCGGCAAATTACATAAGGAACAGTGAAAAAAGTGCTCGATTTCGAACTTTTAACTTTTGGGGTAAAAAAGTAGCAAAGGGGTTAACCTTCTGTTTTTTTCAAAAATCGCAAATAATTAAATGGTCTTTTTATCACTCTACCCGACGTATTTTGACCCGGGGAGTTCGAAAAACCACATTACAAGTGGCGCAAACGCTCGTAAGCATGACCAAAATGCGTTTGAATTATTTCAACTTTAAACGCCCATAAATCCTAAAATATGATACTTACGTGAAATCTGCCTGCGCCAATCGCTTTATCTCGGCAAATTACATAAGGAACAGTGAAAAAAGAGCTCGATTTCGAACTTTTAACTTTTGGGGTAAAAAAGTAGCAAAGGGGTTAACCTTCTGTTTTTTTCAAAAATCGCAAATAATTAAATGGTCTTTTTATCACTCTACCCGACGTATTTTGACCCGGGGAGTTCGAAAAACCACATTACAAGTGGCGCAAACGCTCGTAAGCATGACCAAAATGCGTTTGAATTATTTCAACTTTAAACGCCCATAAATCCTAAAATATGATACTTACGTGAAATCTGCCTGCGCCAATCGCTTTATCTCGGCAAATTACATAAGGAACAGTGAAAAAAGTGCTCGATTTCGAACTTTTAACTTTTGGGGTAAAAAAGTAGCAAAGGGGTTAACCTTCTGTTTTTTTCAAAAATCGCAAATAATTAAATGGTCTTTTTATCACTCTACCCGACGTATTTTGACCCGGGGAGTTCGAAAAACCACATTACAAGTGGCGCAAACGCTCGTAAGCATGACCAAAATGCGTTTGAATTATTTCAACTTTAAACGCCCATAAATCCTAAAATATGATACTTACGTGAAATCTGCCTGCGCCAATCGCTTTATCTCGGCAAATTACATAAGGAACAGTGAAAAAAGTGCTCGATTTCGAACTTTTAACTTTTGGGGTAAAAAAGTAGCAAAGGGGTTAACCTTCTGTTTTTTTCAAAAATCGCAAATAATTAAATGGTCTTTTTATCACTCTACCCGACGTATTTTGACCCGGGGAGTTCGAAAAACCACATTACAAGTGGCGCAAACGCTCGTAAGCATGACCAAAATGCGTTTGAATTATTTCAACTTTAAACGCCCATAAATCCTAAAATATGATACTTACGTGAAATCTGCCTGCGCCAATCGCTTTATCTCGGCAAATTACATAAGGAACAGTGAAAAAAGTGGTCGATTTCGAACTTTTAACTTTTGGGGTAAAAAAGTAGCAAAGGGGTTAACCTTCTGTTTTTTTCAAAAATCGCAAATAATTAAATGGTCTTTTTATCACTCTACCCGACGTATTTTGACCCGGGGAGTTCGAAAAACCACATTACAAGTGGCGCAAACGCTCGTAAGCATGACCAAAATGCGTTTGAATTATTTCAACTTTAAACGCCCATAAATCCTAAAATATGATACTTACGTGAAATCTGCCTGCGCCAATCGCTTTATCTCGGCAAATTACATAAGGAACAGTGAAAAAAGTGCTCGATTTCGAACTTTTAACTTTTGGGGTAAAAAAGTAGCAAAGGGGTTAACCTTCTGTTTTTTTCAAAAATCGCAAATAATTAAATGGTCTTTTTATCACTCTACCCGACGTATTTTGACCCGGGGAGTTCGAAAAACCACATTACAAGTGGCGCAAACGCTCGTAAGCATGACCAAAATGCGTTTGAATTATTTCAACTTTAAACGCCCATAAATCCTAAAATATGATACTTACGTGAAATCTGCCTGCGCCAATCGCTTTATCTCGGCAAATTACATAAGGAACAGTGAAAAAAGAGCTCGATTTCGAACTTTTAACTTTTGGGGTAAAAAAGTAGCAAAGGGGTTAACCTTCTGTTTTTTTCAAAAATCGCAAATAATTAAATGGTCTTTTTATCACTCTACCCGACGTATTTTGACCCGGGGAGTTCGAAAATCCACATTACAAGTGGCGCAAACGCTCGTAAGCATGACCAAAATGCGTTTGAATTATTTCAACTTTAAACGCCCATAAATCCTAAAATATGATACTTACGTGAAATCTGCCTGCGCCAATCGCTTTATCTCGGCAAATTACATAAGGAACAGTGAAAAAAGTGGTCGATTTCGAACTTTTAACTTTTGGGGTAAAAAAGTAGCAAAGGGGTTAACCTTCTGTTTTTTTCAAAAATCGCAAATAATTAAATGGTCTTTTTATCACTCTACCCGACGTATTTTGACCCGGGGAGTTCGAAAAACCACATTACAAGTGGCGCAAACGCTCGTAAGCATGACCAAAATGCGTTTGAATTATTTCAACTTTAAACGCCCATAAATCCTAAAATATGATACTTACGTGAAATCTGCCTGCGCCAATCGCTTTATCTCGGCAAATTACATAAGGAACAGTGAAAAAAGTGCTCGATTTCGAACTTTTAACTTTTGGGGTAAAAAAGTAGCAAAGGGGTTAACCTTCTGTTTTTTTCAAAAATCGCAAATAATTAAATGGTCTTTTTATCACTCTACCCGACGTATTTTGACCCGGGGAGTTCGAAAAACCACATTACAAGTGGCGCAAACGCTCGTAAGCATGACCAAAATGCGTTTGAATTATTTCAACTTTAAACGCCCATAAATCCTAAAATATGATACTTACGTGAAATCTGCCTGCGCCAATCGCTTTATCTCGGCAAATTACATAAGGAACAGTGAAAAAAGTGCTCGATTTCGAACTTTTAACTTTTGGGGTAAAAAAGTAGCAAAGGGGTTAACCTTCTGTTTTTTTCAAAAATCGCAAATAATTAAATGGTCTTTTTATCACTCTACCCGACGTATTTTGACCCGGGGAGTTCGAAAAACCACATTACAAGTGGCGCAAACGCTCGTAAGCATGACCAAAATGCGTTTGAATTATTTCAACTTTAAACGCCCATAAATCCTAAAATATGATACTTACGTGAAATCTGCCTGCGCCAATCGCTTTATCTCGGCAAATTACATAAGGAACAGTGAAAAAAGTGCTCGATTTCGAACTTTTAACTTTTGGGGTAAAAAAGTAGCAAAGGGGTTAACCTTCTGTTTTTTTCAAAAATCGCAAATAATTAAATGGTCTTTTTATCACTCTACCCGACGTATTTTGACCCGGGGAGTTCGAAAAACCACATTACAAGTGGCGCAAACGCTCGTAAGCATGACCAAAATGCGTTTGAATTATTTCAACTTTAAACGCCCATAAATCCTAAAATATGATACTTACGTGAAATCTGCCTGCGCCAATCGCTTTATCTCGGCAAATTACATAAGGAACAGTGAAAAAAGTGCTCGATTTCGAACTTTTAACTTTTGGGGTAAAAAAGTAGCAAAGGGGTTAACCTTCTGTTTTTTTCAAAAATCGCAAATAATTAAATGGTCTTTTTATCACTCTACCCGACGTATTTTGACCCGGGGAGTTCGAAAAACCACATTACAAGTGGCGCAAACGCTCGTAAGCATGACCAAAATGCGTTTGAATTATTTCAACTTTAAACGCCCATAAATCCTAAAATATGATACTTACGTGAAATCTGCCTGCGCCAATCGCTTTATCTCGGCAAATTACATAAGGAACAGTGAAAAAAGAGCTCGATTTCGAACTTTTAACTTTTGGGGTAAAAAAGTAGCAAAGGGGTTAACCTTCTGTTTTTTTCAAAAATCGCAAATAATTAAATGGTCTTTTTATCACTCTACCCGACGTATTTTGACCCGGGGAGTTCGAAAAACCACATTACAAGTGGCGCAAACGCTCGTAAGCATGACCAAAATGCGTTTGAATTATTTCAACTTTAAACGCCCATAAATCCTAAAATATGATACTTACGTGAAATCTGCCTGCGCCAATCGCTTTATCTCGGCAAATTACATAAGGAACAGTGAAAAAAGTGCTCGATTTCGAACTTTTAACTTTTGGGGTAAAAAAGTAGCAAAGGGGTTAACCTTCTGTTTTTTTCAAAAATCGCAAATAATTAAATGGTCTTTTTATCACTCTACCCGACGTATTTTGACCCGGGGAGTTCGAAAAACCACATTACAAGTGGCGCAAACGCTCGTAAGCATGACCAAAATGCGTTTGAATTATTTCAACTTTAAACGCCCATAAATCC
>CAUJGK010000022.1:0-16898 GCA_963170105.1 Cantharis lateralis | reverse complement strand
CTCGGCCTCCCGCATCCGATGAGCCATGTCCCGACTCGGTCCGACGCACCGTTTAGAAGTTAGACAAAACCGTCAATAAAACATAGAGGGAGCCACTTTTTGACAGTTTTTTTGACAGATTCGGGTAGTACTCGGCCTCCCGCATCCGATGAGCCATGTCCCGACTCGGTCCGACGCACCGTTTAGAAGTTAGACAAAACCGTCAATAAAACATAGAGGGAGCCACTTTTTGACAGTTTTTTTGACAGATTCGGGTAGTACTCGGCGAGCCGGACTCAGTCGTCTTTTTCCCGACGCCCTACGACGTCCCTGTCAAAAGTTAGCGTCGCAATGTACAGGGTGTTTCGAAAGTAATGTACAAACGCTTATATCTCCTAAACGGCTGGGATTTTGACAGTTTTTTTGACAGATTCGGGTAGTACTCGGCCTCCCGCATCCGATGAGCCATGTCCCGACTCGGTCCGACGCACCGTTTAGAAGTTAGACAAAACCGTCAATAAAACATAGAGGGAGCCACTTTTTGACAGTTTTTTTGACAGATTCGGGTAGTACTCGGCGAGCCGGACTCAGTCGTCTTTTTCCCGACGCCCTACGACGTCCCTGTCAAAAGTTAGCGTCGCAATGTACAGGGTGTTTCGAAAGTAATGTACAAACGCTTATATCTCCTAAACGGCTGGGATTTTGACAGTTTTTTTGACAGATTCGGGTAGTACTCGGCCTCCCGCATCCGATGAGCCATGTCCCGACTCGGTCCGACGCACCGTTTAGAAGTTAGACAAAACCGTCAATAAAACATAGAGGGAGCCACTTTTTGACAGTTTTTTTGACAGATTCGGGTAGTACTCGGCGAGCCGGACTCAGTCGTCTTTTTCCCGACGCCCTACGACGTCCCTGTCAAAAGTTAGCGTCGCAATGTACAGGGTGTTTCGAAAGTAATGTACAAACGCTTATATCTCCTAAACGGCTGGGATTTTGACAGTTTTTTTGACAGATTCGGGTAGTACTCGGCCTCCCGCATCCGATGAGCCATGTCCCGACTCGGTCCGACGCACCGTTTAGAAGTTAGACAAAACCGTCAATAAAACATAGAGGGAGCCACTTTTTGACAGTTTTTTTGACAGATTCGGGTAGTACTCGGCGAGCCGGACTCAGTCGTCTTTTTCCCGACGCCCTACGACGTCCCTGTCAAAAGTTAGCGTCGCAATGTACAGGGTGTTTCGAAAGTAATGTACAAACGCTTATATCTCCTAAACGGCTGGGATTTTGACAGTTTTTTTGACAGATTCGGGTAGTACTCGGCCTCCCGCATCCGATGAGCCATGTCCCGACTCGGTCCGACGCACCGTTTAGAAGTTAGACAAAACCGTCAATAAAACATAGAGGGAGCCACTTGTTGACAGTTTTTTTGACAGATTCGGGTAGTACTCGGCGAGCCGGACTCAGTCGTCTTTTTCCCGACGCCCTACGACGTCCCTGTCAAAAGTTAGCGTCGCAATGTACAGGGTGTTTCGAAAGTAATGTACAAACGCTTATATCTCCTAAACGGCTGGGATTTTGACAGTTTTTTTGACAGATTCGGGTAGTACTCGGCCTCCCGCATCCGATGAGCCATGTCCCGACTCGGTCCGACGCACCGTTTAGAAGTTAGACAAAACCGTCAATAAAACATAGAGGGAGCCACTTTTTGACAGTTTTTTTGACAGATTCGGGTAGTACTCGGCGAGCCGGACTCAGTCGTCTTTTTCCCGACGCCCTACGACGTCCCTGTCAAAAGTTAGCGTCGCAATGTACAGGGTGTTTCGAAAGTAATGTACAAACGCTTATATCTCCTAAACGGCTGGGATTTTGACAGTTTTTTTGACAGATTCGGGTAGTACTCGGCCTCCCGCATCCGATGAGCCATGTCCCGACTCGGTCCGACGCACCGTTTAGAAGTTAGACAAAACCGTCAATAAAACATAGAGGGAGCCACTTTTTGACAGTTTTTTTGACAGATTCGGGTAGTACTCGGCGAGCCGGACTCAGTCGTCTTTTTCCCGACGCCCTACGACGTCCCTGTCAAAAGTTAGCGTCGCAATGTACAGGGTGTTTCGAAAGTAATGTACAAACGCTTATATCTCCTAAACGGCTGGGATTTTGACAGTTTTTTTGACAGATTCGGGTAGTACTCGGCCTCCCGCATCCGATGAGCCATGTCCCGACTCGGTCCGACGCACCGTTTAGAAGTTAGACAAAACCGTCAATAAAACATAGAGGGAGCCACTTGTTGACAGTTTTTTTGACAGATTCGGGTAGTACTCGACGAGCCGGACTCAGTCGTCTTTTTCCCGACGCCCTACGACGTCCCTGTCAAAAGTTAGCGTCGCAATGTACAGGGTGTTTCGAAAGTAATGTACAAACGCTTATATCTCCTAAACGGCTGGGATTTTGACAGTTTTTTTGACAGATTCGGGTAGTACTCGGCCTCCCGCATCCGATGAGCCATGTCCCGACTCGGTCCGACGCACCGTTTAGAAGTTAGACAAAACCGTCAATAAAACATAGAGGGAGCCACTTTTTGACAGTTTTTTTGACAGATTCGGGTAGTACTCGGCCTCCCGCATCCGATGAGCCATGTCCCGACTCGGTCCGACGCACCGTTTAGAAGTTAGACAAAACCGTCAATAAAACATAGAGGGAGCCACTTTTTGACAGTTTTTTTGACAGATTCGGGTAGTACTCGGCGAGCCGGACTCAGTCGTCTTTTTCCCGACGCCCTACGACGTCCCTGTCAAAAGTTAGCGTCGCAATGTACAGGGTGTTTCGAAAGTAATGTACAAACGCTTATATCTCCTAAACGGCTGGGATTTTGACAGTTTTTTTGACAGATTCGGGTAGTACTCGGCCTCCCGCATCCGATGAGCCATGTCCCGACTCGGTCCGACGCACCGTTTAGAAGACGAGGGCCTAATTGCAGGAATGATCCCTCCAATCAGAATGAAGCTAATCCAGAACCAATAAGAGCAAAGCGTGTTGGATTTCTTTTTACAAGTTGTTGTTTGTGTTTTGTTTACATACTTGCACATGTTGACTTTAATAATTAAATTGTATACCCTATTTGGTTTATTTTATTGCGTATATTAACCGAAAGCGAATAATGTCCCCAGGAAGAATTTGTTAGTTTTTGTGGGAAAGAATTAAATTCTACCCTTAGTAATTTTCGGCAACATTTAAAAGTAAGACACGGTTATGTTGCTGCCTGAAGAAATTAAAAGCCTTTCTATGATTGATTAATACGAAGTTGCCGAGTTTTTTCAAAGACTCTGAGTTGAGATGGAAACCAACAGCAGCTGATCTTCACTTTTTTTATTTTTAGACTCGAAATAACGATTATTATTATTATTATTATACAGAAAGTAAGGTTTTAATCGGCAAAGATTGGTTTCTGGTTTACAACAGTAATTTGAAAACAATCCCTAGCGGGCTTTGCTCTCATTGGTTCTTGCTCAGCTTCATTTTGATTGGAGGGATCATTCCTGCTATTAGGCCCTCGTGTTTAGAAGTTAGACAAAACCGTCAATAAAACATAGAGGGAGCCACTTTTTGACAGTTTTTTTGACAGATTCGGGTAGTACTCGGCGAGCCGGACTCAGTCGTCTTTTTCCCGACGCCCTACGACGTCCCTGTCAAAAGTTAGCGTCGCAATGTACAGGGTGTTTCGAAAGTAATGTACAAACGCTTATATCTCCTAAACGGCTGGGATTTTGACAGTTTTTTGACAGATTCGGGTAGTACTCGGCCTCCCGCATCCGATGAGCCATGTCCCGACTCGGTCCGACGCACCGTTTAGAAGTTAGACAAAACCGTCAATAAAACATAGAGGGAGCCACTTTTTGACAGTTTTTTTGACAGATTCGGGTAGTACTCGGCGAGCCGGACTCAGTCGTCTTTTTCCCGACGCCCTACGACGTCCCTGTCAAAAGTTAGCGTCGCAATGTACAGGGTGTTTCGAAAGTAATGTACAAACGCTTATATCTCCTAAACGGCTGGGATTTTGACAGTTTTTTGACAGATTCGGGTAGTACTCGGCCTCCCGCATCCGATGAGCCATGTCCCGACTCGGTCCGACGCACCGTTTAGAAGTTAGACAAAACCGTCAATAAAACATAGAGGGAGCCACTTTTTGACAGTTTTTTTGACAGATTCGGGTAGTACTCGGCGAGCCGGACTCAGTCGTCTTTTTCCCGACGCCCTACGACGTCCCTGTCAAAAGTTAGCGTCGCAATGTACAGGGTGTTTCGAAAGTAATGTACAAACGCTTATATCTCCTAAACGGCTGGGATTTTGACAGTTTTTTTGACAGATTCGGGTAGTACTCGGCCTCCCGCATCCGATGAGCCATGTCCCGACTCGGTCCGACGCACCGTTTAGAAGTTAGACAAAACCGTCAATAAAACATAGAGGGAGCCACTTTTTGACAGTTTTTTTGACAGATTCGGGTAGTACTCGGCCTCCCGCATCCGATGAGCCATGTCCCGACTCGGTCCGACGCACCGTTTAGAAGTTAGACAAAACCGTCAATAAAACATAGAGGGAGCCACTTTTTGACAGTTTTTTTGACAGATTCGGGTAGTACTCGGCGAGCCGGACTCAGTCGTCTTTTTCCCGACGCCCTACGACGTCCCTGTCAAAAGTTAGCGTCGCAATGTACAGGGTGTTTCGAAAGTAATGTACAAACGCTTATATCTCCTAAACGGCTGGGATTTTGACAGTTTTTTTGACAGATTCGGGTAGTACTCGGCCTCCCGCATCCGATGAGCCATGTCCCGACTCGGTCCGACGCACCGTTTAGAAGTTAGACAAAACCGTCAATAAAACATAGAGGGAGCCACTTGTTGACAGTTTTTTTGACAGATTCGGGTAGTACTCGGCGAGCCGGACTCAGTCGTCTTTTTCCCGACGCCCTACGACGTCCCTGTCAAAAGTTAGCGTCGCAATGTACAGGGTGTTTCGAAAGTAATGTACAAACGCTTATATCTCCTAAACGGCTGGGATTTTGACAGTTTTTTTGACAGATTCGGGTAGTACTCGGCCTCCCGCATCCGATGAGCCATGTCCCGACTCGGTCCGACGCACCGTTTAGAAGTTAGACAAAACCGTCAATAAAACATAGAGGGAGCCACTAGTTGACAGTTTTTTTGACAGATTCGGGTAGTACTCGGCGAGCCGGACTCAGTCGTCTTTTTCCCGACGCCCTACGACGTCCCTGTCAAAAGTTAGCGTCGCAATGTACAGGGTGTTTCGAAAGTAATGTACAAACGCTTATATCTCCTAAACGGCTGGGATTTTGACAGTTTTTTTGACAGATTCGGGTAGTACTCGGCCTCCCGCATCCGATGAGCCATGTCCCGACTCGGTCCGACGCACCGTTTAGAAGTTAGACAAAACCGTCAATAAAACATAGAGGGAGCCACTTGTTGACAGTTTTTTTGACAGATTCGGGTAGTACTCGGCGAGCCGGACTCAGTCGTCTTTTTCCCGACGCCCTACGACGTCCCTGTCAAAAGTTAGCGTCGCAATGTACAGGGTGTTTCGAAAGTAATGTACAAACGCTTATATCTCCTAAACGGCTGGGATTTTGACAGTTTTTTTGACAGATTCGGGTAGTACTCGGCCTCCCGCATCCGATGAGCCATGTCCCGACTCGGTCCGACGCACCGTTTAGAAGTTAGACAAAACCGTCAATAAAACATAGAGGGAGCCACTTTTTGACAGTTTTTTTGACAGATTCGGGTAGTACTCGGCGAGCCGGACTCAGTCGTCTTTTTCCCGACGCCCTACGACGTCCCTGTCAAAAGTTAGCGTCGCAATGTACAGGGTGTTTCGAAAGTAATGTACAAACGCTTATATCTCCTAAACGGCTGGGATTTTGACAGTTTTTTTGACAGATTCGGGTAGTACTCGGCCTCCCGCATCCGATGAGCCATGTCCCGACTCGGTCCGACGCACCGTTTAGAAGTTAGACAAAACCGTCAATAAAACATAGAGGGAGCCACTTTTTGACAGTTTTTTTGACAGATTCGGGTAGTACTCGGCGAGCCGGACTCAGTCGTCTTTTTCCCGACGCCCTACGACGTCCCTGTCAAAAGTTAGCGTCGCAATGTACAGGGTGTTTCGAAAGTAATGTACAAACGCTTATATCTCCTAAACGGCTGGGATTTTGACAGTTTTTTTGACAGATTCGGGTAGTACTCGGCCTCCCGCATCCGATGAGCCATGTCCCGACTCGGTCCGACGCACCGTTTAGAAGTTAGACAAAACCGTCAATAAAACATAGAGGGAGCCACTTTTTGACAGTTTTTTTGACAGATTCGGGTAGTACTCGGCGAGCCGGACTCAGTCGTCTTTTTCCCGACGCCCTACGACGTCCCTGTCAAAAGTTAGCGTCGCAATGTACAGGGTGTTTCGAAAGTAATGTACAAACGCTTATATCTCCTAAACGGCTGGGATTTTGACAGTTTTTTTGACAGATTCGGGTAGTACTCGGCCTCCCGCATCCGATGAGCCATGTCCCGACTCGGTCCGACGCACCGTTTAGAAGTTAGACAAAACCGTCAATAAAACATAGAGGGAGCCACTTTTTGACAGTTTTTTTGACAGATTCGGGTAGTACTCGGCGAGCCGGACTCAGTCGTCTTTTTCCCGACGCCCTACGACGTCCCTGTCAAAAGTTAGCGTCGCAATGTACAGGGTGTTTCGAAAGTAATGTACAAACGCTTATATCTCCTAAACGGCTGGGATTTTGACAGTTTTTTTGACAGATTCGGGTAGTACTCGGCCTCCCGCATCCGATGAGCCATGTCCCGACTCGGTCCGACGCACCGTTTAGAAGTTAGACAAAACCGTCAATAAAACATAGAGGGAGCCACTTTTTGACAGTTTTTTTGACAGATTCGGGTAGTACTCGGCGAGCCGGACTCAGTCGTCTTTTTCCCGACGCCCTACGACGTCCCTGTCAAAAGTTAGCGTCGCAATGTACAGGGTGTTTCGAAAGTAATGTACAAACGCTTATATCTCCTAAACGGCTGGGATTTTGACAGTTTTTTTGACAGATTCGGGTAGTACTCGGCCTCCCGCATCCGATGAGCCATGTCCCGACTCGGTCCGACGCACCGTTTAGAAGTTAGACAAAACCGTCAATAAAACATAGAGGGAGCCACTTTTTGACAGTTTTTTTGACAGATTCGGGTAGTACTCGGCGAGCCGGACTCAGTCGTCTTTTTCCCGACGCCCTACGACGTCCCTGTCAAAAGTTAGCGTCGCAATGTACAGGGTGTTTCGAAAGTAATGTACAAACGCTTATATCTCCTAAACGGCTGGGATTTTGACAGTTTTTTTGACAGATTCGGGTAGTACTCGGCCTCCCGCATCCGATGAGCCATGTCCCGACTCGGTCCGACGCACCGTTTAGAAGTTAGACAAAACCGTCAATAAAACATAGAGGGAGCCACTTTTTGACAGTTTTTTTGACAGATTCGGGTAGTACTCGGCGAGCCGGACTCAGTCGTCTTTTTCCCGACGCCCTACGACGTCCCTGTCAAAAGTTAGCGTCGCAATGTACAGGGTGTTTCGAAAGTAATGTACAAACGCTTATATCTCCTAAACGGCTGGGATTTTGACAGTTTTTTTGACAGATTCGGGTAGTACTCGCCTCCCGCATCCGATGAGCCATGTCCCGACTCGGTCCGACGCACCGTTTAGAAGTTAGACAAAACCGTCAATAAAACATAGAGGGAGCCACTTTTTGACAGTTTTTTTGACAGATTCGGGTAGTACTCGGCGAGCCGGACTCAGTCGTCTTTTTCCCGACGCCCTACGACGTCCCTGTCAAAAGTTAGCGTCGCAATGTACAGGGTGTTTCGAAAGTAATGTACAAACGCTTATATCTCCTAAACGGCTGGGATTTTGACAGTTTTTTTGACAGATTCGGGTAGTACTCGGCCTCCCGCATCCGATGAGCCATGTCCCGACTCGGTCCGACGCACCGTTTAGAAGTTAGACAAAACCGTCAATAAAACATAGAGGGAGCCACTTTTTGACAGTTTTTTTGACAGATTCGGGTAGTACTCGGCGAGCCGGACTCAGTCGTCTTTTTCCCGACGCCCTACGACGTCCCTGTCAAAAGTTAGCGTCGCAATGTACAGGGTGTTTCGAAAGTAATGTACAAACGCTTATATCTCCTAAACGGCTGGGATTTTGACAGTTTTTTTGACAGATTCGGGTAGTACTCGGCCTCCCGCATCCGATGAGCCATGTCCCGACTCGGTCCGACGCACCGTTTAGAAGTTAGACAAAACCGTCAATAAAACATAGAGGGAGCCACTTGTTGACAGTTTTTTTGACAGATTCGGGTAGTACTCGGCGAGCCGGACTCAGTCGTCTTTTTCCCGACGCCCTACGACGTCCCTGTCAAAAGTTAGCGTCGCAATGTACAGGGTGTTTCGAAAGTAATGTACAAACGCTTATATCTCCTAAACGGCTGGGATTTTGACAGTTTTTTTGACAGATTCGGGTAGTACTCGGCCTCCCGCATCCGATGAGCCATGTCCCGACTCGGTCCGACGCACCGTTTAGAAGTTAGACAAAACCGTCAATAAAACATAGAGGGAGCCACTTGTTGACAGTTTTTTTGACAGATTCGGGTAGTACTCGGCGAGCCGGACTCAGTCGTCTTTTTCCCGACGCCCTACGACGTCCCTGTCAAAAGTTAGCGTCGCAATGTACAGGGTGTTTCGAAAGTAATGTACAAACGCTTATATCTCCTAAACGGCTGGGATTTTGACAGTTTTTTTGACAGATTCGGGTAGTACTCGGCCTCCCGCATCCGATGAGCCATGTCCCGACTCGGTCCGACGCACCGTTTAGAAGTTAGACAAAACCGTCAATAAAACATAGAGGGAGCCACTTTTTGACAGTTTTTTTGACAGATTCGGGTAGTACTCGGCGAGCCGGACTCAGTCGTCTTTTTCCCGACGCCCTACGACGTCCCTGTCAAAAGTTAGCGTCGCAATGTACAGGGTGTTTCGAAAGTAATGTACAAACGCTTATATCTCCTAAACGGCTGGGATTTTGACAGTTTTTTTGACAGATTCGGGTAGTACTCGGCCTCCCGCATCCGATGAGCCATGTCCCGACTCGGTCCGACGCACCGTTTAGAAGTTAGACAAAACCGTCAATAAAACATAGAGGGAGCCACTTGTTGACAGTTTTTTTGACAGATTCGGGTAGTACTCGACGAGCCGGACTCAGTCGTCTTTTTCCCGACGCCCTACGACGTCCCTGTCAAAAGTTAGCGTCGCAATGTACAGGGTGTTTCGAAAGTAATGTACAAACGCTTATATCTCCTAAACGGCTGGGATTTTGACAGTTTTTTTGACAGATTCGGGTAGTACTCGGCCTCCCGCATCCGATGAGCCATGTCCCGACTCGGTCCGACGCACCGTTTAGAAGTTAGACAAAACCGTCAATAAAACATAGAGGGAGCCACTTTTTGACAGTTTTTTTGACAGATACGGGTAGTACTCGGCCTCCCGCATCCGATGAGCCATGTCCCGACTCGGTCCGACGCACCGTTTAGAAGTTAGACAAAACCGTCAATAAAAATAGAGGGAGCCACTTTTTGACAGTTTTTTTGACAGATTCGGGTAGTACTCGGCGAGCCGGACTCAGTCGTCTTTTTCCCGACGCCCTACGACGTCCCTGTCAAAAGTTAGCGTCGCAATGTACAGGGTGTTTCGAAAGTAATGTACAAACGCTTATATCTCCTAAACGGCTGGGATTTTGACAGTTTTTTTGACAGATTCGGGTAGTACTCGGCCTCCCGCATCCGATGAGCCATGTCCCGACTCGGTCCGACGCACCGTTTAGAAGTTAGACAAAACCGTCAATAAAACATAGAGGGAGCCACTTTTTGACAGTTTTTTTGACAGATTCGGGTAGTACTCGGCGAGCCGGACTCAGTCGTCTTTTTCCCGACGCCCTACGACGTCCCTGTCAAAAGTTAGCGTCGCAATGTACAGGGTGTTTCGAAAGTAATGTACAAACGCTTATATCTCCTAAACGGCTGGGATTTTGACAGTTTTTTTGACAGATTCGGGTAGTACTCGGCCTCCCGCATCCGATGAGCCATGTCCCGACTCGGTCCGACGCACCGTTTAGAAGTTAGACAAAACCGTCAATAAAACATAGAGGGAGCCACTTGTTGACAGTTTTTTTGACAGATTCGGGTAGTACTCGGCGAGCCGGACTCAGTCGTCTTTTTCCCGACGCCCTACGACGTCCCTGTCAAAAGTTAGCGTCGCAATGTACAGGGTGTTTCGAAAGTAATGTACAAACGCTTATATCTCCTAAACGGCTGGGATTTTGACAGTTTTTTTGACAGATTCGGGTAGTACTCGGCCTCCCGCATCCGATGAGCCATGTCCCGACTCGGTCCGACGCACCGTTTAGAAGTTAGACAAAACCGTCAATAAAACATAGAGGGAGCCACTTTTTGACAGTTTTTTTGACAGATTCGGGTAGTACTCGGCGAGCCGGACTCAGTCGTCTTTTTCCCGACGCCCTACGACGTCCCTGTCAAAAGTTAGCGTCGCAATGTACAGGGTGTTTCGAAAGTAATGTACAAACGCTTATATCTCCTAAACGGCTGGGATTTTGACAGTTTTTTTGACAGATTCGGGTAGTACTCGGCCTCCCGCATCCGATGAGCCATGTCCCGACTCGGTCCGACGCACCGTTTAGAAGTTAGACAAAACCGTCAATAAAACATAGAGGGAGCCACTTTTTGACAGTTTTTTTGACAGATTCGGGTAGTACTCGGCGAGCCGGACTCAGTCGTCTTTTTCCCGACGCCCTACGACGTCCCTGTCAAAAGTTAGCGTCGCAATGTACAGGGTGTTTCGAAAGTAATGTACAAACGCTTATATCTCCTAAACGGCTGGGATTTTGACAGTTTTTTTGACAGATTCGGGTAGTACTCGGCCTCCCGCATCCGATGAGCCATGTCCCGACTCGGTCCGACGCACCGTTTAGAAGTTAGACAAAACCGTCAATAAAACATAGAGGGAGCCACTTTTTGACAGTTTTTTTGACAGATTCGGGTAGTACTCGGCGAGCCGGACTCAGTCGTCTTTTTCCCGACGCCCTACGACGTCCCTGTCAAAAGTTAGCGTCGCAATGTACAGGGTGTTTCGAAAGTAATGTACAAACGCTTATATCTCCTAAACGGCTGGGATTTTGACAGTTTTTTTGACAGATTCGGGTAGTACTCGGCCTCCCGCATCCGATGAGCCATGTCCCGACTCGGTCCGACGCACCGTTTAGAAGTTAGACAAAACCGTCAATAAAACATAGAGGGAGCCACTTTTTGACAGTTTTTTTGACAGATTCGGGTAGTACTCGGCGAGCCGGACTCAGTCGTCTTTTTCCCGACGCCCTACGACGTCCCTGTCAAAAGTTAGCGTCGCAATGTACAGGGTGTTTCGAAAGTAATGTACAAACGCTTATATCTCCTAAACGGCTGGGATTTTGACAGTTTTTTTGACAGATTCGGGTAGTACTCGGCCTCCCGCATCCGATGAGCCATGTCCCGACTCGGTCCGACGCACCGTTTAGAAGTTAGACAAAACCGTCAATAAAACATAGAGGGAGCCACTTTTTGACAGTTTTTTTGACAGATTCGGGTAGTACTCGGCGAGCCGGACTCAGTCGTCTTTTTCCCGACGCCCTACGACGTCCCTGTCAAAAGTTAGCGTCGCAATGTACAGGGTGTTTCGAAAGTAATGTACAAACGCTTATATCTCCTAAACGGCTGGGATTTTGACAGTTTTTTTGACAGATTCGGGTAGTACTCGGCCTCCCGCATCCGATGAGCCATGTCCCGACTCGGTCCGACGCACCGTTTAGAAGTTAGACAAAACCGTCAATAAAACATAGAGGGAGCCACTTGTTGACAGTTTTTTTGACAGATTCGGGTAGTACTCGACGAGCCGGACTCAGTCGTCTTTTTCCCGACGCCCTACGACGTCCCTGTCAAAAGTTAGCGTCGCAATGTACAGGGTGTTTCGAAAGTAATGTACAAACGCTTATATCTCCTAAACGGCTGGGATTTTGACAGTTTTTTTGACAGATTCGGGTAGTACTCGGCCTCCCGCATCCGATGAGCCATGTCCCGACTCGGTCCGACGCACCGTTTAGAAGTTAGACAAAACCGTCAATAAAACATAGAGGGAGCCACTTGTTGACAGTTTTTTTGACAGATTCGGGTAGTACTCGACGAGCCGGACTCAGTCGTCCTTTTCCCGACGCCCTACGACGTCCCTGTCAAAAGTTAGCGTCGCAATGTACAGGGTGTTTCGAAAGTAATGTACAAACGCTTATATCTCCTAAACGGCTGGGATTTTGACAGTTTTTTTGACAGATTCGGGTAGTACTCGGCCTCCCGCATCCGATGAGCCATGTCCCGACTCGGTCCGACGCACCGTTTAGAAGTTAGACAAAACCGTCAATAAAACATAGAGGGAGCCACTTTTTGACAGTTTTTTTGACAGATACGGGTAGTACTCGGCCTCCCGCATCCGATGAGCCATGTCCCGACTCGGTCCGACGCACCGTTTAGAAGTTAGACAAAACCGTCAATAAAAATAGAGGGAGCCACTTTTTGACAGTTTTTTTGACAGATTCGGGTAGTACTCGGCGAGCCGGACTCAGTCGTCTTTTTCCCGACGCCCTACGACGTCCCTGTCAAAAGTTAGCGTCGCAATGTACAGGGTGTTTCGAAAGTAATGTACAAACGCTTATATCTCCTAAACGGCTGGGATTTTGACAGTTTTTTTGACAGATTCGGGTAGTACTCGGCCTCCCGCATCCGATGAGCCATGTCCCGACTCGGTCCGACGCACCGTTTAGAAGTTAGACAAAACCGTCAATAAAACATAGAGGGAGCCACTTTTTGACAGTTTTTTTGACAGATTCGGGTAGTACTCGGCGAGCCGGACTCAGTCGTCTTTTTCCCGACGCCCTACGACGTCCCTGTCAAAAGTTAGCGTCGCAATGTACAGGGTGTTTCGAAAGTAATGTACAAACGCTTATATCTCCTAAACGGCTGGGATTTTGACAGTTTTTTTGACAGATTCGGGTAGTACTCGGCCTCCCGCATCCGATGAGCCATGTCCCGACTCGGTCCGACGCACCGTTTAGAAGTTAGACAAAACCGTCAATAAAACATAGAGGGAGCCACTTTTTGACAGTTTTTTTGACAGATTCGGGTAGTACTCGGCGAGCCGGACTCAGTCGTCTTTTTCCCGACGCCCTACGACGTCCCTGTCAAAAGTTAGCGTCGCAATGTACAGGGTGTTTCGAAAGTAATGTACAAACGCTTATATCTCCTAAACGGCTGGGATTTTGACAGTTTTTTTGACAGATTCGGGTAGTACTCGGCCTCCCGCATCCGATGAGCCATGTCCCGACTCGGTCCGACGCACCGTTTAGAAGTTAGACAAAACCGTCAATAAAACATAGAGGGAGCCACTTTTTGACAGTTTTTTTGACAGATTCGGGTAGTACTCGGCGAGCCGGACTCAGTCGTCTTTTTCCCGACGCCCTACGACGTCCCTGTCAAAAGTTAGCGTCGCAATGTACAGGGTGTTTCGAAAGTAATGTACAAACGCTTATATCTCCTAAACGGCTGGGATTTTGACAGTTTTTTTGACAGATTCGGGTAGTACTCGGCCTCCCGCATCCGATGAGCCATGTCCCGACTCGGTCCGACGCACCGTTTAGAAGTTAGACAAAACCGTCAATAAAACATAGAGGGAGCCACTTTTTGACAGTTTTTTTGACAGATTCGGGTAGTACTCGGCGAGCCGGACTCAGTCGTCTTTTTCCCGACGCCCTACGACGTCCCTGTCAAAAGTTAGCGTCGCAATGTACAGGGTGTTTCGAAAGTAATGTACAAACGCTTATATCTCCTAAACGGCTGGGATTTTGACAGTTTTTTTGACAGATTCGGGTAGTACTCGGCCTCCCGCATCCGATGAGCCATGTCCCGACTCGGTCCGACGCACCGTTTAGAAGTTAGACAAAACCGTCAATAAAACATAGAGGGAGCCACTTTTTGACAGTTTTTTTGACAGATTCGGGTAGTACTCGGCGAGCCGGACTCAGTCGTCTTTTTCCCGACGCCCTACGACGTCCCTGTCAAAAGTTAGCGTCGCAATGTACAGGGTGTTTCGAAAGTAATGTACAAACGCTTATATCTCCTAAACGGCTGGGATTTTGACAGTTTTTTTGACAGATTCGGGTAGTACTCGGCCTCCCGCATCCGATGAGCCATGTCCCGACTCGGTCCGACGCACCGTTTAGAAGTTAGACAAAACCGTCAATAAAACATAGAGGGAGCCACTTGTTGACAGTTTTTTTGACAGATTCGGGTAGTACTCGGCGAGCCGGACTCAGTCGTCTTTTTCCCGACGCCCTACGACGTCCCTGTCAAAAGTTAGCGTCGCAATGTACAGGGTGTTTCGAAAGTAATGTACAAACGCTTATATCTCCTAAACGGCTGGGATTTTGACAGTTTTTTTGACAGATTCGGGTAGTACTCGGCCTCCCGCATCCGATGAGCCATGTCCCGACTCGGTCCGACGCACCGTTTAGAAGTTAGACAAAACCGTCAATAAAACATAGAGGGAGCCACTTTTTGACAGTTTTTTTGACAGATTCGGGTAGTACTCGGCGAGCCGGACTCAGTCGTCTTTTTCCCGACGCCCTACGACGTCCCTGTCAAAAGTTAGCGTCGCAATGTACAGGGTGTTTCGAAAGTAATGTACAAACGCTTATATCTCCTAAACGGCTGGGATTTTGACAGTTTTTTTGACAGATTCGGGTAGTACTCGGCCTCCCGCATCCGATGAGCCATGTCCCGACTCGGTCCGACGCACCGTTTAGAAGTTAGACAAAACCGTCAATAAAACATAGAGGGAGCCACTTTTTGACAGTTTTTTTGACAGATTCGGGTAGTACTCGGCGAGCCGGACTCAGTCGTCTTTTTCCCGACGCCCTACGACGTCCCTGGCAAAAGTTAGCGTCGCAATGTACAGGGTGTTTCGAAAGTAATGTACAAACGCTTATATCTCCTAAACGGCTGGGATTTTGACAGTTTTTTTGACAGATTCGGGTAGTACTCGGCCTCCCGCATCCGATGAGCCATGTCCCGACTCGGTCCGACGCACCGTTTAGAAGTTAGACAAAACCGTCAATAAAACATAGAGGGAGCCACTTTTTGACAGTTTTTTTGACAGATTCGGGTAGTACTCGGCGAGCCGGACTCAGTCGTCTTTTTCCCGACGCCCTACGACGTCCCTGTCAAAAGTTAGCGTCGCAATGTACAGGGTGTTTCGAAAGTAATGTACAAACGCTTATATCTCCTAAACGGCTGGGATTTTGACAGTTTTTTGACAGATTCGGGTAGTACTCGGCCTCCCGCATCCGATGAGCCATGTCCCGACTCGGTCCGACGCACCGTTTAGAAGTTAGACAAAACCGTCAATAAAACATAGAGGGAGCCACTTTTTGACAGTTTTTTTGACAGATTCGGGTAGTACTCGGCGAGCCGGACTCAGTCGTCTTTTTCCCGACGCCCTACGACGTCCCTGTCAAAAGTTAGCGTCGCAATGTACAGGGTGTTTCGAAAGTAATGTACAAACGCTTATATCTCCTAAACGGCTGGGATTTTGACAGTTTTTTTGACAGATTCGGGTAGTACTCGGCCTCCCGCATCCGATGAGCCATGTCCCGACTCGGTCCGACGCACCGTTTAGAAGTTAGACAAAACCGTCAATAAAACATAGAGGGAGCCACTTTTTGACAGTTTTTTTGACAGATTCGGGTAGTACTCGGCCTCCCGCATCCGATGAGCCATGTCCCGACTCGGTCCGACGCACCGTTTAGAAGTTAGACAAAACCGTCAATAAAACATAGAGGGAGCCACTTTTTGACAGTTTTTTTGACAGATTCGGGTAGTACTCGGCGAGCCGGACTCAGTCGTCTTTTTCCCGACGCCCTACGACGTCCCTGGCAAAAGTTAGCGTCGCAATGTACAGGGTGTTTCGAAAGTAATGTACAAACGCTTATATCTCCTAAACGGCTGGGATTTTGACAGTTTTTTTGACAGATTCGGGTAGTACTCGGCCTCCCGCATCCGATGAGCCATGTCCCGACTCGGTCCGACGCACCGTTTAGAAGTTAGACAAAACCGTCAATAAAACATAGAGGGAGCCACTTTTTGACAGTTTTTTTGACAGATTCGGGTAGTACTCGGCGAGCCGGACTCAGTCGTCTTTTTCCCGACGCCCTACGACGTCCCTGTCAAAAGTTAGCGTCGCAATGTACAGGGTGTTTCGAAAGTAATGTACAAACGCTTATATCTCCTAAACGGCTGGGATTTTGACAGTTTTTTGACAGATTCGGGTAGTACTCGGCCTCCCGCATCCGATGAGCCATGTCCCGACTCGGTCCGACGCACCGTTTAGAAGTTAGACAAAACCGTCAATAAAACATAGAGGGAGCCACTTTTTGACAGTTTTTTTGACAGATTCGGGTAGTACTCGGCGAGCCGGACTCAGTCGTCTTTTTCCCGACGCCCTACGACGTCCCTGTCAAAAGTTAGCGTCGCAATGTACAGGGTGTTTCGAAAGTAATGTACAAACGCTTATATCTCCTAAACGGCTGGGTTAGGTTAGGTTAGGTTAGGTTAGGTTAGGTTAGGTTAGGTTAGGTTAGGTTAGGTTAGGTTAGGTTAGGTTAGGTTAGGTTAGGTTAGGTTAGGTTAGGTTAGGTTAGGTTAGGTTAGGTTAGGTTAGGTT
>CAUJGK010000021.1:0-231321 GCA_963170105.1 Cantharis lateralis | reverse complement strand
GACCCGGGGAGTTCGAAAAACCACATTACAAGTGGCGCAAACGCTCGTAAGCATGACCAAAATGCGTTTGAATTATTTCAACTTTAAACGCCCATAAATCCTAAAATATGATACTTACGTGAAATCTGCCTGCGCCAATCGCTTTATCTCGGCAAATTACATAAGGAACAGTGAAAAAAGTGCTCGATTTCGAACTTTTAACTTTTGGGGTAAAAAAGTAGCAAAGGGGTTAACCTTCTGTTTTTTTCAAAAATCGCAAATAATTAAATGGTCTTTTTATCACTCTACCCGACGTATTTTGACCCGGGGAGTTCGAAAAACCACATTACAAGTGGCGCAAACGCTCGTAAGCATGACCAAAATGCGTTTGAATTATTTCAACTTTAAACGCCCATAAATCCTAAAATATGATACTTACGTGAAATCTGCCTGCGCCAATCGCTTTATCTCGGCAAATTACATAAGGAACAGTGAAAAAAGTGCTCGATTTCGAACTTTTAACTTTTGGGGTAAAAAAGTAGCAAAGGGGTTAACCTTCTGTTTTTTTCAAAAATCGCAAATAATTAAATGGTCTTTTTATCACTCTACCCGACGTATTTTGACCCGGGGAGTTCGAAAAACCACATTACAAGTGGCGCAAACGCTCGTAAGCATGACCAAAATGCGTTTGAATTATTTCAACTTTAAACGCCCATAAATCCTAAAATATGATACTTACGTGAAATCTGCCTGCGCCAATCGCTTTATCTCGGCAAATTACATAAGGAACAGTGAAAAAAGTGCTCGATTTCGAACTTTTAACTTTTGGGGTAAAAAAGTAGCAAAGGGGTTAACCTTCTGTTTTTTTCAAAAATCGCAAATAATTAAATGGTCTTTTTATCACTCTACCCGACGTATTTTGACCCGGGGAGTTCGAAAAACCACATTACAAGTGGCGCAAACGCTCGTAAGCATGACCAAAATGCGTTTGAATTATTTCAACTTTAAACGCCCATAAATCCTAAAATATGATACTTACGTGAAATCTGCCTGCGCCAATCGCTTTATCTCGGCAAATTACATAAGGAACAGTGAAAAAAGTGCTCGATTTCGAACTTTTAACTTTTGGGGTAAAAAAGTAGCAAAGGGGTTAACCTTCTGTTTTTTTCAAAAATCGCAAATAATTAAATGGTCTTTTTATCACTCTACCTGACGTATTTTGACCCGGGGAGTTCGAAAAACCACATTACAAGTGGCGCAAACGCTCGTAAGCATGACCAAAATGCGTTTGAATTATTTCAACTTTAAACGCCCATAAATCCTAAAATATGATACTTACGTGAAATCTGCCTGCGCCAATCGCTTTATCTCGGCAAATTACATAAGGAACAGTGAAAAAAGTGCTCGATTTCGAACTTTTAACTTTTGGGGTAAAAAAGTAGCAAAGGGGTTAACCTTCTGTTTTTTTCAAAAATCGCAAATAATTAAATGGTCTTTTTATCACTCTACCCGACGTATTTTGACCCGGGGAGTTCGAAAAACCACATTACAAGTGGCGCAAACGCTCGTAAGCATGACCAAAATGCGTTTGAATTATTTCAACTTTAAACGCCCATAAATCCTAAAATATGATACTTACGTGAAATCTGCCTGCGCCAATCGCTTTATCTCGGCAAATTACATAAGGAACAGTGAAAAAAGTGCTCGATTTCGAACTTTTAACTTTTGGGGTAAAAAAGTAGCAAAGGGGTTAACCTTCTGTTTTTTTCAAAAATCGCAAATAATTAAATGGTCTTTTTATCACTCTACCCGACGTATTTTGACCCGGGGAGTTCGAAAAACCACATTACAAGTGGCGCAAACGCTCGTAAGCATGACCAAAATGCGTTTGAATTATTTCAACTTTAAACGCCCATAAATCCTAAAATATGATACTTACGTGAAATCTGCCTGCGCCAATCGCTTTATCTCGGCAAATTACATAAGGAACAGTGAAAAAAGTGCTCGATTTCGAACTTTTAACTTTTGGGGTAAAAAAGTAGCAAAGGGGTTAACCTTCTGTTTTTTTCAAAAATCGCAAATAATTAAATGGTCTTTTTATCACTCTACCCGACGTATTTTGACCCGGGGAGTTCGAAAAACCACATTACAAGTGGCGCAAACGCTCGTAAGCATGACCAAAATGCGTTTGAATTATTTCAACTTTAAACGCCCATAAATCCTAAAATATGATACTTACGTGAAATCTGCCTGCGCCAATCGCTTTATCTCGGCAAATTACATAAGGAACAGTGAAAAAAGTGCTCGATTTCGAACTTTTAACTTTTGGGGTAAAAAAGTAGCAAAGGGGTTAACCTTCTGTTTTTTTCAAAAATCGCAAATAATTAAATGGTCTTTTTATCACTCTACCCGACGTATTTTGACCCGGGGAGTTCGAAAAACCACATTACAAGTGGCGCAAACGCTCGTAAGCATGACCAAAATGCGTTTGAATTATTTCAACTTTAAACGCCCATAAATCCTAAAATATGATACTTACGTGAAATCTGCCTGCGCCAATCGCTTTATCTCGGCAAATTACATAAGGAACAGTGAAAAAAGTGCTCGATTTCGAACTTTTAACTTTTGGGGTAAAAAAGTAGCAAAGGGGTTAACCTTCTGTTTTTTTCAAAAATCGCAAATAATTAAATGGTCTTTTTATCACTCTACCCGACGTATTTTGACCCGGGGAGTTCGAAAAACCACATTACAAGTGGCGCAAACGCTCGTAAGCATGACCAAAATGCGTTTGAATTATTTCAACTTTAAACGCCCATAAATCCTAAAATATGATACTTACGTGAAATCTGCCTGCGCCAATCGCTTTATCTCGGCAAATTACATAAGGAACAGTGAAAAAAGTGCTCGATTTCGAACTTTTAACTTTTGGGGTAAAAAAGTAGCAAAGGGGTTAACCTTCTGTTTTTTTCAAAAATCGCAAATAATTAAATGGTCTTTTTATCACTCTACCCGACGTATTTTGACCCGGGGAGTTCGAAAAACCACATTACAAGTGGCGCAAACGCTCGTAAGCATGACCAAAATGCGTTTGAATTATTTCAACTTTAAACGCCCATAAATCCTAAAATATGATACTTACGTGAAATCTGCCTGCGCCAATCGCTTTATCTCGGCAAATTACATAAGGAACAGTGAAAAAAGTGCTCGATTTCGAACTTTTAACTTTTGGGGTAAAAAAGTAGCAAAGGGGTTAACCTTCTGTTTTTTTCAAAAATCGCAAATAATTAAATGGTCTTTTTATCACTCTACCCGACGTATTTTGACCCGGGGAGTTCGAAAAACCACATTACAAGTGGCGCAAACGCTCGTAAGCATGACCAAAATGCGTTTGAATTATTTCAACTTTAAACGCCCATAAATCCTAAAATATGATACTTACGTGAAATCTGCCTGCGCCAATCGCTTTATCTCGGCAAATTACATAAGGAACAGTGAAAAAAGTGCTCGATTTCGACCTTTTAACTTTTGGGGTAAAAAAGTAGCAAAGGGGTTAACCTTCTGTTTTTTTCAAAAATCGCAAATAATTAAATGGTCTTTTTATCACTCTACCCGACGTATTTTGACCCGGGGAGTTCGAAAAACCACATTACAAGTGGCGCAAACGCTCGTAAGCATGACCAAAATGCGTTTGAATTATTTCAACTTTAAACGCCCATAAATCCTAAAATATGATACTTACGTGAAATCTGCCTGCGCCAATCGCTTTATCTCGGCAAATTACATAAGGAACAGTGAAAAAAGTGCTCGATTTCGAACTTTTAACTTTTGGGGTAAAAAAGTAGCAAAGGGGTTAACCTTCTGTTTTTTTCAAAAATCGCAAATAATTAAATGGTCTTTTTATCACTCTACCCGACGTATTTTGACCCGGGGAGTTCGAAAAACCACATTACAAGTGGCGCAAACGCTCGTAAGCATGACCAAAATGCGTTTGAATTATTTCAACTTTAAACGCCCATAAATCCTAAAATATGATACTTACGTGAAATCTGCCTGCGCCAATCGCTTTATCTCGGCAAATTACATAAGGAACAGTGAAAAAAGTGCTCGATTTCGAACTTTTAACTTTTGGGGTAAAAAAGTAGCAAAGGGGTTAACCTTCTGTTTTTTTCAAAAATCGCAAATAATTAAATGGTCTTTTTATCACTCTACCCGACGTATTTTGACCCGGGGAGTTCGAAAAACCACATTACAAGTGGCGCAAACGCTCGTAAGCATGACCAAAATGCGTTTGAATTATTTCAACTTTAAACGCCCATAAATCCTAAAATATGATACTTACGTGAAATCTGCCTGCGCCAATCGCTTTATCTCGGCAAATTACATAAGGAACAGTGAAAAAAGTGCTCGATTTCGAACTTTTAACTTTTGGGGTAAAAAAGTAGCAAAGGGGTTAACCTTCTGTTTTTTTCAAAAATCGCAAATAATTAAATGGTCTTTTTATCACTCTACCCGACGTATTTTGACCCGGGGAGTTCGAAAAACCACATTACAAGTGGCGCAAACGCTCGTAAGCATGACCAAAATGCGTTTGAATTATTTCAACTTTAAACGCCCATAAATCCTAAAATATGATACTTACGTGAAATCTGCCTGCGCCAATCGCTTTATCTCGGCAAATTACATAAGGAACAGTGAAAAAAGTGCTCGATTTCGAACTTTTAACTTTTGGGGTAAAAAAGTAGCAAAGGGGTTAACCTTCTGTTTATTACAAAAATCGCAAATAATTAAATGGTCTTTTTATCGCTCTACCCGACGTATTTTGACCCGGGGAGTTCGAAAAACCACATTACAAGTGGCGCAAACGCTCGTAAGCATGACCAAAATGCGTTTGAATTATTTCAACTTTAAACGCCCATAAATCCTAAAATATGATACTTACGTGAAATCTGCCTGCGCCAATCGCTTTATCTCGGCAAATTACATAAGGAACAGTGAAAAAAGTGCTCGATTTCGAACTTTTAACTTTTGGGGTAAAAAAGTAGCAAAGGGGTTAACCTTCTGTTTTTTTCAAAAATCGCAAATAATTAAATGGTCTTTTTATCACTCTACCCGACGTATTTTGACCCGGGGAGTTCGAAAAACCACATTACAAGTGGCGCAAACGCTCGTAAGCATGACCAAAATGCGTTTGAATTATTTCAACTTTAAACGCCCATAAATCCTAAAATATGATACTTACGTGAAATCTGCCTGCGCCAATCGCTTTATCTCGGCAAATTACATAAGGAACAGTGAAAAAAGTGCTCGATTTCGAACTTTTAACTTTTGGGGTAAAAAAGTAGCAAAGGGGTTAACCTTCTGTTTTTTTCAAAAATCGCAAATAATTAAATGGTCTTTTTATCACTCTACCCGACGTATTTTGACCCGGGGAGTTCGAAAAACCACATTACAAGTGGCGCAAACGCTCGTAAGCATGACCAAAATGCGTTTGAATTATTTCAACTTTAAACGCCCATAAATCCTAAAATATGATACTTACGTGAAATCTGCCTGCGCCAATCGCTTTATCTCGGCAAATTACATAAGGAACAGTGAAAAAAGTGCTCGATTTCGAACTTTTAACTTTTGGGGTAAAAAAGTAGCAAAGGGGTTAACCTTCTGTTTTTTTCAAAAATCGCAAATAATTAAATGGTCTTTTTATCACTCTACCCGACGTATTTTGACCCGGGGAGTTCGAAAAACCACATTACAAGTGGCGCAAACGCTCGTAAGCATGACCAAAATGCGTTTGAATTATTTCAACTTTAAACGCCCATAAATCCTAAAATATGATACTTACGTGAAATCTGCCTGCGCCAATCGCTTTATCTCGGCAAATTACATAAGGAACAGTGAAAAAAGTGCTCGATTTCGAACTTTTAACTTTTGGGGTAAAAAAGTAGCAAAGGGGTTAACCTTCTGTTTTTTTCAAAAATCGCAAATAATTAAATGGTCTTTTTATCACTCTACCCGACGTATTTTGACCCGGGGAGTTCGAAAAACCACATTACAAGTGGCGCAAACGCTCGTAAGCATGACCAAAATGCGTTTGAATTATTTCAACTTTAAACGCCCATAAATCCTAAAATATGATACTTACGTGAAATCTGCCTGCGCCAATCGCTTTATCTCGGCAAATTACATAAGGAACAGTGAAAAAAGTGCTCGATTTCGAACTTTTAACTTTTGGGGTAAAAAAGTAGCAAAGGGGTTAACCTTCTGTTTTTTTCAAAAATCGCAAATAATTAAATGGTCTTTTTATCACTCTACCCGACGTATTTTGACCCGGGGAGTTCGAAAAACCACATTACAAGTGGCGCAAACGCTCGTAAGCATGACCAAAATGCGTTTGAATTATTTCAACTTTAAACGCCCATAAATCCTAAAATATGATACTTACGTGAAATCTGCCTGCGCCAATCGCTTTATCTCGGCAAATTACATAAGGAACAGTGAAAAAAGTGCTCGATTTCGAACTTTTAACTTTTGGGGTAAAAAAGTAGCAAAGGGGTTAACCTTCTGTTTTTTTCAAAAATCGCAAATAATTAAATGGTCTTTTTATCACTCTACCCGACGTATTTTGACCCGGGGAGTTCGAAAAACCACATTACAAGTGGCGCAAACGCTCGTAAGCATGACCAAAATGCGTTTGAATTATTTCAACTTTAAACGCCCATAAATCCTAAAATATGATACTTACGTGAAATCTGCCTGCGCCAATCGCTTTATCTCGGCAAATTACATAAGGAACAGTGAAAAAAGTGCTCGATTTCGAACTTTTAACTTTTGGGGTAAAAAAGTAGCAAAGGGGTTAACCTTCTGTTTTTTTCAAAAATCGCAAATAATTAAATGGTCTTTTTATCACTCTACCCGACGTATTTTGACCCGGGGAGTTCGAAAAACCACATTACAAGTGGCGCAAACGCTCGTAAGCATGACCAAAATGCGTTTGAATTATTTCAACTTTAAACGCCCATAAATCCTAAAATATGATACTTACGTGAAATCTGCCTGCGCCAATCGCTTTATCTCGGCAAATTACATAAGGAACAGTGAAAAAAGTGCTCGATTTCGAACTTTTAACTTTTGGGGTAAAAAAGTAGCAAAGGGGTTAACCTTCTGTTTATTACAAAAATCGCAAATAATTAAATGGTCTTTTTATCGCTCTACCCGACGTATTTTGACCCGGGGAGTTCGAAAAACCACATTACAAGTGGCGCAAACGCTCGTAAGCATGACCAAAATGCGTTTGAATTATTTCAACTTTAAACGCCCATAAATCCTAAAATATGATACTTACGTGAAATCTGCCTGCGCCAATCGCTTTATCTCGGCAAATTACATAAGGAACAGTGAAAAAAGTGCTCGATTTCGAACTTTTAACTTTTGGGGTAAAAAAGTAGCAAAGGGGTTAACCTTCTGTTTTTTTCAAAAATCGCAAATAATTAAATGGTCTTTTTATCACTCTACCCGACGTATTTTGACCCGGGGAGTTCGAAAAACCACATTACAAGTGGCGCAAACGCTCGTAAGCATGACCAAAATGCGTTTGAATTATTTCAACTTTAAACGCCCATAAATCCTAAAATATGATACTTACGTGAAATCTGCCTGCGCCAATCGCTTTATCTCGGCAAATTACATAAGGAACAGTGAAAAAAGTGCTCGATTTCGAACTTTTAACTTTTGGGGTAAAAAAGTAGCAAAGGGGTTAACCTTCTGTTTATTACAAAAATCGCAAATAATTAAATGGTCTTTTTATCGCTCTACCCGACGTATTTTGACCCGGGGAGTTCGAAAAACCACATTACAAGTGGCGCAAACGCTCGTAAGCATGACCAAAATGCGTTTGAATTATTTCAACTTTAAACGCCCATAAATCCTAAAATATGATACTTACGTGAAATCTGCCTGCGCCAATCGCTTTATCTCGGCAAATTACATAAGGAACAGTGAAAAAAGTGCTCGATTTCGAACTTTTAACTTTTGGGGTAAAAAAGTAGCAAAGGGGTTAACCTTCTGTTTTTTTCAAAAATCGCAAATAATTAAATGGTCTTTTTATCACTCTACCCGACGTATTTTGACCCGGGGAGTTCGAAAAACCACATTACAAGTGGCGCAAACGCTCGTAAGCATGACCAAAATGCGTTTGAATTATTTCAACTTTAAACGCCCATAAATCCTAAAATATGATACTTACGTGAAATCTGCCTGCGCCAATCGCTTTATCTCGGCAAATTACATAAGGAACAGTGAAAAAAGTGCTCAATTTCGAACTTTTAACTTTTGGGGTAAAAAAGTAGCAAAGGGGTTAACCTTCTGTTTTTTTCAAAAATCGCAAATAATTAAATGGTCTTTTTATCACTCTACCCGACGTATTTTGACCCGGGGAGTTCGAAAAACCACATTACAAGTGGCGCAAACGCTCGTAAGCATGACCAAAATGCGTTTGAATTATTTCAACTTTAAACGCCCATAAATCCTAAAATATGATACTTACGTGAAATCTGCCTGCGCCAATCGCTTTATCTCGGCAAATTACATAAGGAACAGTGAAAAAAGTGCTCGATTTCGAACTTTTAACTTTTGGGGTAAAAAAGTAGCAAAGGGGTTAACCTTCTGTTTTTTTCAAAAATCGCAAATAATTAAATGGTCTTTTTATCACTCTACCCGACGTATTTTGACCCGGGGAGTTCGAAAAACCACATTACAAGTGGCGCAAACGCTCGTAAGCATGACCAAAATGCGTTTGAATTATTTCAACTTTAAACGCCCATAAATCCTAAAATATGATACTTACGTGAAATCTGCCTGCGCCAATCGCTTTATCTCGGCAAATTACATAAGGAACAGTGAAAAAAGTGCTCGATTTCGAACTTTTAACTTTTGGGGTAAAAAAGTAGCAAAGGGGTTAACCTTCTGTTTTTTTCAAAAATCGCAAATAATTAAATGGTCTTTTTATCACTCTACCCGACGTATTTTGACCCGGGGAGTTCGAAAAACCACATTACAAGTGGCGCAAACGCTCGTAAGCATGACCAAAATGCGTTTGAATTATTTCAACTTTAAACGCCCATAAATCCTAAAATATGATACTTACGTGAAATCTGCCTGCGCCAATCGCTTTATCTCGGCAAATTACATAAGGAACAGTGAAAAAAGTGCTCGATTTCAAACTTTTAACTTTTGGGGTAAAAAAGTAGCAAAGGGGTTAACCTTCTGTTTTTTTCAAAAATCGCAAATAATTAAATGGTCTTTTTATCACTCTACCCGACGTATTTTGACCCGGGGAGTTCGAAAAACCACATTACAAGTGGCGCAAACGCTCGTAAGCATGACCAAAATGCGTTTGAATTATTTCAACTTTAAACGCCCATAAATCCTAAAATATGATACTTACGTGAAATCTGCCTGCGCCAATCGCTTTATCTCGGCAAATTACATAAGGAACAGTGAAAAAAGTGCTCGATTTCGAACTTTTAACTTTTGGGGTAAAAAAGTAGCAAAGGGGTTAACCTTCTGTTTTTTACAAAAATCGCAAATAATTAAATGGTCTTTTTATCACTCTACCCGACGTATTTTGACCCGGGGAGTTCGAAAAACCACATTACAAGTGGCGCAAACGCTCGTAAGCATGACCAAAATGCGTTTGAATTATTTCAACTTTAAACGCCCATAAATCCTAAAATATGATACTTACGTGAAATCTGCCTGCGCCAATCGCTTTATCTCGGCAAATTACATAAGGAACAGTGAAAAAAGTGCTCGATTTCGAACTTTTAACTTTTGGGGTAAAAAAGTAGCAAAGGGGTTAACCTTCTGTTTTTTTCAAAAATCGCAAATAATTAAATGGTCTTTTTATCACTCTACCCGACGTATTTTGACCCGGGGAGTTCGAAAAACCACATTACAAGTGGCGCAAACGCTCGTAAGCATGACCAAAATGCGTTTGAATTATTTCAACTTTAAACGCCCATAAATCCTAAAATATGATACTTACGTGAAATCTGCCTGCGCCAATCGCTTTATCTCGGCAAATTACATAAGGAACAGTGAAAAAAGTGCTCGATTTCGAACTTTTAACTTTTGGGGTAAAAAAGTAGCAAAGGGGTTAACCTTCTGTTTTTTACAAAAATCGCAAATAATTAAATGGTCTTTTTATCACTCTACCCGACGTATTTTGACCCGGGGAGTTCGAAAAACCACATTACAAGTGGCGCAAACGCTCGTAAGCATGACCAAAATGCGTTTGAATTATTTCAACTTTAAACGCCCATAAATCCTAAAATATGATACTTACGTGAAATCTGCCTGCGCCAATCGCTTTATCTCGGCAAATTACATAAGGAACAGTGAAAAAAGTGCTCAATTTCGAACTTTTAACTTTTGGGGTAAAAAAGTAGCAAAGGGGTTAACCTTCTGTTTTTTTCAAAAATCGCAAATAATTAAATGGTCTTTTTATCACTCTACCCGACGTATTTTGACCCGGGGAGTTCGAAAAACCACATTACAAGTGGCGCAAACGCTCGTAAGCATGACCAAAATGCGTTTGAATTATTTCAACTTTAAACGCCCATAAATCCTAAAATATGATACTTACGTGAAATCTGCCTGCGCCAATCGCTTTATCTCGGCAAATTACATAAGGAACAGTGAAAAAAGTGCTCGATTTCGAACTTTTAACTTTTGGGGTAAAAAAGTAGCAAAGGGGTTAACCTTCTGTTTTTTTCAAAAATCGCAAATAATTAAATGGTCTTTTTATCACTCTACCCGACGTATTTTGACCCGGGGAGTTCGAAAAACCACATTACAAGTGGCGCAAACGCTCGTAAGCATGACCAAAATGCGTTTGAATTATTTCAACTTTAAACGCCCATAAATCCTAAAATATGATACTTACGTGAAATCTGCCTGCGCCAATCGCTTTATCTCGGCAAATTACATAAGGAACAGTGAAAAAAGTGCTCGATTTCGAACTTTTAACTTTTGGGGTAAAAAAGTAGCAAAGGGGTTAACCTTCTGTTTTTTTCAAAAATCGCAAATAATTAAATGGTCTTTTTATCACTCTACCCGACGTATTTTGACCCGGGGAGTTCGAAAAACCACATTACAAGTGGCGCAAACGCTCGTAAGCATGACCAAAATGCGTTTGAATTATTTCAACTTTAAACGCCCATAAATCCTAAAATATGATACTTACGTGAAATCTGCCTGCGCCAATCGCTTTATCTCGGCAAATTACATAAGGAACAGTGAAAAAAGTGCTCGATTTCAAACTTTTAACTTTTGGGGTAAAAAAGTAGCAAAGGGGTTAACCTTCTGTTTTTTTCAAAAATCGCAAATAATTAAATGGTCTTTTTATCACTCTACCCGACGTATTTTGACCCGGGGAGTTCGAAAAACCACATTACAAGTGGCGCAAACGCTCGTAAGCATGACCAAAATGCGTTTGAATTATTTCAACTTTAAACGCCCATAAATCCTAAAATATGATACTTACGTGAAATCTGCCTGCGCCAATCGCTTTATCTCGGCAAATTACATAAGGAACAGTGAAAAAAGTGCTCGATTTCGAACTTTTAACTTTTGGGGTAAAAAAGTAGCAAAGGGGTTAACCTTCTGTTTTTTACAAAAATCGCAAATAATTAAATGGTCTTTTTATCACTCTACCCGACGTATTTTGACCCGGGGAGTTCGAAAAACCACATTACAAGTGGCGCAAACGCTCGTAAGCATGACCAAAATGCGTTTGAATTATTTCAACTTTAAACGCCCATAAATCCTAAAATATGATACTTACGTGAAATCTGCCTGCGCCAATCGCTTTATCTCGGCAAATTACATAAGGAACAGTGAAAAAAGTGCTCGATTTCGAACTTTTAACTTTTGGGGTAAAAAAGTAGCAAAGGGGTTAACCTTCTGTTTTTTTCAAAAATCGCAAATAATTAAATGGTCTTTTTATCACTCTACCCGACGTATTTTGACCCGGGGAGTTCGAAAAACCACATTACAAGTGGCGCAAACGCTCGTAAGCATGACCAAAATGCGTTTGAATTATTTCAACTTTAAACGCCCATAAATCCTAAAATATGATACTTACGTGAAATCTGCCTGCGCCAATCGCTTTATCTCGGCAAATTACATAAGGAACAGTGAAAAAAGTGCTCGATTTCGAACTTTTAACTTTTGGGGTAAAAAAGTAGCAAAGGGGTTAACCTTCTGTTTTTTACAAAAATCGCAAATAATTAAATGGTCTTTTTATCACTCTACCCGACGTATTTTGACCCGGGGAGTTCGAAAAACCACATTACAAGTGGCGCAAACGCTCGTAAGCATGACCAAAATGCGTTTGAATTATTTCAACTTTAAACGCCCATAAATCCTAAAATATGATACTTACGTGAAATCTGCCTGCGCCAATCGCTTTATCTCGGCAAATTACATAAGGAACAGTGAAAAAAGTGCTCGATTTCGAACTTTTAACTTTTGGGGTAAAAAAGTAGCAAAGGGGTTAACCTTCTGTTTTTTTCAAAAATCGCAAATAATTAAATGGTCTTTTTATCACTCTACCCGACGTATTTTGACCCGGGGAGTTCGAAAAACCACATTACAAGTGGCGCAAACGCTCGTAAGCATGACCAAAATGCGTTTGAATTATTTCAACTTTAAACGCCCATAAATCCTAAAATATGATACTTACGTGAAATCTGCCTGCGCCAATCGCTTTATCTCGGCAAATTACATAAGGAACAGTGAAAAAAGTGCTCGATTTCGAACTTTTAACTTTTGGGGTAAAAAAGTAGCAAAGGGGTTAACCTTCTGTTTTTTTCAAAAATCGCAAATAATTAAATGGTCTTTTTATCACTCTACCCGACGTATTTTGACCCGGGGAGTTCGAAAAACCACATTACAAGTGGCGCAAACGCTCGTAAGCATGACCAAAATGCGTTTGAATTATTTCAACTTTAAACGCCCATAAATCCTAAAATATGATACTTACGTGAAATCTGCCTGCGCCAATCGCTTTATCTCGGCAAATTACATAAGGAACAGGGAAAAAAGTGCTCGATTTCGAACTTTTAACTTTTGGGGTAAAAAAGTAGCAAAGGGGTTAACCTTCTGTTTTTTTCAAAAATCGCAAATAATTAAATGGTCTTTTTATCACTCTACCCGACGTATTTTGACCCGGGGAGTTCGAAAAACCACATTACAAGTGGCGCAAACGCTCGTAAGCATGACCAAAATGCGTTTGAATTATTTCAACTTTAAACGCCCATAAATCCTAAAATATGATACTTACGTGAAATCTGCCTGCGCCAATCGCTTTATCTCGGCAAATTACATAAGGAACAGTGAAAAAAGTGCTCGATTTCGAACTTTTAACTTTTGGGGTAAAAAAGTAGCAAAGGGGTTAACCTTCTGTTTTTTTCAAAAATCGCAAATAATTAAATGGTCTTTTTATCACTCTACCCGACGTATTTTGACCCGGGGAGTTCGAAAAACCACATTACAAGTGGCGCAAACGCTCGTAAGCATGACCAAAATGCGTTTGAATTATTTCAACTTTAAACGCCCATAAATCCTAAAATATGATACTTACGTGAAATCTGCCTGCGCCAATCGCTTTATCTCGGCAAATTACATAAGGAACAGTGAAAAAAGTGCTCGATTTCGAACTTTTAACTTTTGGGGTAAAAAAGTAGCAAAGGGGTTAACCTTCTGTTTTTTTCAAAAATCGCAAATAATTAAATGGTCTTTTTATCACTCTACCCGACGTATTTTGACCCGGGGAGTTCGAAAAACCACATTACAAGTGGCGCAAACGCTCGTAAGCATGACCAAAATGCGTTTGAATTATTTCAACTTTAAACGCCCATAAATCCTAAAATATGATACTTACGTGAAATCTGCCTGCGCCAATCGCTTTATCTCGGCAAATTACATAAGGAACAGTGAAAAAAGTGCTCGATTTCGAACTTTTAACTTTTGGGGTAAAAAAGTAGCAAAGGGGTTAACCTTCTGTTTTTTTCAAAAATCGCAAATAATTAAATGGTCTTTTTATCACTCTACCCGACGTATTTTGACCCGGGGAGTTCAAAAAACCACATTACAAGTGGCGCAAACGCTCGTAAGCATGACCAAAATGCGTTTGAATTATTTCAACTTTAAACGCCCATAAATCCTAAAATATGATACTTACGTGAAATCTGCCTGCGCCAATCGCTTTATCTCGGCAAATTACATAAGGAACAGTGAAAAAAGTGCTCGATTTCGAACTTTTAACTTTTGGGGTAAAAAAGTAGCAAAGGGGTTAACCTTCTGTTTTTTACAAAAATCGCAAATAATTAAATGGTCTTTTTATCACTCTACCCGACGTATTTTGACCCGGGGAGTTCGAAAAACCACATTACAAGTGGCGCAAACGCTCGTAAGCATGACCAAAATGCGTTTGAATTATTTCAACTTTAAACGCCCATAAATCCTAAAATATGATACTTACGTGAAATCTGCCTGCGCCAATCGCTTTATCTCGGCAAATTACATAAGGAACAGTGAAAAAAGTGCTCGATTTCGAACTTTTAACTTTTGGGGTAAAAAAGTAGCAAAGGGGTTAACCTTCTGTTTTTTACAAAAATCGCAAATAATTAAATGGTCTTTTTATCACTCTACCCGACGTATTTTGACCCGGGGAGTTCGAAAAACCACATTACAAGTGGCGCAAACGCTCGTAAGCATGACCAAAATGCGTTTGAATTATTTCAACTTTAAACGCCCATAAATCCTAAAATATGATACTTACGTGAAATCTGCCTGCGCCAATCGCTTTATCTCGGCAAATTACATAAGGAACAGTGAAAAAAGTGCTCGATTTCGAACTTTTTACTTTTGGGGTAAAAAAGTAGCAAAGGGGTTAACCTTCTGTTTTTTACAAAAATCGCAAATAATTAAATGGTCTTTTTATCACTCTACCCGACGTATTTTGACCCGGGGAGTTCGAAAAACCACATTACAAGTGGCGCAAACGCTCGTAAGCATGACCAAAATGCGTTTGAATTATTTCAACTTTAAACGCCCATAAATCCTAAAATATGATACTTACGTGAAATCTGCCTGCGCCAATCGCTTTATCTCGGCAAATTACATAAGGAACAGTGAAAAAAGTGCTCGATTTCGAACTTTTAACTTTTGGGGTAAAAAAGTAGCAAAGGGGTTAACCTTCTGTTTTTTACAAAAATCGCAAATAATTAAATGGTCTTTTTATCACTCTACCCGACGTATTTTGACCCGGGGAGTTCGAAAAACCACATTACAAGTGGCGCAAACGCTCGTAAGCATGACCAAAATGCGTTTGAATTATTTCAACTTTAAACTACCCGACGTATTTTGACCCGGGGAGTTCGAAAAACCACATTACAAGTGGCGCAAACGCTCGTAAGCATGACCAAAATGCGTTTGAATTATTTCAACTTTAAACGCCCATAAATCCTAAAATATGATACTTACGTGAAATCTGCCTGCGCCAATCGCTTTATCTCGGCAAATTACATAAGGAACAGTGAAAAAAGTGCTCGATTTCGAACTTTTAACTTTTGGGGTAAAAAAGTAGCAAAGGGGTTAACCTTCTGTTTTTTTCAAAAATCGCAAATAATTAAATGGTCTTTTTATCACTCTACCCGACGTATTTTGACCCGGGGAGTTCGAAAAACCACATTACAAGTGGCGCAAACGCTCGTAAGCATGACCAAAATGCGTTTGAATTATTTCAACTTTAAACGCCCATAAATCCTAAAATATGATACTTACGTGAAATCTGCCTGCGCCAATCGCTTTATCTCGGCAAATTACATAAGGAACAGTGAAAAAAGTGCTCGATTTCGAACTTTTAACTTTTGGGGTAAAAAAGTAGCAAAGGGGTTAAACCTTCTGTTTTTTTCAAAAATCGCAAATAATTAAATGGTCTTTTTATCACTCTACCCGACGTATTTTGACCCGGGGAGTTCGAAAAACCACATTACAAGTGGCGCAAACGCTCGTAAGCATGACCAAAATGCGTTTGAATTATTTCAACTTTAAACGCCCATAAATCCTAAAATATGATACTTACGTGAAATCTGCCTGCGCCAATCGCTTTATCTCGGCAAATTACATAAGGAACAGTGAAAAAAGTGCTCGATTTCGAACTTTTAACTTTTGGGGTAAAAAAGTAGCAAAGGGGTTAACCTTCTGTTTTTTTCAAAAATCGCAAATAATTAAATGGTCTTTTTATCACTCTACCCGACGTATTTTGACCCGGGGAGTTCGAAAAACCACATTACAAGTGGCGCAAACGCTCGTAAGCATGACCAAAATGCGTTTGAATTATTTCAACTTTAAACGCCCATAAATCCTAAAATATGATACTTACGTGAAATCTGCCTGCGCCAATCGCTTTATCTCGGCAAATTACATAAGGAACAGTGAAAAAAGTGCTCGATTTCGAACTTTTAACTTTTGGGGTAAAAAAGTAGCAAAGGGGTTAACCTTCTGTTTTTTTCAAAAATCGCAAATAATTAAATGGTCTTTTTATCACTCTACCCGACGTATTTTGACCCGGGGAGTTCGAAAAACCACATTACAAGTGGCGCAAACGCTCGTAAGCATGACCAAAATGCGTTTGAATTATTTCAACTTTAAACGCCCATAAATCCTAAAATATGATACTTACGTGAAATCTGCCTGCGCCAATCGCTTTATCTCGGCAAATTACATAAGGAACAGTGAAAAAAGTGCTCGATTTCGAACTTTTAACTTTTGGGGTAAAAAAGTAGCAAAGGGGTTAACCTTCTGTTTTTTTCAAAAATCGCAAATAATTAAATGGTCTTTTTATCACTCTACCCGACGTATTTTGACCCGGGGAGTTCGAAAAACCACATTACAAGTGGCGCAAACGCTCGTAAGCATGACCAAAATGCGTTTGAATTATTTCAACTTTAAACGCCCATAAATCCTAAAATATGATACTTACGTGAAATCTGCCTGCGCCAATCGCTTTATCTCGGCAAATTACATAAGGAACAGTGAAAAAAGTGCTCGATTTCGAACTTTTAACTTTTGGGGTAAAAAAGTAGCAAAGGGGTTAACCTTCTGTTTTTTACAAAAATCGCAAATAATTAAATGGTCTTTTTATCACTCTACCCGACGTATTTTGACCCGGGGAGTTCGAAAAACCACATTACAAGTGGCGCAAACGCTCGTAAGCATGACCAAAATGCGTTTGAATTATTTCAACTTTAAACGCCCATAAATCCTAAAATATGATACTTACGTGAAATCTGCCTGCGCCAATCGCTTTATCTCGGCAAATTACATAAGGAACAGTGAAAAAAGTGCTCGATTTCGAACTTTTAACTTTTGGGGTAAAAAAGTAGCAAAGGGGTTAACCTTCTGTTTTTTTCAAAAATCGCAAATAATTAAATGGTCTTTTTATCACTCTACCCGACGTATTTTGACCCGGGGAGTTCGAAAAACCAAATTACAAGTGGCGCAAACGCTCGTAAGCATGACCAAAATGCGTTTGAATTATTTCAACTTTAAACTACCCGACGTATTTTGACCCGGGGAGTTCGAAAAACCACATTACAAGTGGCGCAAACGCTCGTAAGCATGACCAAAATGCGTTTGAATTATTTCAACTTTAAACGCCCATAAATCCTAAAATATGATACTTACGTGAAATCTGCCTGCGCCAATCGCTTTATCTCGGCAAATTACATAAGGAACAGTGAAAAAAGTGCTCGATTTCGAACTTTTAACTTTTGGGGTAAAAAAGTAGCAAAGGGGTTAACCTTCTGTTTTTTTCAAAAATCGCAAATAATTAAATGGTCTTTTTATCACTCTACCCGACGTATTTTGACCCGGGGAGTTCGAAAAACCACATTACAAGTGGCGCAAACGCTCGTAAGCATGACCAAAATGCGTTTGAATTATTTCAACTTTAAACGCCCATAAATCCTAAAATATGATACTTACGTGAAATCTGCCTGCGCCAATCGCTTTATCTCGGCAAATTACATAAGGAACAGTGAAAAAAGTGCTCGATTTCGAACTTTTAACTTTTGGGGTAAAAAAGTAGCAAAGGGGTTAACCTTCTGTTTTTTTCAAAAATCGCAAATAATTAAATGGTCTTTTTATCACTCTACCCGACGTATTTTGACCCGGGGAGTTCGAAAAACCACATTACAAGTGGCGCAAACGCTCGTAAGCATGACCAAAATGCGTTTGAATTATTTCAACTTTAAACGCCCATAAATCCTAAAATATGATACTTACGTGAAATCTGCCTGCGCCAATCGCTTTATCTCGGCAAATTACATAAGGAACAGTGAAAAAAGTGCTCGATTTCGAACTTTTAACTTTTGGGGTAAAAAAGTAGCAAAGGGGTTAACCTTCTGTTTTTTTCAAAAATCGCAAATAATTAAATGGTCTTTTTATCACTCTACCCGACGTATTTTGACCCGGGGAGTTCGAAAAACCACATTACAAGTGGCGCAAACGCTCGTAAGCATGACCAAAATGCGTTTGAATTATTTCAACTTTAAACGCCCATAAATCCTAAAATATGATACTTACGTGAAATCTGCCTGCGCCAATCGCTTTATCTCGGCAAATTACATAAGGAACAGTGAAAAAAGTGCTCGATTTCGAACTTTTAACTTTTGGGGTAAAAAAGTAGCAAAGGGGTTAACCTTCTGTTTTTTACAAAAATCGCAAATAATTAAATGGTCTTTTTATCACTCTACCCGACGTATTTTGACCCGGGGAGTTCGAAAAACCACATTACAAGTGGCGCAAACGCTCGTAAGCATGACCAAAATGCGTTTGAATTATTTCAACTTTAAACGCCCATAAATCCTAAAATATGATACTTACGTGAAATCTGCCTGCGCCAATCGCTTTATCTCGGCAAATTACATAAGGAACAGTGAAAAAAGTGCTCGATTTCGAACTTTTAACTTTTGGGGTAAAAAAGTAGCAAAGGGGTTAACCTTCTGTTTTTTTCAAAAATCGCAAATAATTAAATGGTCTTTTTATCACTCTACCCGACGTATTTTGACCCGGGGAGTTCGAAAACCACATTACAAGTGGCGCAAACGCTCGTAAGCATGACCAAAATGCGTTTGAATTATTTCAACTTTAAACGCCCATAAATCCTAAAATATGATACTTACGTGAAATCTGCCTGCGCCAATCGCTTTATCTCGGCAAATTACATAAGGAACAGTGAAAAAAGTGCTCGATTTCGAACTTTTAACTTTTGGGGTAAAAAAGTAGCAAAGGGGTTAACCTTCTGTTTTTTTCAAAAATCGCAAATAATTAAATGGTCTTTTTATCACTCTACCCGACGTATTTTGACCCGGGGAGTTCGAAAAACCACATTACAAGTGGCGCAAACGCTCGTAAGCATGACCAAAATGCGTTTGAATTATTTCAACTTTAAACGCCCATAAATCCTAAAATATGATACTTACGTGAAATCTGCCTGCGCCAATCGCTTTATCTCGGCAAATTACATAAGGAACAGTGAAAAAAGTGCTCGATTTCGAACTTTTAACTTTTGGGGTAAAAAAGTAGCAAAGGGGTTAACCTTCTGTTTTTTACAAAAATCGCAAATAATTAAATGGTCTTTTTATCACTCTACCCGACGTATTTTGACCCGGGGAGTTCGAAAAACCACATTACAAGTGGCGCAAACGCTCGTAAGCATGACCAAAATGCGTTTGAATTATTTCAACTTTAAACGCCCATAAATCCTAAAATATGATACTTACGTGAAATCTGCCTGCGCCAATCGCTTTATCTCGGCAAATTACATAAGGAACAGTGAAAAAAGTGCTCGATTTCGAACTTTTAACTTTTGGGGTAAAAAAGTAGCAAAGGGGTTAACCTTCTGTTTTTTTCAAAAATCGCAAATAATTAAATGGTCTTTTTATCACTCTACCCGACGTATTTTGACCCGGGGAGTTCGAAAAACCACATTACAAGTGGCGCAAACGCTCGTAAGCATGACCAAAATGCGTTTGAATTATTTCAACTTTAAACGCCCATAAATCCTAAAATATGATACTTACGTGAAATCTGCCTGCGCCAATCGCTTTATCTCGGCAAATTACATAAGGAACAGTGAAAAAAGTGCTCGATTTCGAACTTTTAACTTTTGGGGTAAAAAAGTAGCAAAGGGGTTAACCTTCTGTTTTTTTCAAAAATCGCAAATAATTAAATGGTCTTTTTATCACTCTACCCGACGTATTTTGACCCGGGGAGTTCGAAAACCACATTACAAGTGGCGCAAACGCTCGTAAGCATGACCAAAATGCGTTTGAATTATTTCAACTTTAAACGCCCATAAATCCTAAAATATGATACTTACGTGAAATCTGCCTGCGCCAATCGCTTTATCTCGGCAAATTACATAAGGAACAGTGAAAAAAGTGCTCGATTTCGAACTTTTAACTTTTGGGGTAAAAAAGTAGCAAAGGGGTTAACCTTCTGTTTTTTTCAAAAATCGCAAATAATTAAATGGTCTTTTTATCACTCTACCCGACGTATTTTGACCCGGGGAGTTCGAAAAACCACATTACAAGTGGCGCAAACGCTCGTAAGCATGACCAAAATGCGTTTGAATTATTTCAACTTTAAACGCCCATAAATCCTAAAATATGATACTTACGTGAAATCTGCCTGCGCCAATCGCTTTATCTCGGCAAATTACATAAGGAACAGTGAAAAAAGTGCTCGATTTCGAACTTTTAACTTTTGGGGTAAAAAAGTAGCAAAGGGGTTAACCTTCTGTTTTTTTCAAAAATCGCAAATAATTAAATGGTCTTTTTATCACTCTACCCGACGTATTTTGACCCGGGGAGTTCGAAAAACCACATTACAAGTGGCGCAAACGCTCGTAAGCATGACCAAAATGCGTTTGAATTATTTCAACTTTAAACGCCCATAAATCCTAAAATATGATACTTACGTGAAATCTGCCTGCGCCAATCGCTTTATCTCGGCAAATTACATAAGGAACAGTGAAAAAAGTGCTCGATTTCGAACTTTTAACTTTTGGGGTAAAAAAGTAGCAAAGGGGTTAACCTTCTGTTTTTTTCAAAAATCGCAAATAATTAAATGGTCTTTTTATCACTCTACCCGACGTATTTTGACCCGGGGAGTTCGAAAAACCACATTACAAGTGGCGCAAACGCTCGTAAGCATGACCAAAATGCGTTTGAATTTTATTTCAACTTTAAACGCCCATAAATCCTAAAATATGATACTTACGTGAAATCTGCCTGCGCCAATCGCTTTATCTCGGCAAATTACATAAGGAACAGTGAAAAAAGTGCTCGATTTCGAACTTTTAACTTTTGGGGTAAAAAAGTAGCAAAGGGGTTAACCTGCTGTTTTTTTCAAAAATCGCAAATAATTAAATGGTCTTTTTATCACTCTACCCGACGTATTTTGACCCGGGGAGTTCGAAAAACCACATTACAAGTGGCGCAAACGCTCGTAAGCATGACCAAAATGCGTTTGAATTATTTCAACTTTAAACGCCCATAAATCCTAAAATATGATACTTACGTGAAATCTGCCTGCGCCAATCGCTTTATCTCGGCAAATTACATAAGGAACAGTGAAAAAAGTGCTCGATTTCGAACTTTTAACTTTTGGGGTAAAAAAGTAGCAAAGGGGTTAACCTTCTGTTTTTTTCAAAAATCGCAAATAATTAAATGGTCTTTTTATCACTCTACCCGACGTATTTTGACCCGGGGAGTTCGAAAAACCACATTACAAGTGGCGCAAACGCTCGTAAGCATGACCAAAATGCGTTTGAATTATTTCAACTTTAAACGCCCATAAATCCTAAAATATGATACTTACGTGAAATCTGCCTGCGCCAATCGCTTTATCTCGGCAAATTACATAAGGAACAGTGAAAAAAGTGCTCGATTTCGAACTTTTAACTTTTGGGGTAAAAAAGTAGCAAAGGGGTTAACCTTCTGTTTTTTTCAAAAATCGCAAATAATTAAATGGTCTTTTTATCACTCTACCCGACGTATTTTGACCCGGGGAGTTCGAAAAACCACATTACAAGTGGCGCAAACGCTCGTAAGCATGACCAAAATGCGTTTGAATTATTTCAACTTTAAACGCCCATAAATCCTAAAATATGATACTTACGTGAAATCTGCCTGCGCCAATCGCTTTATCTCGGCAAATTACATAAGGAACAGTGAAAAAAGTGCTCGATTTCGAACTTTTAACTTTTGGGGTAAAAAAGTAGCAAAGGGGTTAACCTTCTGTTTTTTTCAAAAATCGCAAATAATTAAATGGTCTTTTTATCACTCTACCCGACGTATTTTGACCCGGGGAGTTCGAAAAACCACATTACAAGTGGCGCAAACGCTCGTAAGCATGACCAAAATGCGTTTGAATTATTTCAACTTTAAACGCCCATAAATCCTAAAATATGATACTTACGTGAAATCTGCCTGCGCCAATCGCTTTATCTCGGCAAATTACATAAGGAACAGTGAAAAAAGTGCTCGATTTCGAACTTTTAACTTTTGGGGTAAAAAAGTAGCAAAGGGGTTAACCTTCTGTTTTTTTCAAAAATCGCAAATAATTAAATGGTCTTTTTATCACTCTACCCGACGTATTTTGACCCGGGGAGTTCGAAAAACCACATTACAAGTGGCGCAAACGCTCGTAAGCATGACCAAAATGCGTTTGAATTATTTCAACTTTAAACGCCCATAAATCCTAAAATATGATACTTACGTGAAATCTGCCTGCGCCAATCGCTTTATCTCGGCAAATTACATAAGGAACAGTGAAAAAAGTGCTCGATTTCGAACTTTTAACTTTTGGGGTAAAAAAGTAGCAAAGGGGTTAACCTTCTGTTTTTTTCAAAAATCGCAAATAATTAAATGGTCTTTTTATCACTCTACCCGACGTATTTTGACCCGGGGAGTTCGAAAAACCACATTACAAGTGGCGCAAACGCTCGTAAGCATGACCAAAATGCGTTTGAATTATTTCAACTTTAAACGCCCATAAATCCTAAAATATGATACTTACGTGAAATCTGCCTGCGCCAATCGCTTTATCTCGGCAAATTACATAAGGAACAGTGAAAAAAGTGCTCGATTTCGAACTTTTAACTTTTGGGGTAAAAAAGTAGCAAAGGGGTTAACCTTCTGTTTTTTTCAAAAATCGCAAATAATTAAATGGTCTTTTTATCACTCTACCCGACGTATTTTGACCCGGGGAGTTCGAAAAACCACATTACAAGTGGCGCAAACGCTCGTAAGCATGACCAAAATGCGTTTGAATTATTTCAACTTTAAACGCCCATAAATCCTAAAATATGATACTTACGTGAAATCTGCCTGCGCCAATCGCTTTATCTCGGCAAATTACATAAGGAACAGTGAAAAAAGTGCTCGATTTCGAACTTTTAACTTTTGGGGTAAAAAAGTAGCAAAGGGGTTAACCCTGCTGTTTTTTTCAAAAATCGCAAATAATTAAATGGTCTTTTTATCACTCTACCCGACGTATTTTGACCCGGGGAGTTCGAAAAACCACATTACAAGTGGCGCAAACGCTCGTAAGCATGACCAAAATGCGTTTGAATTATTTCAACTTTAAACGCCCATAAATCCTAAAATATGATACTTACGTGAAATCTGCCTGCGCCAATCGCTTTATCTCGGCAAATTACATAAGGAACAGTGAAAAAAGTGCTCGATTTCGAACTTTTAACTTTTGGGGTAAAAAAGTAGCAAAGGGGTTAACCTTCTGTTTTTTTCAAAAATCGCAAATAATTAAATGGTCTTTTTATCACTCTACCCGACGTATTTTGACCCGGGGAGTTCGAAAAACCACATTACAAGTGGCGCAAACGCTCGTAAGCATGACCAAAATGCGTTTGAATTATTTCAACTTTAAACGCCCATAAATCCTAAAATATGATACTTACGTGAAATCTGCCTGCGCCAATCGCTTTATCTCGGCAAATTACATAAGGAACAGTGAAAAAAGTGCTCGATTTCGAACTTTTAACTTTTGGGGTAAAAAAGTAGCAAAGGGGTTAACCTTCTGTTTTTTTCAAAAATCGCAAATAATTAAATGGTCTTTTTATCACTCTACCCGACGTATTTTGACCCGGGGAGTTCGAAAAACCACATTACAAGTGGCGCAAACGCTCGTAAGCATGACCAAAATGCGTTTGAATTATTTCAACTTTAAACGCCCATAAATCCTAAAATATGATACTTACGTGAAATCTGCCTGCGCCAATCGCTTTATCTCGGCAAATTACATAAGGAACAGTGAAAAAAGTGCTCGATTTCGAACTTTTAACTTTTGGGGTAAAAAAGTAGCAAAGAGGTTAACCTTCTGTTTTTTTCAAAAATCGCAAATAATTAAATGGTCTTTTTATCACTCTACCCGACGTATTTTGACCCGGGGAGTTCGAAAAACCACATTACAAGTGGCGCAAACGCTCGTAAGCATGACCAAAATGCGTTTGAATTATTTCAACTTTAAACGCCCATAAATCCTAAAATATGATACTTACGTGAAATCTGCCTGCGCCAATCGCTTTATCTCGGCAAATTACATAAGGAACAGTGAAAAAAGTGCTCGATTTCGAACTTTTAACTTTTGGGGTAAAAAAGTAGCATAGGGGTTAACCTTCTGTTTTTTTCAAAAATCGCAAATAATTAAATGGTCTTTTTATCACTCTACCCGACGTATTTTGACCCGGGGAGTTCGAAAAACCACATTACAAGTGGCGCAAACGCTCGTAAGCATGACCAAAATGCGTTTGAATTATTTCAACTTTAAACGCCCATAAATCCTAAAATATGATACTTACGTGAAATCTGCCTGCGCCAATCGCTTTATCTCGGCAAATTACATAAGGAACAGTGAAAAAAGTGCTCGATTTCGAACTTTTAACTTTTGGGGTAAAAAAGTAGCAAAGGGGTTAACCTTCTGTTTTTTACAAAAATCGCAAATAATTAAATGGTCTTTTTATCACTCTACCCGACGTATTTTGACCCGGGGAGTTCGAAAAACCACATTACAAGTGGCGCAAACGCTCGTAAGCATGACCAAAATGCGTTTGAATTATTTCAACTTTAAACGCCCATAAATCCTAAAATATGATACTTACGTGAAATCTGCCTGCGCCAATCGCTTTATCTCGGCAAATTACATAAGGAACAGTGAAAAAAGTGCTCGATTTCGAACTTTTAACTTTTGGGGTAAAAAAGTAGCAAAGGGGTTAACCTTCTGTTTTTTACAAAAATCGCAAATAATTAAATGGTCTTTTCATCACTCTACCCGACGTATTTTGACCCGGGGAGTTCGAAAAACCACATTACAAGTGGCGCAAACGCTCGTAAGCATGACCAAAATGCGTTTGAATTATTTCAACTTTAAACGCCCATAAATCCTAAAATATGATACTTACGTGAAATCTGCCTGCGCCAATCGCTTTATCTCGGCAAATTACATAAGGAACAGTGAAAAAAGTGCTCGATTTCGAACTTTTAACTTTTGGGGGAAAAAAGGAGCAAAGGGGTTAACCTTCTGTTTTTTACAAAAATCGCAAATAATTAAATGGTCTTTTTATCACTCTACCCGACGTATTTTGACCCGGGGAGTTCGAAAAACCACATTACAAGTGGCGCAAACGCTCGTAAGCATGACCAAAATGCGTTTGAATTATTTCAACTTTAAACGCCCATAAATCCTAAAATATGATACTTACGTGAAATCTGCCTGCGCCAATCGCTTTATCTCGGCAAATTACATAAGGAACAGTGAAAAAAGTGCTCGATTTCGAACTTTTAACTTTTGGGGTAAAAAAGTAGCAAAGGGGTTAACCCTGCTGTTTTTTTCAAAAATCGCAAATAATTAAATGGTCTTTTTATCACTCTACCCGACGTATTTTGACCCGGGGAGTTCGAAAAACCACATTACAAGTGGCGCAAACGCTCGTAAGCATGACCAAAATGCGTTTGAATTATTTCAACTTTAAACGCCCATAAATCCTAAAATATGATACTTACGTGAAATCTGCCTGCGCCAATCGCTTTATCTCGGCAAATTACATAAGGAACAGTGAAAAAAGTGCTCGATTTCGAACTTTTAACTTTTGGGGTAAAAAAGTAGCAAAGGGGTTAACCTTCTGTTTTTTTCAAAAATCGCAAATAATTAAATGGTCTTTTTATCACTCTACCCGACGTATTTTGACCCGGGGAGTTCGAAAAACCACATTACAAGTGGCGCAAACGCTCGTAAGCATGACCAAAATGCGTTTGAATTATTTCAACTTTAAACGCCCATAAATCCTAAAATATGATACTTACGTGAAATCTGCCTGCGCCAATCGCTTTATCTCGGCAAATTACATAAGGAACAGTGAAAAAAGTGCTCGATTTCGAACTTTTAACTTTTGGGGTAAAAAAGTAGCAAAGGGGTTAACCTTCTGTTTTTTTCAAAAATCGCAAATAATTAAATGGTCTTTTTATCACTCTACCCGACGTATTTTGACCCGGGGAGTTCGAAAAACCACATTACAAGTGGCGCAAACGCTCGTAAGCATGACCAAAATGCGTTTGAATTATTTCAACTTTAAACGCCCATAAATCCTAAAATATGATACTTACGTGAAATCTGCCTGCGCCAATCGCTTTATCTCGGCAAATTACATAAGGAACAGTGAAAAAAGTGCTCGATTTCGAACTTTTAACTTTTGGGGTAAAAAAGTAGCAAAGGGGTTAACCTTCTGTTTTTTTCAAAAATCGCAAATAATTAAATGGTCTTTTTATCACTCTACCCGACGTATTTTGACCCGGGGAGTTCGAAAAACCACATTACAAGTGGCGCAAACGCTCGTAAGCATGACCAAAATGCGTTTGAATTATTTCAACTTTAAACGCCCATAAATCCTAAAATATGATACTTACGTGAAATCTGCCTGCGCCAATCGCTTTATCTCGGCAAATTACATAAGGAACAGTGAAAAAAGTGCTCGATTTCGAACTTTTAACTTTTGGGGTAAAAAAGTAGCAAAGGGGTTAACCTTCTGTTTTTTTCAAAAATCGCAAATAATTAAATGGTCTTTTTATCACTCTACCCGACGTATTTTGACCCGGGGAGTTCGAAAAACCACATTACAAGTGGCGCAAACGCTCGTAAGCATGACCAAAATGCGTTTGAATTATTTCAACTTTAAACGCCCATAAATCCTAAAATATGATACTTACGTGAAATCTGCCTGCGCCAATCGCTTTATCTCGGCAAATTACATAAGGAACAGTGAAAAAAGTGCTCGATTTCGAACTTTTAACTTTTGGGGTAAAAAAGTAGCAAAGGGGTTAACCTTCTGTTTTTTTCAAAAATCGCAAATAATTAAATGGTCTTTTTAGCACTCTACCCGACGTATTTTGACCCGGGGAGTTCGAAAAACCACATTACAAGTGGCGCAAACGCTCGTAAGCATGACCAAAATGCGTTTGAATTATTTCAACTTTAAACGCCCATAAATCCTAAAATATGATACTTACGTGAAATCTGCCTGCGCCAATCGCTTTATCTCGGCAAATTACATAAGGAACAGTGAAAAAAGTGCTCGATTTCGAACTTTTAACTTTTGGGGTAAAAAAGTAGCAAAGGGGTTAACCTTCTGTTTTTTTCAAAAATCGCAAATAATTAAATGGTCTTTTTATCACTCTACCCGACGTATTTTGACCCGGGGAGTTCGAAAAACCACATTACAAGTGGCGCAAACGCTCGTAAGCATGACCAAAATGCGTTTGAATTATTTCAACTTTAAACGCCCATAAATCCTAAAATATGATACTTACGTGAAATCTGCCTGCGCCAATCGCTTTATCTCGGCAAATTACATAAGGAACAGTGAAAAAAGTGCTCGATTTCGAACTTTTAACTTTTGGGGTAAAAAAGTAGCAAAGGGGTTAACCTTCTGTTTTTTACAAAAATCGCAAATAATTAAATGGTCTTTTTATCACTCTACCCGACGTATTTTGACCCGGGGAGTTCGAAAAACCACATTACAAGTGGCGCAAACGCTCGTAAGCATGACCAAAATGCGTTTGAATTATTTCAACTTTAAACGCCCATAAATCCTAAAATATGATACTTACGTGAAATCTGCCTGCGCCAATCGCTTTATCTCGGCAAATTACATAAGGTACAGTGAAAAAAGTGCTCGATTTCGAACTTTTAACTTTTGGGGTAAAAAAGTAGCAAAGGGGTTAACCTTCTGTTTTTTTCAAAAATCGCAAATAATTAAATGGTCTTTTTATCACTCTACCCGACGTATTTTGACCCGGGGAGTTCGAAAAACCACATTACAAGTGGCGCAAACGCTCGTAAGCATGACCAAAATGCGTTTGAATTATTTCAACTTTAAACGCCCATAAATCCTAAAATATGATACTTACGTGAAATCTGCCTGCGCCAATCGCTTTATCTCGGCAAATTACATAAGGAACAGTGAAAAAAGTGCTCGATTTCGAACTTTTAACTTTTGGGGTAAAAAAGTAGCAAAGGGGTTAACCTTCTGTTTTTTTCAAAAATCGCAAATAATTAAATGGTCTTTTTATCACTCTACCCGACGTATTTTGACCCGGGGAGTTCGAAAAACCACATTACAAGTGGCGCAAACGCTCGTAAGCATGACCAAAATGCGTTTGAATTATTTCAACTTTAAACGCCCATAAATCCTAAAATATGATACTTACGTGAAATCTGCCTGCGCCAATCGCTTTATCTCGGCAAATTACATAAGGAACAGTGAAAAAAGAGCTCGATTTCGAACTTTTAACTTTTGGGGTAAAAAAGTAGCAAAGGGGTTAACCTTCTGTTTTTTTCAAAAATCGCAAATAATTAAATGGTCTTTTTATCACTCTACCCGACGTATTTTGACCCGGGGAGTTCGAAAAACCACATTACAAGTGGCGCAAACGCTCGTAAGCATGACCAAAATGCGTTTGAATTATTTCAACTTTAAACGCCCATAAATCCTAAAATATGATACTTACGTGAAATCTGCCTGCGCCAATCGCTTTATCTCGGCAAATTACATAAGGAACAGTGAAAAAAGTGCTCGATTTCGAACTTTTAACTTTTGGGGTAAAAAAGTAGCAAAGGGGTTAACCTTCTGTTTTTTTCAAAAATCGCAAATAATTAAATGGTCTTTTTATCACTCTACCCGACGTATTTTGACCCGGGGAGTTCGAAAAACCACATTACAAGTGGCGCAAACGCTCGTAAGCATGACCAAAATGCGTTTGAATTATTTCAACTTTAAACGCCCATAAATCCTAAAATATGATACTTACGTGAAATCTGCCTGCGCCAATCGCTTTATCTCGGCAAATTACATAAGGAACAGTGAAAAAAGTGCTCGATTTCGAACTTTTAACTTTTGGGGTAAAAAAGTAGCAAAGGGGTTAACCTTCTGTTTTTTTCAAAAATCGCAAATAATTAAATGGTCTTTTTATCACTCTACCCGACGTATTTTGACCCGGGGAGTTCGAAAAACCACATTACAAGTGGCGCAAACGCTCGTAAGCATGACCAAAATGCGTTTGAATTATTTCAACTTTAAACGCCCATAAATCCTAAAATATGATACTTACGTGAAATCTGCCTGCGCCAATCGCTTTATCTCGGCAAATTACATAAGGAACAGTGAAAAAAGTGCTCGATTTCGAACTTTTAACTTTTGGGGTAAAAAAGTAGCAAAGGGGTTAACCTTCTGTTTTTTTCAAAAATCGCAAATAATTAAATGGTCTTTTTATCACTCTACCCGACGTATTGTGACCCGGGGAGTTCGAAAAACCACATTACAAGTGGCGCAAACGCTCGTAAGCATGACCAAAATGCGTTTGAATTATTTCAACTTTAAACGCCCATAAATCCTAAAATATGATACTTACGTGAAATCTGCCTGCGCCAATCGCTTTATCTCGGCAAATTACATAAGGAACAGTGAAAAAAGTGCTCGATTTCGAACTTTTAACTTTTGGGGTAAAAAAGTAGCAAAGGGGTTAACCTTCTGTTTTTTACAAAAATCGCAAATAATTAAATGGTCTTTTTATCACTCTACCCGACGTATTTTGACCCGGGGAGTTCGAAAAACCACATTACAAGTGGCGCAAACGCTCGTAAGCATGACCAAAATGCGTTTGAATTATTTCAACTTTAAACGCCCATAAATCCTAAAATATGATACTTACGTGAAATCTGCCTGCGCCAATCGCTTTATCTCGGCAAATTACATAAGGAACAGTGAAAAAAGTGCTCGATTTCGAACTTTTAACTTTTGGGGTAAAAAAGTAGCAAAGGGGTTAACCTTCTGTTTTTTTCAAAAATCGCAAATAATTAAATGGTCTTTTTATCACTCTACCCGACGTATTTTGACCCGGGGAGTTCGAAAAACCACATTACAAGTGGCGCAAACGCTCGTAAGCATGACCAAAATGCGTTTGAATTATTTCAACTTTAAACGCCCATAAATCCTAAAATATGATACTTACGTGAAATCTGCCTGCGCCAATCGCTTTATCTCGGCAAATTACATAAGGAACAGTGAAAAAAGTGCTCGATTTCGAACTTTTAACTTTTGGGGTAAAAAAGTAGCAAAGGGGTTAACCTTCTGTTTTTTTCAAAAATCGCAAATAATTAAATGGTCTTTTTATCACTCTACCCGACGTATTTTGACCCGGGGAGTTCGAAAAACCACATTACAAGTGGCGCAAACGCTCGTAAGCATGACCAAAATGCGTTTGAATTATTTCAACTTTAAACGCCCATAAATCCTAAAATATGATACTTACGTGAAATCTGCCTGCGCCAATCGCTTTACCTCGGCAAATTACATAAGGAACAGTGAAAAAAGTGCTCGATTTCGAACTTTTAACTTTTGGGGTAAAAAAGTAGCAAAGGGGTTAACCTTCTGTTTTTTTCAAAAATCGCAAATAATTAAATGGTCTTTTTATCACTCTACCCGACGTATTTTGACCCGGGGAGTTCGAAAAACCACATTACAAGTGGCGCAAACGCTCGTAAGCATGACCAAAATGCGTTTGAATTATTTCAACTTTAAACGCCCATAAATCCTAAAATATGATACTTACGTGAAATCTGCCTGCGCCAATCGCTTTATCTCGGCAAATTACATAAGGAACAGTGAAAAAAGTGCTCGATTTCGAACTTTTAACTTTTGGGGTAAAAAAGTAGCAAAGGGGTTAACCTTCTGTTTTTTTCAAAAATCGCAAATAATTAAATGGTCTTTTTATCACTCTACCCGACGTATTTTGACCCGGGGAGTTCGAAAAACCACATTACAAGTGGCGCAAACGCTCGTAAGCATGACCAAAATGCGTTTGAATTATTTCAACTTTAAACGCCCATAAATCCTAAAATATGATACTTACGTGAAATCTGCCTGCGCCAATCGCTTTATCTCGGCAAATTACATAAGGAACAGTGAAAAAAGTGCTCGATTTCGAACTTTTAACTTTTGGGGTAAAAAAGTAGCAAAGGGGTTAACCTTCTGTTTTTTTCAAAAATCGCAAATAATTAAATGGTCTTTTTATCACTCTACCCGACGTATTTTGACCCGGGGAGTTCGAAAAACCACATTACAAGTGGCGCAAACGCTCGTAAGCATGACCAAAATGCGTTTGAATTATTTCAACTTTAAACGCCCATAAATCCTAAAATATGATACTTACGTGAAATCTGCCTGCGCCAATCGCTTTATCTCGGCAAATTACATAAGGAACAGTGAAAAAAGTGCTCGATTTCGAACTTTTAACTTTTGGGGTAAAAAAGTAGCAAAGGGGTTAACCTTCTGTTTTTTTCAAAAATCGCAAATAATTAAATGGTCTTTTTATCACTCTACCCGACGTATTTTGACCCGGGGAGTTCGAAAAACCACATTACAAGTGGCGCAAACGCTCGTAAGCATGACCAAAATGCGTTTGAATTATTTCAACTTTAAACGCCCATAAATCCTAAAATATGATACTTACGTGAAATCTGCCTGCGCCAATCGCTTTATCTCGGCAAATTACATAAGGAACAGTGAAAAAAGTGCTCGATTTCGAACTTTTAACTTTTGGGGTAAAAAAGTAGCAAAGGGGTTAACCTTCTGTTTTTTTCAAAAATCGCAAATAATTAAATGGTCTTTTTATCACTCTACCCGACGTATTTTGACCCGGGGAGTTCGAAAAACCACATTACAAGTGGCGCAAACGCTCGTAAGCATGACCAAAATGCGTTTGAATTATTTCAACTTTAAACGCCCATAAATCCTAAAATATGATACTTACGTGAAATCTGCCTGCGCCAATCGCTTTATCTCGGCAAACTACATAAGGAACAGTGAAAAAAGTGCTCGATTTCGAACTTTTAACTTTTGGGGTAAAAAAGTAGCAAAGGGGTTAACCTTCTGTTTTTTTCAAAAATCGCAAATAATTAAATGGTCTTTTTATCACTCTACCCGACGTATTTTGACCCGGGGAGTTCGAAAAACCACATTACAAGTGGCGCAAACGCTCGTAAGCATGACCAAAATGCGTTTGAATTATTTCAACTTTAAACGCCCATAAATCCTAAAATATGATACTTACGTGAAATCTGCCTGCGCCAATCGCTTTATCTCGGCAAATTACATAAGGAACAGTGAAAAAAGTGCTCGATTTCGAACTTTTAACTTTTGGGGTAAAAAAGTAGCAAAGGGGTTAACCTTCTGTTTTTTTCAAAAATCGCAAATAATTAAATGGTCTTTTTATCACTCTACCCGACGTATTTTGACCCGGGGAGTTCGAAAAACCACATTACAAGTGGCGCAAACGCTCGTAAGCATGACCAAAATGCGTTTGAATTATTTCAACTTTAAACGCCCATAAATCCTAAAATATGATACTTACGTGAAATCTGCCTGCGCCAATCGCTTTATCTCGGCAAATTACATAAGGAACAGTGAAAAAAGTGCTCGATTTCGAACTTTTAACTTTTGGGGTAAAAAAGTAGCAAAGGGGTTAACCTTCTGTTTTTTTCAAAAATCGCAAATAATTAAATGGTCTTTTTATCACTCTACCCGACGTATTTTGACCCGGGGAGTTCGAAAAACCACATTACAAGTGGCGCAAACGCTCGTAAGCATGACCAAAATGCGTTTGAATTATTTCAACTTTAAACGCCCATAAATCCTAAAATATGATACTTACGTGAAATCTGCCTGCGCCAATCGCTTTATCTCGGCAAATTACATAAGGAACAGTGAAAAAAGTGCTCGATTTCGAACTTTTAACTTTTGGGGTAAAAAAGTAGCAAAGGGGTTAACCTTCTGTTTTTTTCAAAAATCGCAAATAATTAAATGGTCTTTTTATCACTCTACCCGACGTATTTTGACCCGGGGAGTTCGAAAAACCACATTACAAGTGGCGCACACGCTCGTAAGCATGACCAAAATGCGTTTGAATTATTTCAACTTTAAACGCCCATAAATCCTAAAATATGATACTTACGTGAAATCTGCCTGCGCCAATCGCTTTATCTCGGCAAATTACATAAGGAACAGTGAAAAAAGTGCTCGATTTCGAACTTTTAACTTTTGGGGTAAAAAAGTAGCAAAGGGGTTAACCTTCTGTTTTTTTCAAAAATCGCAAATAATTAAATGGTCTTTTTATCACTCTACCCGACGTATTTTGACCCGGGGAGTTCGAAAAACCACATTACAAGTGGCGCAAACGCTCGTAAGCATGACCAAAATGCGTTTGAATTATTTCAACTTTAAACGCCCATAAATCCTAAAATATGATACTTACGTGAAATCTGCCTGCGCCAATCGCTTTATCTCGGCAAATTACATAAGGAACAGTGAAAAAAGTGCTCGATTTCGAACTTTTAACTTTTGGGGTAAAAAAGTAGCAAAGGGGTTAACCTTCTGTTTTTTTCAAAAATCGCAAATAATTAAATGGTCTTTTTATCACTCTACCCGACGTATTTTGACCCGGGGAGTTCGAAAAACCACATTACAAGTGGCGCAAACGCTCGTAAGCATGACCAAAATGCGTTTGAATTATTTCAACTTTAAACGCCCATAAATCCTAAAATATGATACTTACGTGAAATCTGCCTGCGCCAATCGCTTTATCTCGGCAAATTACATAAGGAACAGTGAAAAAAGTGCTCGATTTCGAACTTGTAACTTTTGGGGTAAAAAAGTAGCAAAGGGGTTAACCTTCTGTTTTTTTCAAAAATCGCAAATAATTAAATGGTCTTTTTATCACTCTACCCGACGTATTTTGACCCGGGGAGTTCGAAAAACCACATTACAAGTGGCGCAAACGCTCGTAAGCATGACCAAAATGCGTTTGAATTATTTCAACTTTAAACGCCCATAAATCCTAAAATATGATACTTACGTGAAATCTGCCTGCGCCAATCGCTTTATCTCGGCAAATTACATAAGGAACAGTGAAAAAAGTGCTCGATTTCGAACTTTTAACTTTTGGGGTAAAAAAGTAGCAAAGGGGTTAACCTTCTGTTTTTTTCAAAAATCGCAAATAATTAAATGGTCTTTTTATCACTCTACCCGACGTATTTTGACCCGGGGAGTTCGAAAAACCACATTACAAGTGGCGCAAACGCTCGTAAGCATGACCAAAATGCGTTTGAATTATTTCAACTTTAAACGCCCATAAATCCTAAAATATGATACTTACGTGAAATCTGCCTGCGCCAATCGCTTTATCTCGGCAAATTACATAAGGAACAGTGAAAAAAGTGCTCGATTTCGAACTTTTAACTTTTGGGGTAAAAAAGTAGCAAAGGGGTTAACCTTCTGTTTTTTTCAAAAATCGCAAATAATTAAATGGTCTTTTTATCACTCTACCCGACGTATTTTGACCCGGGGAGTTCGAAAAACCACATTACAAGTGGCGCAAACGCTCGTAAGCATGACCAAAATGCGTTTGAATTATTTCAACTTTAAACGCCCATAAATCCTAAAATATGATACTTACGTGAAATCTGCCTGCGCCAATCGCTTTATCTCGGCAAATTACATAAGGAACAGTGAAAAAAGTGCTCGATTTCGAACTTTTAACTTTTGGGGTAAAAAAGTAGCAAAGGGGTTAACCTTCTGTTTTTTTCAAAAATCGCAAATAATTAAATGGTCTTTTTATCACTCTACCCGACGTATTTTGACCCGGGGAGTTCGAAAAACCACATTACAAGTGGCGCAAACGCTCGTAAGCATGACCAAAATGCGTTTGAATTATTTCAACTTTAAACGCCCATAAATCCTAAAATATGATACTTACGTGAAATCTGCCTGCGCCAATCGCTTTATCTCGGCAAATTACATAAGGAACAGTGAAAAAAGTGCTCGATTTCGAACTTTTAACTTTTGGGGTAAAAAAGTAGCAAAGGGGTTAACCTTCTGTTTTTTTCAAAAATCGCAAATAATTAAATGGTCTTTTTATCACTCTACCCGACGTATTTTGACCCGGGGAGTTCGAAAAACCACATTACAAGTGGCGCAAACGCTCGTAAGCATGACCAAAATGCGTTTGAATTATTTCAACTTTAAACGCCCATAAATCCTAAAATATGATACTTACGTGAAATCTGCCTGCGCCAATCGCTTTATCTCGGCAAATTACATAAGGAACAGTGAAAAAAGTGCTCGATTTCGAACTTTTAACTTTTGGGGTAAAAAAGTAGCAAAGGGGTTAACCTTCTGTTTTTTTCAAAAATCGCAAATAATTAAATGGTCTTTTTATCACTCTACCCGACGTATTTTGACCCGGGGAGTTCGAAAAACCACATTACAAGTGGCGCAAACGCTCGTAAGCATGACCAAAATGCGTTTGAATTATTTCAACTTTAAACGCCCATAAATCCTAAAATATGATACTTACGTGAAATCTGCCTGCGCCAATCGCTTTATCTCGGCAAATTACATAAGGAACAGTGAAAAAAGTGCTCGATTTCGAACTTTTAACTTTTGGGGTAAAAAAGTAGCAAAGGGGTTAACCTTCTGTTTTTTTCAAAAATCGCAAATAATTAAATGGTCTTTTTATCACTCTACCCGACGTATTTTGACCCGGGGAGTTCGAAAAACCACATTACAAGTGGCGCAAACGCTCGTAAGCATGACCAAAATGCGTTTGAATTATTTCAACTTTAAACGCCCATAAATCCTAAAATATGATACTTACGTGAAATCTGCCTGCGCCAATCGCTTTATCTCGGCAAATTACATAAGGAACAGTGAAAAAAGTGCTCGATTTCGAACTTTTAACTTTTGGGGTAAAAAAGTAGCAAAGGGGTTAACCTTCTGTTTTTTTCAAAAATCGCAAATAATTAAATGGTCTTTTTATCACTCTACCCGACGTATTTTGACCCGGGGAGTTCGAAAAACCACATTACAAGTGGCGCAAACGCTCGTAAGCATGACCAAAATGCGTTTGAATTATTTCAACTTTAAACGCCCATAAATCCTAAAATATGATACTTACGTGAAATCTGCCTGCGCCAATCGCTTTATCTCGGCAAATTACATAAGGAACAGTGAAAAAAGTGCTCGATTTCGAACTTTTAACTTTTGGGGTAAAAAAGTAGCAAAGGGGTTAACCTTCTGTTTTTTTCAAAAATCGCAAATAATTAAATGGTCTTTTTATCACTCTACCCGACGTATTTTGACCCGGGGAGTTCGAAAAACCACATTACAAGTGGCGCAAACGCTCGTAAGCATGACCAAAATGCGTTTGAATTATTTCAACTTTAAACGCCCATAAATCCTAAAATATGATACTTACGTGAAATCTGCCTGCGCCAATCGCTTTATCTCGGCAAATTACATAAGGAACAGTGAAAAAAGTGCTCGATTTCGAACTTTTAACTTTTGGGGTAAAAAAGTAGCAAAGGGGTTAACCTTCTGTTTTTTTCAAAAATCGCAAATAATTAAATGGTCTTTTTATCACTCTACCCGACGTATTTTGACCCGGGGAGTTCGAAAAACCACATTACAAGTGGCGCAAACGCTCGTAAGCATGACCAAAATGCGTTTGAATTATTTCAACTTTAAACGCCCATAAATCCTAAAATATGATACTTACGTGAAATCTGCCTGCGCCAATCGCTTTATCTCGGCAAATTACATAAGGAACAGTGAAAAAAGTGCTCGATTTCGAACTTTTAACTTTTGGGGTAAAAAAGTAGCAAAGGGGTTAACCTTCTGTTTTTTTCAAAAATCGCAAATAATTAAATGGTCTTTTTATCACTCTACCCGACGTATTTTGACCCGGGGAGTTCGAAAAACCACATTACAAGTGGCGCAAACGCTCGTAAGCATGACCAAAATGCGTTTGAATTATTTCAACTTTAAACGCCCATAAATCCTAAAATATGATACTTACGTGAAATCTGCCTGCGCCAATCGCTTTATCTCGGCAAATTACATAAGGAACAGTGAAAAAAGTGCTCGATTTCGAACTTTTAACTTTTGGGGTAAAAAAGTAGCAAAGGGGTTAACCTTCTGTTTTTTTCAAAAATCGCAAATAATTAAATGGTCTTTTTATCACTCTACCCGACGTATTTTGACCCGGGGAGTTCGAAAAACCACATTACAAGTGGCGCAAACGCTCGTAAGCATGACCAAAATGCGTTTGAATTATTTCAACTTTAAACGCCCATAAATCCTAAAATATGATACTTACGTGAAATCTGCCTGCGCCAATCGCTTTATCTCGGCAAATTACATAAGGAACAGTGAAAAAAGTGCTCGATTTCGAACTTTTAACTTTTGGGGTAAAAAAGTAGCAAAGGGGTTAACCTTCTGTTTTTTTCAAAAATCGCAAATAATTAAATGGTCTTTTTATCACTCTACCCGACGTATTTTGACCCGGGGAGTTCGAAAAACCACATTACAAGTGGCGCAAACGCTCGTAAGCATGACCAAAATGCGTTTGAATTATTTCAACTTTAAACGCCCATAAATCCTAAAATATGATACTTACGTGAAATCTGCCTGCGCCAATCGCTTTATCTCGGCAAATTACATAAGGAACAGTGAAAAAAGTGCTCGATTTCGAACTTTTAACTTTTGGGGTAAAAAAGTAGCAAAGGGGTTAACCTTCTGTTTTTTTCAAAAATCGCAAATAATTAAATGGTCTTTTTATCACTCTACCCGCCGTATTTTGACCCGGGGAGTTCGAAAAACCACATTACAAGTGGCGCAAACGCTCGTAAGCATGACCAAAATGCGTTTGAATTATTTCAACTTTAAACGCCCATAAATCCTAAAATATGATACTTACGTGAAATCTGCCTGCGCCAATCGCTTTATCTCGGCAAATTACATAAGGAACAGTGAAAAAAGTGCTCGATTTCGAACTTTTAACTTTTGGGGTAAAAAAGTAGCAAAGGGGTTAACCTTCTGTTTTTTTCAAAAATCGCAAATAATTAAATGGTCTTTTTATCACTCTACCCGACGTATTTTGACCCGGGGAGTTCGAAAAACCACATTACAAGTGGCGCAAACGCTCGTAAGCATGACCAAAATGCGTTTGAATTATTTCAACTTTAAACGCCCATAAATCCTAAAATATGATACTTACGTGAAATCTGCCTGCGCCAATCGCTTTATCTCGGCAAATTACATAAGGAACAGTGAAAAAAGTGCTCGATTTCGAACTTTTAACTTTTGGGGTAAAAAAGTAGCAAAGGGGTTAACCTTCTGTTTTTTTCAAAAATCGCAAATAATTAAATGGTCTTTTTATCACTCTACCCGACGTATTTTGACCCGGGGAGTTCGAAAAACCACATTACAAGTGGCGCAAACGCTCGTAAGCATGACCAAAATGCGTTTGAATTATTTCAACTTTAAACGCCCATAAATCCTAAAATATGATACTTACGTGAAATCTGCCTGCGCCAATCGCTTTATCTCGGCAAATTACATAAGGAACAGTGAAAAAAGTGCTCGATTTCGAACTTTTAACTTTTGGGGTAAAAAAGTAGCAAAGGGGTTAACCTTCTGTTTTTTACAAAAATCGCAAATAATTAAATGGTCTTTTTATCACTCTACCCGACGTATTTTGACCCGGGGAGTTCGAAAAACCACATTACAAGTGGCGCAAACGCTCGTAAGCATGACCAAAATGCGTTTGAATTATTTCAACTTTAAACGCCCATAAATCCTAAAATATGATACTTACGTGAAATCTGCCTGCGCCAATCGCTTTATCTCGGCAAATTACATAAGGAACAGTGAAAAAAGTGCTCGATTTCGAACTTTTAACTTTTGGGGTAAAAAAGTAGCAAAGGGGTTAACCTTCTGTTTTTTTCAAAAATCGCAAATAATTAAATGGTCTTTTTATCACTCTACCCGACGTATTTTGACCCGGGGAGTTCGAAAAACCACATTACAAGTGGCGCAAACGCTCGTAAGCATGACCAAAATGCGTTTGAATTATTTCAACTTTAAACGCCCATAAATCCTAAAATATGATACTTACGTGAAATCTGCCTGCGCCAATCGCTTTATCTCGGCAAATTACATAAGGAACAGTGAAAAAAGAGCTCGATTTCGAACTTTTAACTTTTGGGGTAAAAAAGTAGCAAAGGGGTTAACCTTCTGTTTTTTTCAAAAATCGCAAATAATTAAATGGTCTTTTTATCACTCTACCCGACGTATTTTGACCCGGGGAGTTCGAAAAACCACATTACAAGTGGCGCAAACGCTCGTAAGCATGACCAAAATGCGTTTGAATTATTTCAACTTTAAACGCCCATAAATCCTAAAATATGATACTTACGTGAAATCTGCCTGCGCCAATCGCTTTATCTCGGCAAATTACATAAGGAACAGTGAAAAAAGTGCTCGATTTCGAACTTTTAACTTTTGGGGTAAAAAAGTAGCAAAGGGGTTAACCTTCTGTTTTTTTCAAAAATCGCAAATAATTAAATGGTCTTTTTATCACTCTACCCGACGTATTTTGACCCGGGGAGTTCGAAAAACCACATTACAAGTGGCGCAAACGCTCGTAAGCATGACCAAAATGCGTTTGAATTATTTCAACTTTAAACGCCCATAAATCCTAAAATATGATACTTACGTGAAATCTGCCTGCGCCAATCGCTTTATCTCGGCAAATTACATAAGGAACAGTGAAAAAAGTGCTCGATTTCGAACTTTTAACTTTTGGGGTAAAAAAGTAGCAAAGGGGTTAACCTTCTGTTTTTTTCAAAAATCGCAAATAATTAAATGGTCTTTTTATCACTCTACCCGACGTATTTTGACCCGGGGAGTTCGAAAAACCACATTACAAGTGGCGCAAACGCTCGTAAGCATGACCAAAATGCGTTTGAATTATTTCAACTTTAAACGCCCATAAATCCTAAAATATGATACTTACGTGAAATCTGCCTGCGCCAATCGCTTTATCTCGGCAAATTACATAAGGAACAGTGAAAAAAGTGCTCGATTTCGAACTTTTAACTTTTGGGGTAAAAAAGTAGCAAAGGGGTTAACCTTCTGTTTTTTTCAAAAATTGCAAATAATTAAATGGTCTTTTTATCACTCTACCCGACGTATTTTGACCCGGGGAGTTCGAAAAACCACATTACAAGTGGCGCAAACGCTCGTATGCATGACCAAAATGCGTTTGAATTATTTCAACTTTAAACGCCCATAAATCCTAAAATATGATACTTACGTGAAATCTGCCTGCGCCAATCGCTTTATCTCGGCAAATTACATAAGGAACAGTGAAAAAAGTGCTCGATTTCGAACTTTTAACTTTTGGGGTAAAAAAGTAGCAAAGGGGTTAACCTTCTGTTTTTTTCATAAATCGCAAATAATTAAATGGTCTTTTTATCACTCTACCCGACGTATTTTGACCCGGGGAGTTCGAAAAACCACATTACAAGTGGCGCAAACGCTCGTAAGCATGACCAAAATGCGTTTGAATTATTTCAACTTTAAACGCCCATAAATCCTAAAATATGATACTTACGTGAAATCTGCCTGCGCCAATCGCTTTATCTCGGCAAATTACATAAGGAACAGTGAAAAAAGTGCTCGATTTCGAACTTTTAACTTTTGGGGTAAAAAAGTAGCAAAGGGGTTAACCTTCTGTTTTTTTCAAAAATCGCAAATAATTAAATGGTCTTTTTATCACTCTACCCGACGTATTTTGACCCGGGGAGTTCGAAAAACCACATTACAAGTGGCGCAAACGCTCGTAAGCATGACCAAAATGCGTTTGAATTATTTCAACTTTAAACGCCCATAAATCCTAAAATATGATACTTACGTGAAATCTGCCTGCGCCAATCGCTTTATCTCGGCAAATTACATAAGGAACAGTGAAAAAAGTGCTCGATTTCGAACTTTTAACTTTTGGGGTAAAAAAGTAGCAAAGGGGTTAACCTTCTGTTTTTTTCAAAAATCGCAAATAATTAAATGGTCTTTTTATCACTCTACCCGACGTATTTTGACCCGGGGAGTTCGAAAAACCACATTACAAGTGGCGCAAACGCTCGTAAGCATGACCAAAATGCGTTTGAATTATTTCAACTTTAAACGCCCATAAATCCTAAAATATGATACTTACGTGAAATCTGCCTGCGCCAATCGCTTTATCTCGGCAAATTACATAAGGAACAGTGAAAAAAGTGCTCGATTTCGAACTTTTAACTTTTGGGGTAAAAAAGTAGCAAAGGGGTTAACCTTCTGTTTTTTTCAAAAATCGCAAATAATTAAATGGTCTTTTTATCACTCTACCCGACGTATTTTGACCCGGGGAGTTCGAAAAACCACATTACAAGTGGCGCAAACGCTCGTAAGCATGACCAAAATGCGTTTGAATTATTTCAACTTTAAACGCCCATAAATCCTAAAATATGATACTTACGTGAAATCTGCCTGCGCCAATCGCTTTATCTCGGCAAATTACATAAGGAACAGTGAAAAAAGTGCTCGATTTCGAACTTTTAACTTTTGGGGTAAAAAAGTAGCAAAGGGGTTAACCTTCTGTTTTTTTCAAAAATCGCAAATAATTAAATGGTCTTTTTATCACTCTACCCGACGTATTTTGACCCGGGGAGTTCGAAAAACCACATTACAAGTGGCGCAAACGCTCGTAAGCATGACCAAAATGCGTTTGAATTATTTCAACTTTAAACGCCCATAAATCCTAAAATATGATACTTACGTGAAATCTGCCTGCGCCAATCGCTTTATCTCGGCAAATTACATAAGGAACAGTGAAAAAAGTGCTCGATTTCGAACTTTTAACTTTTGGGGTAAAAAAGTAGCAAAGGGGTTAACCTTCTGTTTTTTACAAAAATCGCAAATAATTAAATGGTCTTTTTATCACTCTACCCGACGTATTTTGACCCGGGGAGTTCGAAAAACCACATTACAAGTGGCGCAAACGCTCGTAAGCATGACCAAAATGCGTTTGAATTATTTCAACTTTAAACGCCCATAAATCCTAAAATATGATACTTACGTGAAATCTGCCTGCGCCAATCGCTTTATCTCGGCAAATTACATAAGGAACAGTGAAAAAAGTGCTCGATTTCGAACTTTTAACTTTTGGGGTAAAAAAGTAGCAAAGGGGTTAACCTTCTGTTTTTTTCAAAAATCGCAAATAATTAAATGGTCTTTTTATCACTCTACCCGACGTATTTTGACCCGGGGAGTTCGAAAAACCACATTACAAGTGGCGCAAACGCTCGTAAGCATGACCAAAATGCGTTTGAATTATTTCAACTTTAAACGCCCATAAATCCTAAAATATGATACTTACGTGAAATCTGCCTGCGCCAATCGCTTTATCTCGGCAAATTACATAAGGAACAGTGAAAAAAGAGCTCGATTTCGAACTTTTAACTTTTGGGGTAAAAAAGTAGCAAAGGGGTTAACCTTCTGTTTTTTTCAAAAATCGCAAATAATTAAATGGTCTTTTTATCACTCTACCCGACGTATTTTGACCCGGGGAGTTCGAAAAACCACATTACAAGTGGCGCAAACGCTCGTAAGCATGACCAAAATGCGTTTGAATTATTTCAACTTTAAACGCCCATAAATCCTAAAATATGATACTTACGTGAAATCTGCCTGCGCCAATCGCTTTATCTCGGCAAATTACATAAGGAACAGTGAAAAAAGTGCTCGATTTCGAACTTTTAACTTTTGGGGTAAAAAAGTAGCAAAGGGGTTAACCTTCTGTTTTTTTCAAAAATCGCAAATAATTAAATGGTCTTTTTATCACTCTACCCGACGTATTTTGACCCGGGGAGTTCGAAAAACCACATTACAAGTGGCGCAAACGCTCGTAAGCATGACCAAAATGCGTTTGAATTATTTCAACTTTAAACGCCCATAAATCCTAAAATATGATACTTACGTGAAATCTGCCTGCGCCAATCGCTTTATCTCGGCAAATTACATAAGGAACAGTGAAAAAAGTGCTCGATTTCGAACTTTTAACTTTTGGGGTAAAAAAGTAGCAAAGGGGTTAACCTTCTGTTTTTTTCAAAAATCGCAAATAATTAAATGGTCTTTTTATCACTCTACCCGACGTATTTTGACCCGGGGAGTTCGAAAAACCACATTACAAGTGGCGCAAACGCTCGTAAGCATGACCAAAATGCGTTTGAATTATTTCAACTTTAAACGCCCATAAATCCTAAAATATGATACTTACGTGAAATCTGCCTGCGCCAATCGCTTTATCTCGGCAAATTACATAAGGAACAGTGAAAAAAGTGCTCGATTTCGAACTTTTAACTTTTGGGGTAAAAAAGTAGCAAAGGGGTTAACCTTCTGTTTTTTTCAAAAATTGCAAATAATTAAATGGTCTTTTTATCACTCTACCCGACGTATTTTGACCCGGGGAGTTCGAAAAACCACATTACAAGTGGCGCAAACGCTCGTATGCATGACCAAAATGCGTTTGAATTATTTCAACTTTAAACGCCCATAAATCCTAAAATATGATACTTACGTGAAATCTGCCTGCGCCAATCGCTTTATCTCGGCAAATTACATAAGGAACAGTGAAAAAAGTGCTCGATTTCGAACTTTTAACTTTTGGGGTAAAAAAGTAGCAAAGGGGTTAACCTTCTGTTTTTTTCATAAATCGCAAATAATTAAATGGTCTTTTTATCACTCTACCCGACGTATTTTGACCCGGGGAGTTCGAAAAACCACATTACAAGTGGCGCAAACGCTCGTAAGCATGACCAAAATGCGTTTGAATTATTTCAACTTTAAACGCCCATAAATCCTAAAATATGATACTTACGTGAAATCTGCCTGCGCCAATCGCTTTATCTCGGCAAATTACATAAGGAACAGTGAAAAAAGTGCTCGATTTCGAACTTTTAACTTTTGGGGTAAAAAAGTAGCAAAGGGGTTAACCTTCTGTTTTTTTCAAAAATCGCAAATAATTAAATGGTCTTTTTATCACTCTACCCGACGTATTTTGACCCGGGGAGTTCGAAAAACCACATTACAAGTGGCGCAAACGCTCGTAAGCATGACCAAAATGCGTTTGAATTATTTCAACTTTAAACGCCCATAAATCCTAAAATATGATACTTACGTGAAATCTGCCTGCGCCAATCGCTTTATCTCGGCAAATTACATAAGGAACAGTGAAAAAAGTGCTCGATTTCGAACTTTTAACTTTTGGGGTAAAAAAGTAGCAAAGGGGTTAACCTTCTGTTTTTTTCAAAAATCGCAAATAATTAAATGGTCTTTTTATCACTCTACCCGACGTATTTTGACCCGGGGAGTTCGAAAAACCACATTACAAGTGGCGCAAACGCTCGTAAGCATGACCAAAATGCGTTTGAATTATTTCAACTTTAAACGCCCATAAATCCTAAAATATGATACTTACGTGAAATCTGCCTGCGCCAATCGCTTTATCTCGGCAAATTACATAAGGAACAGTGAAAAAAGTGCTCGATTTCGAACTTTTAACTTTTGGGGTAAAAAAGTAGCAAAGGGGTTAACCTTCTGTTTTTTACAAAAATCGCAAATAATTAAATGGTCTTTTTATCACTCTACCCGACGTATTTTGACCCGGGGAGTTCGAAAAACCACATTACAAGTGGCGCAAACGCTCGTAAGCATGACCAATATGCGTTTGAATTATTTCAACTTTAAACGCCCATAAATCCTAAAATATGATACTTACGTGAAATCTGCCTGCGCCAATCGCTTTATCTCGGCAAATTACATAAGGAACAGTGAAAAAAGTGCTCGATTTCGAACTTTTAACTTTTGGGGTAAAAAAGTAGCAAAGGGGTTAACCTTCTGTTTTTTTCAAAAATCGCAAATAATTAAATGGTCTTTTTATCACTCTACCCGACGTATTTTGACCCGGGGAGTTCGAAAAACCACATTACAAGTGGCGCAAACGCTCGTAAGCATGACCAAAATGCGTTTGAATTATTTCAACTTTAAACGCCCATAAATCCTAAAATATGATACTTACGTGAAATCTGCCTGCGCCAATCGCTTTATCTCGGCAAATTACATAAGAAACAGTGAAAAAAGTGCTCGATTTCGAACTTTTAACTTTTGGGGTAAAAAAGTAGCAAAGGGGTTAACCTTCTGTTTTTTTCAAAAATCGCAAATAATTAAATGGTCTTTTTATCACTCTACCCGACGTATTTTGACCCGGGGAGTTCGAAAAACCACATTACAAGTGGCGCAAACGCTCGTAAGCATGACCAAAATGCGTTTGAATTATTTCAAATTTAAACGCCCATAAATCCTAAAATATGATACTTACGTGAAATCTGCCTGCGCCAATCGCTTTATCTCGGCAAATTACATAAGGAACAATGAAAAAAGTGCTCGATTTCGAATTTTTAACTTTTGGGGTAAAAAAGTAGCAAAGGGGTTAACCTTCTGTTTTTTACAAAAATCGCAAATAATTAAATGGTCTTTTTATCACTCTACCCGACGTATTTTGACCCGGGGAGTTCGAAAAACCACATTACAAGTGGCGCAAACGCTCGTAAGCATGACCAATATGCGTTTGAATTATTTCAACTTTAAACGCCCATAAATCCTAAAATATGATACTTACGTGAAATCTGCCTGCGCCAATCGCTTTATCTCGGCAAATTACATAAGGAACAGTGAAAAAAGTGCTCGATTTCGAACTTTTAACTTTTGGGGTAAAAAAGTAGCAAAGGGGTTAACCTTCTGTTTTTTTCAAAAATCGCAAATAATTAAATGGTCTTTTTATCACTCTACCCGACGTATTTTGACCCGGGGAGTTCGAAAAACCACATTACAAGTGGCGCAAACGCTCGTAAGCATGACCAAAATGCGTTAGAATTATTTCAACTTTAAACGCCCATAAATCCTAAAATATGATACTTACGTGAAATCTGCCTGCGCCAATCGCTTTATCTCGGCAAATTACATAAGGAACAGTGAAAAAAGTGCTCGATTTCGAACTTTTAACTTTTGGGGTAAAAAAGTAGCAAAGGGGTTAACCTTCTGTTTTTTTCAAAAATCGCAAATAATTAAATGGTCTTTTTATCACTCTACCCGACGTATTTTGACCCGGGGAGTTCGAAAAACCACATTACAAGTGGCGCAAACGCTCGTAAGCATGACCAAAATGCGTTTGAATTATTTCAACTTTAAACGCCCATAAATCCTAAAATATGATACTTACGTGAAATCTGCCTGCGCCAATCGCTTTATCTCGGCAAATTACATAAGGAACAGTGAAAAAAGTGCTCGATTTCGAACTTTTAACTTTTGGGGTAAAAAAGTAGCAAAGGGGTTAACCTTCTGTTTTTTTCAAAAATCGCAAATAATTAAATGGTCTTTTTATCACTCTACCCGACGTATTTTGACCCGGGGAGTTCGAAAAACCACATTACAAGTGGCGCAAACGCTCGTAAGCATGACCAAAATGCGTTTGAATTATTTCAACTTTAAACGCCCATAAATCCTAAAATATGATACTTACGTGAAATCTGCCTGCGCCAATCGCTTTATCTCGGCAAATTACATAAGGAACAGTGAAAAAAGTGCTCGATTTCGAACTTTTAACTTTTGGGGTAAAAAAGTAGCAAAGGGGTTAACCTTCTGTTTTTTACAAAAATCGCAAATAATTAAATGGTCTTTTTATCACTCTACCCGACGTATTTTGACCCGGGGAGTTCGAAAAACCACATTACAAGTGGCGCAAACGCTCGTAAGCATGACCAAAATGCGTTTGAATTATTTCAACTTTAAACGCCCATAAATCCTAAAATATGATACTTACGTGAAATCTGCCTGCGCCAATCGCTTTATCTCGGCAAATTACATAAGGAACAGTGAAAAAAGTGCTCGATTTCGAACTTTTAACTTTTGGGGTAAAAAAGTAGCAAAGGGATTAACCTTCTGTTTTTTTCAAAAATCGCAAATAATTAAATGGTCTTTTTATCACTCTACCCGACGTATTTTGACCCGGGGAGTTCGAAAAACCACATTACAAGTGGCGCAAACGCTCGTAAGCATGACCAAAATGCGTTTGAATTATTTCAACTTTAAACGCCCATAAATCCTAAAATATGATACTTACGTGAAATCTGCCTGCGCCAATCGCTTTATCTCGGCAAATTACATAAGGAACAGTGAAAAAAGTGCTCGATTTCGAACTTTTAACTTTTGGGGTAAAAAAGTAGCAAAGGGGTTAACCTTCTGTTTTTTTCAAAAATCGCAAATAATTAAATGGTCTTTTTATCACTCTACCCGACGTATTTTGACCCGGGGAGTTCGAAAAACCACATTACAAGTGGCGCAAACGCTCGTAAGCATGACCAAAATGCGTTTGAATTATTTCAACTTTAAACGCCCATAAATCCTAAAATATGATACTTACGTGAAATCTGCCTGCGCCAATCGCTTTATCTCGGCAAATTACATAAGGAACAGTGAAAAAAGTGCTCGATTTCGAACTTTTAACTTTTGGGGTAAAAAAGTAGCAAAGGGGTTAACCTTCTGTTTTTTACAAAAATCGCAAATAATTAAATGGTCTTTTTATCACTCTACCCGACGTATTTTGACCCGGGGAGTTCGAAAAACCACATTACAAGTGGCGCAAACGCTCGTAAGCATGACCAAAATGCGTTTGAATTATTTCAACTTTAAACGCCCATAAATCCTAAAATATGATACTTACGTGAAATCTGCCTGCGCCAATCGCTTTATCTCGGCAAATTACATAAGGAACAGTGAAAAAAGTGCTCGATTTCGAACTTTTAACTTTTGGGGTAAAAAAGTAGCAAAGGGGTTAACCTTCTGTTTTTTTCAAAAATCGCAAATAATTAAATGGTCTTTTTATCACTCTACCCGACGTATTTTGACCCGGGGAGTTCGAAAAACCACATTACAAGTGGCGCAAACGCTCGTAAGCATGACCAAAATGCGTTTGAATTATTTCAACTTTAAACGCCCATAAATCCTAAAATATGATACTTACGTGAAATCTGCCTGCGCCAATCGCTTTATCTCGGCAAATTACATAAGGAACAGTGAAAAAAGTGCTCGATTTCGAACTTTTAACTTTTGGGGTAAAAAAGTAGCAAAGGGGTTAACCTTCTGTTTTTTTCAAAAATCGCAAATAAATAAATGGTCTTTTTATCACTCTACCCGACGTATTTTGACCCGGGGAGTTCGAAAAACCACATTACAAGTGGCGCAAACGCTCGTAAGCATGACCAAAATGCGTTTGAATTATTTCAACTTTAAACGCCCATAAATCCTAAAATATGATACTTACGTGAAATCTGCCTGCGCCAATCGCTTTATCTCGGCAAATTACATAAGGAACAGTGAAAAAAGTGCTCGATTTCGAACTTTTAACTTTTGGGGTAAAAAAGTAGCAAAGGGGTTAACCTTCTGTTTTTTTCAAAAATCGCAAATAATTAAATGGTCTTTTTATCACTCTACCCGACGTATTTTGACCCGGGGAGTTCGAAAAACCACATTACAAGTGGCGCAAACGCTCGTAAGCATGACCAAAATGCGTTTGAATTATTTCAACTTTAAACGCCCATAAATCCTAAAATATGATACTTACGTGAAATCTGCCTGCGCCAATCGCTTTATCTCGGCAAATTACATAAGGAACAGTGAAAAAAGTGCTCGATTTCGAACTTTTAACTTTTGGGGTAAAAAAGTAGCAAAGGGGTTAACCTTCTGTTTTTTTCAAAAATCGCAAATAATTAAATGGTCTTTTTATCACTCTACCCGACGTATTTTGACCCGGGGAGTTCGAAAAACCACATTACAAGTGGCGCAAACGCTCGTAAGCATGACCAAAATGCGTTTGAATTATTTCAACTTTAAACGCCCATAAATCCTAAAATATGATACTTACGTGAAATCTGCCTGCGCCAATCGCTTTATCTCGGCAAATTACATAAGGAACAGTGAAAAAAGTGCTCGATTTCGAACTTTTAACTTTTGGGGTAAAAAAGTAGCAAAGGGGTTAACCTTCTGTTTTTTTCAAAAATCGCAAATAATTAAATGGTCTTTTTATCACTCTACCCGACGTATTTTGACCCGGGGAGTTCGAAAAACCACATTACAAGTGGCGCAAACGCTCGTAAGCATGACCAAAATGCGTTTGAATTATTTCAACTTTAAACGCCCATAAATCCTAAAATATGATACTTACGTGAAATCTGCCTGCGCCAATCGCTTTATCTCGGCAAATTACATAAGGAACAGTGAAAAAAGTGCTCGATTTCGAACTTTTAACTTTTGGGGTAAAAAAGTAGCAAAGGGGTTAACCTTCTGTTTTTTTCAAAAATCGCAAATAATTAAATGGTCTTTTTATCACTCTACCCGACGTATTTTGACCCGGGGAGTTCGAAAAACCACATTACAAGTGGCGCAAACGCTCGTAAGCATGACCAAAATGCGTTTGAATTATTTCAACTTTAAACGCCCATAAATCCTAAAATATGATACTTACGTGAAATCTGCCTGCGCCAATCGCTTTATCTCGGCAAATTACATAAGGAATAGTGAAAAAAGTGCTCGATTTCGAACTTTTAACTTTTGGGGTAAAAAAGTAGCAAAGGGGTTAACCTTCTGTTTTTTTCAAAAATCGCAAATAATTAAATGGTCTTTTTATCACTCTACCCGACGTATTTTGACCCGGGGAGTTCGAAAAACCACATTACAAGTGGCGCAAACGCTCGTAAGCATGACCAAAATGCGTTTGAATTATTTCAACTTTAAACGCCCATAAATCCTAAAATATGGTACTTACGTGAAATCTGCCTGCGCCAATCGCTTTATCTCGGCAAATTACATAAGGAACAGTGAAAAAAGTGCTCGATTTCGAACTTTTAACTTTTGGGGTAAAAAAGTAGCAAAGGGGTTAACCTTCTGTTTTTTTCAAAAATCGCAAATAATTAAATGGTCTTTTTATCACTCTACCCGACGTATTTTGACCCGGGGAGTTCGAAAAACCACATTACAAGTGGCGCAAACGCTCGTAAGCATGACCAAAATGCGTTTGAATTATTTCAACTTTAAACGCCCATAAATCCTAAAATATGATACTTACGTGAAATCTGCCTGCGCCAATCGCTTTATCTCGGCAAATTACATAAGGAACAGTGAAAAAAGTGCTCGATTTCGAACTTTTAACTTTTGGGGTAAAAAAGTAGCAAAGGGGTTAACCTTATGTTTTTTTCAAAAATCGCAAATAATTAAATGGTCTTTTTATCACTCTACCCGACGTATTTTGACCCGGGGAGTTCGAAAAACCACATTACAAGTGGCGCAAACGCTCGTAAGCATGACCAAAATGCGTTTGAATTATTTCAACTTTAAACGCCCATAAATCCTAAAATATGATACTTACGTGAAATCTGCCTGCGCCAATCGCTTTATCTCGGCAAATTACATAAGGAACAGTGAAAAAAGTGCTCGATTTCGAACTTTTAACTTTTGGGGTAAAAAAGTAGCAAAGGGGTTAACCTTCTGTTTTTTTCAAAAATCGCAAATAATTAAATGGTCTTTTTATCACTCTACCCGACGTATTTTGACCCGGGGAGTTCGAAAAACCACATTACAAGTGGCGCAAACGCTCGTAAGCATGACCAAAATGCGTTTGAATTATTTCAACTTTAAACGCCCATAAATCCTAAAATATGATACTTACGTGAAATCTGCCTGCGCCAATCGCTTTATCTCGGCAAATTACATAAGGAACAGTGAAAAAAGTGCTCGATTTCGAACTTTTAACTTTTGGGGTAAAAAAGTAGCAAAGGGATTAACCTTCTGTTTTTTTCAAAAATCGCAAATAATTAAATGGTCTTTTTATCACTCTACCCGACGTATTTTGACCCGGGGAGTTCGAAAAACCACATTACAAGTGGCGCAAACGCTCGTAAGCATGACCAAAATGCGTTTGAATTATTTCAACTTTAAACGCCCATAAATCCTAAAATATGATACTTACGTGAAATCTGCCTGCGCCAATCGCTTTATCTCGGCAAATTACATAAGGAACAGTGAAAAAAGTGCTCGATTTCGAACTTTTAACTTTTGGGGTAAAAAAGTAGCAAAGGGGTTAACCTTCTGTTTTTTTCAAAAATCGCAAATAATTAAATGGTCTTTTTATCACTCTACCCGACGTATTTTGACCCGGGGAGTTCGAAAAACCACATTACAAGTGGCGCAAACGCTCGTAAGCATGACCAAAATGCGTTTGAATTATTTCAACTTTAAACGCCCATAAATCCTAAAATATGATACTTACGTGAAATCTGCCTGCGCCAATCGCTTTATCTCGGCAAATTACATAAGGAACAGTGAAAAAAGTGCTCGATTTCGAACTTTTAACTTTTGGGGTAAAAAAGTAGCAAAGGGGTTAACCTTCTGTTTTTTTCAAAAATCGCAAATAATTAAATGGTCTTTTTATCACTCTACCCGACGTATTTTGACCCGGGGAGTTCGAAAAACCACATTACAAGTGGCGCAAACGCTCGTAAGCATGACCAAAATGCGTTTGAATTATTTCAACTTTAAACGCCCATAAATCCTAAAATATGATACTTACGTGAAATCTGCCTGCGCCAATCGCTTTATCTCGGCAAATTACATAAGGAACAGTGAAAAAAGTGCTCGATTTCGAACTTTTAACTTTTGGGGTAAAAAAGTAGCAAAGGGGTTAACCTTCTGTTTTTTTCAAAAATCGCAAATAATTAAATGGTCTTTTTATCACTCTACCCGACGTATTTTGACCCGGGGAGTTCGAAAAACCACATTACAAGTGGCGCAAACGCTCGTAAGCATGACCAAAATGCGTTTGAATTATTTCAACTTTAAACGCCCATAAATCCTAAAATATGATACTTACGTGAAATCTGCCTGCGCCAATCGCTTTATCTCGGCAAATTACATAAGGAACAGTGAAAAAAGTGCTCGATTTCGAACTTTTAACTTTTGGGGTAAAAAAGTAGCAAAGGGGTTAACCTTCTGTTTTTTTCAAAAATCGCAAATAATTAAATGGTCTTTTTATCACTCTACCCGACGTATTTTGACCCGGGGAGTTCGAAAAACCACATTACAAGTGGCGCAAACGCTCGTAAGCATGACCAAAATGCGTTTGAATTATTTCAACTTTAAACGCCCATAAATCCTAAAATATGATACTTACGTGAAATCTGCCTGCGCCAATCGCTTTATCTCGGCAAATTACATAAGGAACAGTGAAAAAAGTGCTCGATTTCGAACTTTTAACTTTTGGGGTAAAAAAGTAGCAAAGGGGTTAACCTTCTGTTTTTTTCAAAAATCGCAAATAATTAAATGGTCTTTTTATCACTCTACCCGACGTATTTTGACCCGGGGAGTTCGAAAAACCACATTACAAGTGGCGCAAACGCTCGTAAGCATGACCAAAATGCGTTTGAATTATTTCAACTTTAAACGCCCATAAATCCTAAAATATGATACTTACGTGAAATCTGCCTGCGCCAATCGCTTTATCTCGGCAAATTACATAAGGAACAGTGAAAAAAGTGCTCGATTTCGAACTTTTAACTTTTGGGGTAAAAAAGTAGCAAAGGGGTTAACCTTCTGTTTTTTTCAAAAATCGCAAATAATTAAATGGTCTTTTTATCACTCTACCCGACGTATTTTGACCCGGGGAGTTCGAAAAACCACATTACAAGTGGCGCAAACGCTCGTAAGCATGACCAAAATGCGTTTGAATTATTTCAACTTTAAACGCCCATAAATCCTAAAATATGATACTTACGTGAAATCTGCCTGCGCCAATCGCTTTATCTCGGCAAATTACATAAGGAACAGTGAAAAAAGTGCTCGATTTCGAACTTTTAACTTTTGGGGTAAAAAAGTAGCAAAGGGGTTAACCTTCTGTTTTTTTCAAAAATCGCAAATAATTAAATGGTCTTTTTATCACTCTACCCGACGTATTTTGACCCGGGGAGTTCGAAAAACCACATTACAAGTGGCGCAAACGCTCGTAAGCATGACCAAAATGCGTTTGAATTATTTCAACTTTAAACGCCCATAAATCCTAAAATATGATACTTACGTGAAATCTGCCTGCGCCAATCGCTTTATCTCGGCAAATTACATAAGGAACAGTGAAAAAAGTGCTCGATTTCGAACTTTTAACTTTTGGGGTAAAAAAGTAGCAAAGGGGTTAACCTTCTGTTTTTTACAAAAATCGCAAATAATTAAATGGTCTTTTTATCACTCTACCCGACGTATTTTGACCCGGGGAGTTCGAAAAACCACATTACAAGTGGCGCAAACGCTCGTAAGCATGACCAAAATGCGTTTGAATTATTTCAACTTTAAACGCCCATAAATCCTAAAATATGATACTTACGTGAAATCTGCCTGCGCCAATCGCTTTATCTCGGCAAATTACATAAGGAACAGTGAAAAAAGTGCTCGATTTCGAACTTTTAACTTTTGGGGTAAAAAAGTAGCAAAGGGGTTAACCTTCTGTTTTTTTCAAAAATCGCAAATAATTAAATGGTCTTTTTATCACTCTACCCGACGTATTTTGACCCGGGGAGTTCGAAAAACCACATTACAAGTGGCGCAAACGCTCGTAAGCATGACCAAAATGCGTTTGAATTATTTCAACTTTAAACGCCCATAAATCCTAAAATATGATACTTACGTGAAATCTGCCTGCGCCAATCGCTTTATCTCGGCAAATTACATAAGGAACAGTGAAAAAAGTGCTCGATTTCGAACTTTTAACTTTTGGGGTAAAAAAGTAGCAAAGGGGTTAACCTTCTGTTTTTTTCAAAAATCGCAAATAATTAAATGGTCTTTTTATCACTCTACCCGACGTATTTTGACCCGGGGAGTTCGAAAAACCACATTACAAGTGGCGCAAACGCTCGTAAGCATGACCAAAATGCGTTTGCATTATTTCAACTTTAAACGCCCATAAATCCTAAAATATGATACTTACGTGAAATCTGCCTGCGCCAATCGCTTTATCTCGGCAAATTACATAAGGAACAGTGAAAAAAGTGCTCGATTTCGAACTTTTAACTTTTGGGGTAAAAAAGTAGCAAAGGGGTTAACCTTCTGTTTTTTACAAAAATCGCAAATAATTAAATGGTCTTTTTATCACTCTACCCGACGTATTTTGACCCGGGGAGTTCGAAAAACCACATTACAAGTGGCGCAAACGCTCGTAAGCATGACCAAAATGCGTTTGAATTATTTCAACTTTAAACGCCCATAAATCCTAAAATATGATACTTACGTGAAATCTGCCTGCGCCAATCGCTTTATCTCGGCAAATTACATAAGGAACAGTGAAAAAAGTGCTCGATTTCGAACTTTTAACTTTTGGGGTAAAAAAGTAGCAAAGGGGTTAACCTTCTGTTTTTTTCAAAAATCGCAAATAATTAAATGGTCTTTTTATCACTCTACCCGACGTATTTTGACCCGGGGAGTTCGAAAAACCACATTACAAGTGGCGCAAACGCTCGTAAGCATGACCAAAATGCGTTTGAATTATTTCAACTTTAAACGCCCATAAATCCTAAAATATGATACTTACGTGAAATCTGCCTGCGCCAATCGCTTTATCTCGGCAAATTACATAAGGAACAGTGAAAAAAGTGCTCGATTTCGAACTTTTAACTTTTGGGGTAAAAAAGTAGCAAAGGGGTTAACCTTCTGTTTTTTTCAAAAATCGCAAATAATTAAATGGTCTTTTTATCACTCTACCCGACGTATTTTGACCCGGGGAGTTCGAAAAACCACATTACAAGTGGCGCAAACGCTCGTAAGCATGACCAAAATGCGTTTGAATTATTTCAACTTTAAACGCCCATAAATCCTAAAATATGATACTTACGTGAAATCTGCCTGCGCCAATCGCTTTATCTCGGCAAATTACATAAGGAACAGTGAAAAAAGTGCTCGATTTCGAACTTTTAACTTTTGGGGTAAAAAAGTAGCAAAGGGGTTAACCTTCTGTTTTTTACAAAAATCGCAAATAATTAAATGGTCTTTTTATCACTCTACCCGACGTATTTTGACCCGGGGAGTTCGAAAAACCACATTACAAGTGGCGCAAACGCTCGTAAGCATGACCAAAATGCGTTTGAATTATTTCAACTTTAAACGCCCATAAATCCTAAAATATGATACTTACGTGAAATCTGCCTGCGCCAATCGCTTTATCTCGGCAAATTACATAAGGAACAGTGAAAAAAGTGCTCGATTTCGAACTTTTAACTTTTGGGGTAAAAAAGTAGCAAAGGGGTTAACCTTCTGTTTTTTTCAAAAATCGCAAATAATTAAATGGTCTTTTTATCACTCTACCCGACGTATTTTGACCCGGGGAGTTCGAAAAACCACATTACAAGTGGCGCAAACGCTCGTAAGCATGACCAAAATGCGTTTGAATTATTTCAACTTTAAACGCCCATAAATCCTAAAATATGATACTTACGTGAAATCTGCCTGCGCCAATCGCTTTATCTCGGCAAATTACATAAGGAACAGTGAAAAAAGTGCTCGATTTCGAACTTTTAACTTTTGGGGTAAAAAAGTAGCAAAGGGGTTAACCTTCTGTTTTTTTCAAAAATCGCAAATAATTAAATGGTCTTTTTATCACTCTACCCGACGTATTTTGACCCGGGGAGTTCGAAAAACCACATTACAAGTGGCGCAAACGCTCGTAAGCATGACCAAAATGCGTTTGCATTATTTCAACTTTAAACGCCCATAAATCCTAAAATATGATACTTACGTGAAATCTGCCTGCGCCAATCGCTTTATCTCGGCAAATTACATAAGGAACAGTGAAAAAAGTGCTCGATTTCGAACTTTTAACTTTTGGGGTAAAAAAGTAGCAAAGGGGTTAACCTTCTGTTTTTTACAAAAATCGCAAATAATTAAATGGTCTTTTTATCACTCTACCCGACGTATTTTGACCCGGGGAGTTCGAAAAACCACATTACAAGTGGCGCAAACGCTCGTAAGCATGACCAAAATGCGTTTGAATTATTTCAACTTTAAACGCCCATAAATCCTAAAATATGATACTTACGTGAAATCTGCCTGCGCCAATCGCTTTATCTCGGCAAATTACATAAGGAACAGTGAAAAAAGTGCTCGATTTCGAACTTTTAACTTTTGGGGTAAAAAAGTAGCAAAGGGGTTAACCTTCTGTTTTTTTCAAAAATCGCAAATAATTAAATGGTCTTTTTATCACTCTACCCGACGTATTTTGACCCGGGGAGTTCGAAAAACCACATTACAAGTGGCGCAAACGCTCGTAAGCATGACCAAAATGCGTTTGAATTATTTCAACTTTAAACGCCCATAAATCCTAAAATATGATACTTACGTGAAATCTGCCTGCGCCAATCGCTTTATCTCGGCAAATTACATAAGGAACAGTGAAAAAAGTGCTCGATTTCGAACTTTTAACTTTTGGGGTAAAAAAGTAGCAAAGGGGTTAACCTTCTGTTTTTTTCAAAAATCGCAAATAATTAAATGGTCTTTTTATCACTCTACCCGACGTATTTTGACCCGGGGAGTTCGAAAAACCACATTACAAGTGGCGCAAACGCTCGTAAGCATGACCAAAATGCGTTTGAATTATTTCAACTTTAAACGCCCATAAATCCTAAAATATGATACTTACGTGAAATCTGCCTGCGCCAATCGCTTTATCTCGGCAAATTACATAAGGAACAGTGAAAAAAGAGCTCGATTTCGAACTTTTAACTTTTGGGGTAAAAAAGTAGCAAAGGGGTTAACCTTCTGTTTTTTTCAAAAATCGCAAATAATTAAATGGTCTTTTTATCACTCTACCCGACGTATTTTGACCCGGGGAGTTCGAAAAACCACATTACAAGTGGCGCAAACGCTCGTAAGCATGACCAAAATGCGTTTGAATTATTTCAACTTTAAACGCCCATAAATCCTAAAATATGATACTTACGTGAAATCTGCCTGCGCCAATCGCTTTATCTCGGCAAATTACATAAGGAACAGTGAAAAAAGAGCTCGATTTCGAACTTTTAACTTTTGGGGTAAAAAAGTAGCAAAGGGGTTAACCTTCTGTTTTTTTCAAAAATCGCAAATAATTAAATGGTCTTTTTATCACTCTACCCGACGTATTTTGACCCGGGGAGTTCGAAAAACCACATTACAAGTGGCGCAAACGCTCGTAAGCATGACCAAAATGCGTTTGAATTATTTCAACTTTAAACGCCCATAAATCCTAAAATATGATACTTACGTGAAATCTGCCTGCGCCAATCGCTTTATCTCGGCAAATTACATAAGGAACAGTGAAAAAAGTGCTCGATTTCGAACTTTTAACTTTTGGGGTAAAAAAGTAGCAAAGGGGTTAACCTTCTGTTTTTTTCAAAAATCGCAAATAATTAAATGGTCTTTTTATCACTCTACCCGACGTATTTTGACCCGGGGAGTTCGAAAAACCACATTACAAGTGGCGCAAACGCTCGTAAGCATGACCAAAATGCGTTTGAATTATTTCAACTTTAAACGCCCATAAATCCTAAAATATGATACTTACGTGAAATCTGCCTGCGCCAATCGCTTTATCTCGGCAAATTACATAAGGAACAGTGAAAAAAGTGCTCGATTTCGAACTTTTAACTTTTGGGGTAAAAAAGTAGCAAAGGGGTTAACCTTCTGTTTTTTTCAAAAATCGCAAATAATTAAATGGTCTTTTTATCACTCTACCCGACGTATTTTGACCCGGGGAGTTCGAAAAACCACATTACAAGTGGCGCAAACGCTCGTAAGCATGACCAAAATGCGTTTGAATTATTTCAACTTTAAACGCCCATAAATCCTAAAATATGATACTTACGTGAAATCTGCCTGCGCCAATCGCTTTATCTCGGCAAATTACATAAGGAACAGTGAAAAAAGTGCTCGATTTCGAACTTTTAACTTTTGGGGTAAAAAAGTAGCAAAGGGGTTAACCTTCTGTTTTTTTCAAAAATCGCAAATAATTAAATGGTCTTTTTATCACTCTACCCGACGTATTTTGACCCGGGGAGTTCGAAAAACCACATTACAAGTGGCGCAAACGCTCGTAAGCATGACCAAAATGCGTTTGAATTATTTCAACTTTAAACGCCCATAAATCCTAAAATATGATACTTACGTGAAATCTGCCTGCGCCAATCGCTTTATCTCGGCAAATTACATAAGGAACAGTGAAAAAAGTGCTCGATTTCGAACTTTTAACTTTTGGGGTAAAAAAGTAGCAAAGGGGTTAACCTTCTGTTTTTTTCAAAAATCGCAAATAATTAAATGGTCTTTTTATCACTCTACCCGACGTATTTTGACCCGGGGAGTTCGAAAAACCACATTACAAGTGGCGCAAACGCTCGTAAGCATGACCAAAATGCGTTTGAATTATTTCAACTTTAAACGCCCATAAATCCTAAAATATGATACTTACGTGAAATCTGCCTGCGCCAATCGCTTTATCTCGGCAAATTACATAAGGAACAGTGAAAAAAGAGCTCGATTTCGAACTTTTAACTTTTGGGGTAAAAAAGTAGCAAAGGGGTTAACCTTCTGTTTTTTTCAAAAATCGCAAATAATTAAATGGTCTTTTTATCACTCTACCCGACGTATTTTGACCCGGGGAGTTCGAAAAACCACATTACAAGTGGCGCAAACGCTCGTAAGCATGACCAAAATGCGTTTGAATTATTTCAACTTTAAACGCCCATAAATCCTAAAATATGATACTTACGTGAAATCTGCCTGCGCCAATCGCTTTATCTCGGCAAATTACATAAGGAACAGTGAAAAAAGAGCTCGATTTCGAACTTTTAACTTTTGGGGTAAAAAAGTAGCAAAGGGGTTAACCTTCTGTTTTTTTCAAAAATCGCAAATAATTAAATGGTCTTTTTATCACTCTACCCGACGTATTTTGACCCGGGGAGTTCGAAAAACCACATTACAAGTGGCGCAAACGCTCGTAAGCATGACCAAAATGCGTTTGAATTATTTCAACTTTAAACGCCCATAAATCCTAAAATATGATACTTACGTGAAATCTGCCTGCGCCAATCGCTTTATCTCGGCAAATTACATAAGGAACAGTGAAAAAAGAGCTCGATTTCGAACTTTTAACTTTTGGGGTAAAAAAGTAGCAAAGGGGTTAACCTTCTGTTTTTTTCAAAAATCGCAAATAATTAAATGGTCTTTTTATCACTCTACCCGACGTATTTTGACCCGGGGAGTTCGAAAAACCACATTACAAGTGGCGCAAACGCTCGTAAGCATGACCAAAATGCGTTTGAATTATTTCAACTTTAAACGCCCATAAATCCTAAAATATGATACTTACGTGAAATCTGCCTGCGCCAATCGCTTTATCTCGGCAAATTACATAAGGAACAGTGAAAAAAGTGCTCGATTTCGAACTTTTAACTTTTGGGGTAAAAAAGTAGCAAAGGGGTTAACCTTCTGTTTTTTTCAAAAATCGCAAATAATTAAATGGTCTTTTTATCACTCTACCCGACGTATTTTGACCCGGGGAGTTCGAAAAACCACATTACAAGTGGCGCAAACGCTCGTAAGCATGACCAAAATGCGTTTGAATTATTTCAACTTTAAACGCCCATAAATCCTAAAATATGATACTTACGTGAAATCTGCCTGCGCCAATCGCTTTATCTCGGCAAATTACATAAGGAACAGTGAAAAAAGTGCTCGATTTCGAACTTTTAACTTTTGGGGTAAAAAAGTAGCAAAGGGGTTAACCTTCTGTTTTTTACAAAAATCGCAAATAATTAAATGGTCTTTTTATCACTCTACCCGACGTATTTTGACCCGGGGAGTTCGAAAAACCACATTACAAGTGGCGCAAACGCTCGTAAGCATGACCAAAATGCGTTTGAATTATTTCAACTTTAAACGCCCATAAATCCTAAAATATGATACTTACGTGAAATCTGCCTGCGCCAATCGCTTTATCTCGGCAAATTACATAAGGAACAGTGAAAAAAGTGCTCGATTTCGAACTTTTAACTTTTGGGGTAAAAAAGTAGCAAAGGGGTTAACCTTCTGTTTTTTTCAAAAATCGCAAATAATTAAATGGTCTTTTTATCACTCTACCCGACGTATTTTGACCCGGGGAGTTCGAAAAACCACATTACAAGTGGCGCAAACGCTCGTAAGCATGACCAAAATGCGTTTGAATTATTTCAACTTTAAACGCCCATAAATCCTAAAATATGATACTTACGTGAAATCTGCCTGCGCCAATCGCTTTATCTCGGCAAATTACATAAGGAACAGTGAAAAAAGTGCTCGATTTCGAACTTTTAACTTTTGGGGTAAAAAAGTAGCAAAGGGGTTAACCTTCTGTTTTTTACAAAAATCGCAAATAATTAAATGGTCTTTTTATCACTCTACCCGACGTATTTTGACCCGGGGAGTTCGAAAAACCACATTACAAGTGGCGCAAACGCTCGTAAGCATGACCAAAATGCGTTTGAATTATTTCAACTTTAAACGCCCATAAATCCTAAAATATGATACTTACGTGAAATCTGCCTGCGCCAATCGCTTTATCTCGGCAAATTACATAAGGAACAGTGAAAAAAGTGCTCGATTTCGAACTTTTAACTTTTGGGGTAAAAAAGTAGCAAAGGGGTTAACCTTCTGTTTTTTTCAAAAATCGCAAATAATTAAATGGTCTTTTTATCACTCTACCCGACGTATTTTGACCCGGGGAGTTCGAAAAACCACATTACAAGTGGCGCAAACGCTCGTAAGCATGACCAAAATGCGTTTGAATTATTTCAACTTTAAACGCCCATAAATCCTAAAATATGATACTTACGTGAAATCTGCCTGCGCCAATCGCTTTATCTCGGCAAATTACATAAGGAACAGTGAAAAAAGTGCTCGATTTCGAACTTTTAACTTTTGGGGTAAAAAAGTAGCAAAGGGGTTAACCTTCTGTTTTTTACAAAAATCGCAAATAATTAAATGGTCTTTTTATCACTCTACCCGACGTATTTTGACCCGGGGAGTTCGAAAAACCACATTACAAGTGGCGCAAACGCTCGTAAGCATGACCAAAATGCGTTTGAATTATTTCAACTTTAAACGCCCATAAATCCTAAAATATGATACTTACGTGAAATCTGCCTGCGCCAATCGCTTTATCTCGGCAAATTACATAAGGAACAGTGAAAAAAGTGCTCGATTTCGAACTTTTAACTTTTGGGGTAAAAAAGTAGCAAAGGGGTTAACCTTCTGTTTTTTTCAAAAATCGCAAATAATTAAATGGTCTTTTTATCACTCTACCCGACGTATTTTGACCCGGGGAGTTCGAAAAACCACATTACAAGTGGCGCAAACGCTCGTAAGCATGACCAAAATGCGTTTGAATTATTTCAACTTTAAACGCCCATAAATCCTAAAATATGATACTTACGTGAAATCTGCCTGCGCCAATCGCTTTATCTCGGCAAATTACATAAGGAACAGTGAAAAAAGTGCTCGATTTCGAACTTTTAACTTTTGGGGTAAAAAAGTAGCAAAGGGGTTAACCTTCTGTTTTTTTCAAAAATCGCAAATAATTAAATGGTCTTTTTATCACTCTACCCGACGTATTTTGACCCGGGGAGTTCGAAAAACCACATTACAAGTGGCGCAAACGCTCGTAAGCATGACCAAAATGCGTTTGAATTATTTCAACTTTAAACGCCCATAAATCCTAAAATATGATACTTACGTGAAATCTGCCTGCGCCAATCGCTTTATCTCGGCAAATTACATAAGGAACAGTGAAAAAAGTGCTCGATTTCGAACTTTTAACTTTTGGGGTAAAAAAGTAGCAAAGGGGTTAACCTTCTGTTTTTTTCAAAAATCGCAAATAATTAAATGGTCTTTTTATCACTCTACCCGACGTATTTTGACCCGGGGAGTTCGAAAAACCACATTACAAGTGGCGCAAACGCTCGTAAGCATGACCAAAATGCGTTTGAATTATTTCAACTTTAAACGCCCATAAATCCTAAAATATGATACTTACGTGAAATCTGCCTGCGCCAATCGCTTTATCTCGGCAAATTACATAAGGAACAGTGAAAAAAGTGCTCGATTTCGAACTTTTAACTTTTGGGGTAAAAAAGTAGCAAAGGGGTTAACCTTCTGTTTTTTTCAAAAATCGCAAATAATTAAATGGTCTTTTTATCACTCTACCCGACGTATTTTGACCCGGGGAGTTCGAAAAACCACATTACAAGTGGCGCAAACGCTCGTAAGCATGACCAAAATGCGTTTGAATTATTTCAACTTTAAACGCCCATAAATCCTAAAATATGATACTTACGTGAAATCTGCCTGCGCCAATCGCTTTATCTCGGCAAATTACATAAGGAACAGTGAAAAAAGTGCTCGATTTCGAACTTTTAACTTTTGGGGTAAAAAAGTAGCAAAGGGGTTAACCTTCTGTTTTTTACAAAAATCGCAAATAATTAAATGGTCTTTTTATCACTCTACCCGACGTATTTTGACCCGGGGAGTTCGAAAAACCACATTACAAGTGGCGCAAACGCTCGTAAGCATGACCAAAATGCGTTTGAATTATTTCAACTTTAAACGCCCATAAATCCTAATATATGATACTTACGTGAAATCTGCCTGCGCCAATCGCTTTATCTCGGCAAATTACATAAGGAACAGTGAAAAAAGTGCTCGATTTCGAACTTTTAACTTTTGGGGTAAAAAAGTAGCAAAGGGGTTAACCTTCTGTTTTTTTCAAAAATCGCAAATAATTAAATGGTCTTTTTATCACTCTACCCGACGTATTTTGACCCGGGGAGTTCGAAAAACCACATTACAAGTGGCGCAAACGCTCGTAAGCATGACCAAAATGCGTTTGAATTATTTCAACTTTAAACGCCCATAAATCCTAAAATATGATACTTACGTGAAATCTGCCTGCGCCAATCGCTTTATCTCGGCAAATTACATAAGGAACAGTGAAAAAAGTGCTCGATTTCGAACTTTTAACTTTTGGGGTAAAAAAGTAGCAAAGGGGTTATCCTTCTGTTTTTTACAAAAATCGCAAATAATTAAATGGTCTTTTTATCACTCTACCCGACGTATTTTGACCCGGGGAGTTCGAAAAACCACATTACAAGTGGCGCAAACGCTCGTAAGCATGACCAAAATGCGTTTGAATTATTTCAACTTTAAACGCCCATAAATCCTAAAATATGATACTTACGTGAAATCTGCCTGCGCCAATCGCTTTATCTCGGCAAATTACATAAGGAACAGTGAAAAAAGTGCTCGATTTCGAACTTTTAACTTTTGGGGTAAAAAAGTAGCAAAGGGGTTAACCTTCTGTTTTTTTCAAAAATCGCAAATAATTAAATGGTCTTTTTATCACTCTACCCGACGTATTTTGACCCGGGGAGTTCGAAAAACCACATTACAAGTGGCGCAAACGCTCGTAAGCATGACCAAGATGCGTTTGAATTATTTCAACTTTAAACGCCCATAAATCCTAAAATATGATACTTACGTGAAATCTGCCTGCGCCAATCGCTTTATCTCGGCAAATTACATAAGGAACAGTGAAAAAAGTGCTCGATTTCGAACTTTTAACTTTTGGGGTAAAAAAGTAGCAAAGGGGTTAACCTTCTGTTTTTTACAAAAATCGCAAATAATTAAATGGTCTTTTTATCACTCTACCCGACGTATTTTGACCCGGGGAGTTCGAAAAACCACATTACAAGTGGCGCAAACGCTCGTAAGCATGACCAAAATGCGTTTGAATTATTTCAACTTTAAACGCCCATAAATCCTAAAATATGATACTTACGTGAAATCTGCCTGCGCCAATCGCTTTATCTCGGCAAATTACATAAGGAACAGTGAAAAAAGTGCTCGATTTCGAACTTTTAACTTTTGGGGTAAAAAAGTAGCAAAGGGGTTAACCTTCTGTTTTTTTCAAAAATCGCAAATAATTAAATGGTCTTTTTATCACTCTACCCGACGTATTTTGACCCGGGGAGTTCGAAAAACCACATTACAAGTGGCGCAAACGCTCGTAAGCATGACCAAAATGCGTTTGAATTATTTCAACTTTAAACGCCCATAAATCCTAAAATATGATACTTACGTGAAATCTGCCTGCGCCAATCGCTTTATCTCGGCAAATTACATAAGGAACAGTGAAAAAAGTGCTCGATTTCGAACTTTTAACTTTTGGGGTAAAAAAGTAGCAAAGGGGTTAACCTTCTGTTTTTTTCAAAAATCGCAAATAATTAAATGGTCTTTTTATCACTCTACCCGACGTATTTTGACCCGGGGAGTTCGAAAAACCACATTACAAGTGGCGCAAACGCTCGTAAGCATGACCAAAATGCGTTTGAATTATTTCAACTTTAAACGCCCATAAATCCTAAAATATGATACTTACGTGAAATCTGCCTGCGCCAATCGCTTTATCTCGGCAAATTACATAAGGAACAGTGAAAAAAGTGCTCGATTTCGAACTTTTAACTTTTGGGGTAAAAAAGTAGCAAAGGGGTTAACCTTCTGTTTTTTTCAAAAATCGCAAATAATTAAATGGTCTTTTTATCACTCTACCCGACGTATTTTGACCCGGGGAGTTCGAAAAACCACATTACAAGTGGCGCAAACGCTCGTAAGCATGACCAAAATGCGTTTGAATTATTTCAACTTTAAACGCCCATAAATCCTAAAATATGATACTTACGTGAAATCTGCCTGCGCCAATCGCTTTATCTCGGCAAATTACATAAGGAACAGTGAAAAAAGTGCTCGATTTCGAACTTTTAACTTTTGGGGTAAAAAAGTAGCAAAGGGGTTAACCTTCTGTTTTTTTCAAAAATCGCAAATAATTAAATGGTCTTTTTATCACTCTACCCGACGTATTTTGACCCGGGGAGTTCGAAAAACCACATTACAAGTGGCGCAAACGCTCGTAAGCATGACCAAAATGCGTTTGAATTATTTCAACTTTAAACGCCCATAAATCCTAAAATATGATACTTACGTGAAATCTGCCTGCGCCAATCGCTTTATCTCGGCAAATTACATAAGGAACAGTGAAAAAAGTGCTCGATTTCGAACTTTTAACTTTTGGGGTAAAAAAGTAGCAAAGGGGTTAACCTTCTGTTTTTTTCAAAAATCGCAAATAATTAAATGGTCTTTTTATCACTCTACCCGACGTATTTTGACCCGGGGAGTTCGAAAAACCACATTACAAGTGGCGCAAACGCTCGTAAGCATGACCAAAATGCGTTTGAATTATTTCAACTTTAAACGCCCATAAATCCTAAAATATGATACTTACGTGAAATCTGCCTGCGCCAATCGCTTTATCTCGGCAAATTACATAAGGAACAGTGAAAAAAGTGCTCGATTTCGAACTTTTAACTTTTGGGGTAAAAAAGTAGCAAAGGGGTTAACCTTCTGTTTTTTTCAAAAATCGCAAATAATTAAATGGTCTTTTTATCACTCTACCCGACGTATTTTGACCCGGGGAGTTCGAAAAACCACATTACAAGTGGCGCAAACGCTCGTAAGCATGACCAAAATGCGTTTGAATTATTTCAACTTTAAACGCCCATAAATCCTAAAATATGATACTTACGTGAAATCTGCCTGCGCCAATCGCTTTATCTCGGCAAATTACATAAGGAACAGTGAAAAAAGTGCTCGATTTCGAACTTTTAACTTTTGGGGTAAAAAAGTAGCAAAGGGGTTAACCTTCTGTTTTTTTCAAAAATCGCAAATAATTAAATGGTCTTTTTATCACTCTACCCGACGTATTTTGACCCGGGGAGTTCGAAAAACCACATTACAAGTGGCGCAAACGCTCGTAAGCATGACCAAAATGCGTTTGAATTATTTCAACTTTAAACGCCCATAAATCCTAAAATATGATACTTACGTGAAATCTGCCTGCGCCAATCGCTTTATCTCGGCAAATTACATAAGGAACAGTGAAAAAAGTGCTCGATTTCGAACTTTTAACTTTTGGGGTAAAAAAGTAGCAAAGGGGTTAACCTTCTGTTTTTTTCAAAAATCGCAAATAATTAAATGGTCTTTTTATCACTCTACCCGACGTATTTTGACCCGGGGAGTTTGAAAAACCACATTACAAGTGGCGCAAACGCTCGTAAGCATGACCAAAATGCGTTTGAATTATTTCAACTTTAAACGCCCATAAATCCTAAAATATGATACTTACGTGAAATCTGCCTGCGCCAATCGCTTTATCTCGGCAAATTACATAAGGAACAGTGAAAAAAGTGCTCGATTTCGAACTTTTAACTTTTGGGGTAAAAAAGTAGCAAAGGGGTTAACCTTCTGTTTTTTTCAAAAATCGCAAATAATTAAATGGTCTTTTTATCACTCTACCCGACGTATTTTGACCCGGGGAGTTCGAAAAACCACATTACAAGTGGCGCAAACGCTCGTAAGCATGACCAAAATGCGTTTGAATTATTTCAACTTTAAACGCCCATAAATCCTAAAATATGATACTTACGTGAAATCTGCCTGCGCCAATCGCTTTATCTCGGCAAATTACATAAGGAACAGTGAAAAAAGTGCTCGATTTCGAACTTTTAACTTTTGGGGTAAAAAAGTAGCAAAGGGGTTAACCTTCTGTTTTTTTCAAAAATCGCAAATAATTAAATGGTCTTTTTATCACTCTACCCGACGTATTTTGACCCGGGGAGTTCGAAAAACCACATTACAAGTGGCGCAAACGCTCGTAAGCATGACCAAAATGCGTTTGAATTATTTCAACTTTAAACGCCCATAAATCCTAAAATATGATACTTACGTGAAATCTGCCTGCGCCAATCGCTTTATCTCGGCAAATTACATAAGGAACAGTGAAAAAAGTGCTCGATTTCGAACTTTTAACTTTTGGGGTAAAAAAGTAGCAAAGGGGTTAACCTTCTGTTTTTTTCAAAAATCGCAAATAATTAAATGGTCTTTTTATCACTCTACCCGACGTATTTTGACCCGGGGAGTTCGAAAAACCACATTACAAGTGGCGCAAACGCTCGTAAGCATGACCAAAATGCGTTTGAATTATTTCAACTTTAAACGCCCATAAATCCTAAAATATGATACTTACGTGAAATCTGCCTGCGCCAATCGCTTTATCTCGGCAAATTACATAAGGAACAGTGAAAAAAGTGCTCGATTTCGAACTTTTAACTTTTGGGGTAAAAAAGTAGCAAAGGGGTTAACCTTCTGTTTTTTTCAAAAATCGCAAATAATTAAATGGTCTTTTTATCACTCTACCCGACGTATTTTGACCCGGGGAGTTCGAAAAACCACATTACAAGTGGCGCAAACGCTCGTAAGCATGACCAAAATGCGTTTGAATTATTTCAACTTTAAACGCCCATAAATCCTAAAATATGATACTTACGTGAAATCTGCCTGCGCCAATCGCTTTATCTCGGCAAATTACATAAGGAACAGTGAAAAAAGTGCTCGATTTCGAACTTTTAACTTTTGGGGTAAAAAAGTAGCAAAGGGGTTAACCTTCTGTTTTTTACAAAAATCGCAAATAATTAAATGGTCTTTTTATCACTCTACCCGACGTATTTTGACCCGGGGAGTTCGAAAAACCACATTACAAGTGGCGCAAACGCTCGTAAGCATGACCAAAATGCGTTTGAATTATTTCAACTTTAAACGCCCATAAATCCTAAAATATGATACTTACGTGAAATCTGCCTGCGCCAATCGCTTTATCTCGGCAAATTACATAAGGAACAGTGAAAAAAGTGCTCGATTTCGAACTTTTAACTTTTGGGGTAAAAAAGTAGCAAAGGGGTTAACCTTCTGTTTTTTTCAAAAATCGCAAATAATTAAATGGTCTTTTTATCACTCTACCCGACGTATTTTGACCCGGGGAGTTCGAAAAACCACATTACAAGTGGCGCAAACGCTCGTAAGCATGACCAAAATGCGTTTGAATTATTTCAACTTTAAACGCCCATAAATCCTAAAATATGATACTTACGTGAAATCTGCCTGCGCCAATCGCTTTATCTCGGCAAATTACATAAGGAATAGTGAAAAAAGTGCTCGATTTCGAACTTTTAACTTTTGGGGTAAAAAAGTAGCAAAGGGGTTAACCTTCTGTTTTTTTCAAAAATCGCAAATAATTAAATGGTCTTTTTATCACTCTACCCGACGTATTTTGACCCGGGGAGTTCGAAAAACCACATTACAAGTGGCGCAAACGCTCGTAAGCATGACCAAAATGCGTTTGAATTATTTCAACTTTAAACGCCCATAAATCCTAAAATATGATACTTACGTGAAATCTGCCTGCGCCAATCGCTTTATCTCGGCAAATTACATAAGGAACAGTGAAAAAAGTGCTCGATTTCGAACTTTTAACTTTTGGGGTAAAAAAGTAGCAAAGGGGTTAACCTTCTGTTTTTTTCAAAAATCGCAAATAATTAAATGGTCTTTTTATCACTCTACCCGACGTATTTTGACCCGGGGAGTTCGAAAAACCACATTACAAGTGGCGCAAACGCTCGTAAGCATGACCAAAATGCGTTTGAATTATTTCAACTTTAAACGCCCATAAATCCTAAAATATGATACTTACGTGAAATCTGCCTGCGCCAATCGCTTTATCTCGGCAAATTACATAAGGAACAGTGAAAAAAGTGCTCGATTTCGAACTTTTAACTTTTGGGGTAAAAAAGTAGCAAAGGGGTTAACCTTCTGTTTTTTTCAAAAATCGCAAATAATTAAATGGTCTTTTTATCACTCTACCCGACGTATTTTGACCCGGGGAGTTCGAAAAACCACATTACAAGTGGCGCAAACGCTCGTAAGCATGACCAAAATGCGTTTGAATTATTTCAACTTTAAACGCCCATAAATCCTAAAATATGATACTTACGTGAAATCTGCCTGCGCCAATCGCTTTATCTCGGCAAATTACATAAGGAACAGTGAAAAAAGTGCTCGATTTCGAACTTTTAACTTTTGGGGTAAAAAAGTAGCAAAGGGGTTAACCTTCTGTTTTTTACAAAAATCGCAAATAATTAAATGGTCTTTTTATCACTCTACCCGACGTATTTTGACCCGGGGAGTTCGAAAAACCACATTACAAGTGGCGCAAACGCTCGTAAGCATGACCAAAATGCGTTTGAATTATTTCAACTTTAAACGCCCATAAATCCTAAAATATGATACTTACGTGAAATCTGCCTGCGCCAATCGCTTTATCTCGGCAAATTACATAAGGAACAGTGAAAAAAGTGCTCGATTTCGAACTTTTAACTTTTGGGGTAAAAAAGTAGCAAAGGGGTTAACCTTCTGTTTTTTTCAAAAATCGCAAATAATTAAATGGTCTTTTTATCACTCTACCCGACGTATTTTGACCCGGGGAGTTCGAAAAACCACATTACAAGTGGCGCAAACGCTCGTAAGCATGACCAAAATGCGTTTGAATTATTTCAACTTTAAACGCCCATAAATCCTAAAATATGATACTTACGTGAAATCTGCCTGCGCCAATCGCTTTATCTCGGCAAATTACATAAGGAACAGTGAAAAAAGTGCTCGATTTCGAACTTTTAACTTTTGGGGTAAAAAAGTAGCAAAGGGGTTAACCTTCTGTTTTTTTCAAAAATCGCAAATAATTAAATGGTCTTTTTATCACTCTACCCGACGTATTTTGACCCGGGGAGTTCGAAAAACCACATTACAAGTGGCGCAAACGCTCGTAAGCATGACCAAAATGCGTTTGAATTATTTCAACTTTAAACGCCCATAAATCCTAAAATATGATACTTACGTGAAATCTGCCTGCGCCAATCGCTTTATCTCGGCAAATTACATAAGGAACAGTGAAAAAAGTGCTCGATTTCGAACTTTTAACTTTTGGGGTAAAAAAGTAGCAAAGGGGTTAACCTTCTGTTTTTTTCAAAAATCGCAAATAATTAAATGGTCTTTTTATCACTCTACCCGACGTATTTTGACCCGGGGAGTTCGAAAAACCACATTACAAGTGGCGCAAACGCTCGTAAGCATGACCAAAATGCGTTTGAATTATTTCAACTTTAAACGCCCATAAATCCTAAAATATGATACTTACGTGAAATCTGCCTGCGCCAATCGCTTTATCTCGGCAAATTACATAAGGAACAGTGAAAAAAGTGCTCGATTTCGAACTTTTAACTTTTGGGGTAAAAAAGTAGCAAAGGGGTTAACCTTCTGTTTTTTTCAAAAATCGCAAATAATTAAATGGTCTTTTTATCACTCTACCCGACGTATTTTGACCCGGGGAGTTCGAAAAACCACATTACAAGTGGCGCAAACGCTCGTAAGCATGACCAAAATGCGTTTGAATTATTTCAACTTTAAACGCCCATAAATCCTAAAATATGATACTTACGTGAAATCTGCCTGCGCCAATCGCTTTATCTCGGCAAATTACATAAGGAACAGTGAAAAAAGTGCTCGATTTCGAACTTTTAACTTTTGGGGTAAAAAAGTAGCAAAGGGGTTAACCTTCTGTTTTTTTCAAAAATCGCAAATAATTAAATGGTCTTTTTATCACTCTACCCGACGTATTTTGACCCGGGGAGTTCGAAAAACCACATTACAAGTGGCGCAAACGCTCGTAAGCATGACCAAAATGCGTTTGAATTATTTCAACTTTAAACGCCCATAAATCCTAAAATATGATACTTACGTGAAATCTGCCTGCGCCAATCGCTTTATCTCGGCAAATTACATAAGGAACAGTGAAAAAAGTGCTCGATTTCGAACTTTTAACTTTTGGGGTAAAAAAGTAGCAAAGGGGTTAACCTTCTGTTTTTTTCAAAAATCGCAAATAATTAAATGGTCTTTTTATCACTCTACCCGACGTATTTTGACCCGGGGAGTTCGAAAAACCACATTACAAGTGGCGCAAACGCTCGTAAGCATGACCAAAATGCGTTTGAATTATTTCAACTTTAAACGCCCATAAATCCTAAAATATGATACTTACGTGAAATCTGCCTGCGCCAATCGCTTTATCTCGGCAAATTACATAAGGAACAGTGAAAAAAGTGCTCGATTTCGAACTTTTAACTTTTGGGGTAAAAAAGTAGCAAAGGGGTTAACCTTCTGTTTTTTTCAAAAATCGCAAATAATTAAATGGTCTTTTTATCACTCTACCCGACGTATTTTGACCCGGGGAGTTCGAAAAACCACATTACAAGTGGCGCAAACGCTCGTAAGCATGACCAAAATGCGTTTGAATTATTTCAACTTTAAACGCCCATAAATCCTAAAATATGATACTTACGTGAAATCTGCCTGCGCCAATCGCTTTATCTCGGCAAATTACATAAGGAACAGTGAAAAAAGTGCTCGATTTCGAACTTTTAACTTTTGGGGTAAAAAAGTAGCAAAGGGGTTAACCTTCTGTTTTTTTCAAAAATCGCAAATAATTAAATGGTCTTTTTATCACTCTACCCGACGTATTTTGACCCGGGGAGTTCGAAAAACCACATTACAAGTGGCGCAAACGCTCGTAAGCATGACCAAAATGCGTTTGAATTATTTCAACTTTAAACGCCCATAAATCCTAAAATATGATACTTACGTGAAATCTGCCTGCGCCAATCGCTTTATCTCGGCAAATTACATAAGGAACAGTGAAAAAAGTGCTCGATTTCGAACTTTTAACTTTTGGGGTAAAAAAGTAGCAAAGGGGTTAACCTTCTGTTTTTTTCAAAAATCGCAAATAATTAAATGGTCTTTTTATCACTCTACCCGACGTATTTTGACCCGGGGAGTTCGAAAAACCACATTACAAGTGGCGCAAACGCTCGTAAGCATGACCAAAATGCGTTTGAATTATTTCAACTTTAAACGCCCATAAATCCTAAAATATGATACTTACGTGAAATCTGCCTGCGCCAATCGCTTTATCTCGGCAAATTACATAAGGAACAGTGAAAAAAGTGCTCGATTTCGAACTTTTAACTTTTGGGGTAAAAAAGTAGCAAAGGGGTTAACCTTCTGTTTTTTTCAAAAATCGCAAATAATTAAATGGTCTTTTTATCACTCTACCCGACGTATTTTGACCCGGGGAGTTCGAAAAACCACATTACAAGTGGCGCAAACGCTCGTAAGCATGACCAAAATGCGTTTGAATTATTTCAACTTTAAACGCCCATAAATCCTAAAATATGATACTTACGTGAAATCTGCCTGCGCCAATCGCTTTATCTCGGCAAATTACATAAGGAACAGTGAAAAAAGTGCTCGATTTCGAACTTTTAACTTTTGGGGTAAAAAAGTAGCAAAGGGGTTAACCTTCTGTTTTTTACAAAAATCGCAAATAATTAAATGGTCTTTTTATCACTCTACCCGACGTATTTTGACCCGGGGAGTTCGAAAAACCACATTACAAGTGGCGCAAACGCTCGTAAGCATGACCAAAATGCGTTTGAATTATTTCAACTTTAAACGCCCATAAATCCTAAAATATGATACTTACGTGTAATCTGCCTGCGCCAATCGCTTTATCTCGGCAAATTACATAAGGAACATTGAAAAAAGTGCTCGATTTCGAACTTTTAACTTTTGGGGTAAAAAAGTAGCAAAGGGGTTAACCTTCTGTTTTTTTCAAAAATCGCAAATAATTAAATGGTCTTTTTATCACTCTACCCGACGTATTTTGACCCGGGGAGTTCGAAAAACCACATTACAAGTGGCGCAAACGCTCGTAAGCATGACCAAAATGCGTTTGAATTATTTCAACTTTAAACGCCCATAAATCCTAAAATATGATACTTACGTGAAATCTGCCTGCGCCAATCGCTTTATCTCGGCAAATTACATAAGGAACAGTGAAAAAAGTGCTCGATTTCGAACTTTTAACTTTTGGGGTAAAAAAGTAGCAAAGGGGTTAACCTTCTGTTTTTTTCAAAAATCGCAAATAATTAAATGGTCTTTTTATCACTCTACCCGACGTATTTTGACCCGGGGAGTTCGAAAAACCACATTACAAGTGGCGCAAACGCTCGTAAGCATGACCAAAATGCGTTTGAATTATTTCAACTTTAAACGCCCATAAATCCTAAAATATGATACTTACGTGAAATCTGCCTGCGCCAATCGCTTTATCTCGGCAAATTACATAAGGAACAGTGAAAAAAGTGCTCGATTTCGAACTTTTAACTTTTGGGGTAAAAAAGTAGCAAAGGGGTTAACCTTCTGTTTTTTTCAAAAATCGCAAATAATTAAATGGTCTTTTTATCACTCTACCCGACGTATTTTGACCCGGGGAGTTCGAAAAACCACATTACAAGTGGCGCAAACGCTCGTAAGCATGACCAAAATGCGTTTGAATTATTTCAACTTTAAACGCCCATAAATCCTAAAATATGATACTTACGTGAAATCTGCCTGCGCCAATCGCTTTATCTCGGCAAATTACATAAGGAACAGTGAAAAAAGTGCTCGATTTCGAACTTTTAACTTTTGGGGTAAAAAAGTAGCAAAGGGGTTAACCTTCTGTTTTTTTCAAAAATCGCAAATAATTAAATGGTCTTTTTATCACTCTACCCGACGTATTTTGACCCGGGGAGTTCGAAAAACCACATTACAAGTGGCGCAAACGCTCGTAAGCATGACCAAAATGCGTTTGAATTATTTCAACTTTAAACGCCCATAAATCCTAAAATATGATACTTACGTGAAATCTGCCTGCGCCAATCGCTTTATCGCGGCAAATTACATAAGGAACAGTGAAAAAAGTGCTCGATTTCGAACTTTTAACTTTTGGGGTAAAAAAGTAGCAAAGGGGTTAACCTTCTGTTTTTTTCAAAAATCGCAAATAATTAAATGGTCTTTTTATCACTCTACCCGACGTATTTTGACCCGGGGAGTTCGAAAAACCACATTACAAGTGGCGCAAACGCTCGTAAGCATGACCAAAATGCGTTTGAATTATTTCAACTTTAAACGCCCATAAATCCTAAAATATGATACTTACGTGAAATCTGCCTGCGCCAATCGCTTTATCTCGGCAAATTACATAAGGAACAGTGAAAAAAGTGCTCGATTTCGAACTTTTAACTTTTGGGGTAAAAAAGTAGCAAAGGGGTTAACCTTCTGTTTTTTTCAAAAATCGCAAATAATTAAATGGTCTTTTTATCACTCTACCCGACGTATTTTGACCCGGGGAGTTCGAAAAACCACATTACAAGTGGCGCAAACGCTCGTAAGCATGACCAAAATGCGTTTGAATTATTTCAACTTTAAACGCCCATAAATCCTAAAATATGATACTTACGTGAAATCTGCCTGCGCCAATCGCTTTATCTCGGCAAATTACATAAGGAACAGTGAAAAAAGTGCTCGATTTCGAACTTTTAACTTTTGGGGTAAAAAAGTAGCAAAGGGGTTAACCTTCTGTTTTTTTCAAAAATCGCAAATAATTAAATGGTCTTTTTATCACTCTACCCGACGTTTGACCCGGGGAGTTCGAAAAACCACATTACAAGTGGCGCAAACGCTCGTAAGCATGACCAAAATGCGTTTGAATTATTTCAACTTTAAACGCCCATAAATCCTAAAATATGATACTTACGTGAAGTCTGCCTGCGCCAATCGCTTTATCTCGGCAAATTACATAAGGAACAGTGAAAAAAGTGCTCGATTTCGAACTTTTAACTTTTGGGGTAAAAAAGTAGCAAAGGGGTTAACCTTCTGTTTTTTTCAAAAATCGCAAATAATTAAATGGTCTTTTTATCACTCTAACCGACGTATTTTGACCCGGGGAGTTCGAAAAACCACATTACAAGTGGCGCAAACGCTCGTAAGCATGACCAAAATGCGTTTGAATTATTTCAACTTTAAACGCCCATAAATCCTAAAATATGATACTTACGTGAAATCTGCCTGCGCCAATCGCTTTATCTCGGCAAATTACATAAGGAACAGTGAAAAAAGTGCTCGATTTCGAACTTTTAACTTTTGGGGTAAAAAAGTAGCAAAGGGGTTAACCTTCTGTTTTTTTCAAAAATCGCAAATAATTAAATGGTCTTTTTATCACTCTACCCGACGTATTTTGACCCGGGGAGTTCGAAAAACCACATTACAAGTGGCGCAAACGCTCGTAAGCATGACCAAAATGCGTTTGAATTATTTCAACTTTAAACGCCCATAAATCCTAAAATATGATACTTACGTGAAATCTGCCTGCGCCAATCGCTTTATCTCGGCAAATTACATAAGGAACAGTGAAAAAAGTGCTCGATTTCGAACTTTTAACTTTTGGGGTAAAAAAGTAGCAAAGGGGTTAACCTTCTGTTTTTTTCAAAAATCGCAAATAATTAAATGGTCTTTTTATCACTCTACCCGACGTATTTTGACCCGGGGAGTTCGAAAAACCACATTACAAGTGGCGCAAACGCTCGTAAGCATGACCAAAATGCGTTTGAATTATTTCAACTTTAAACGCCCATAAATCCTAAAATATGATACTTACGTGAAATCTGCCTGCGCCAATCGCTTTATCTCGGCAAATTACATAAGGAACAGTGAAAAAAGTGCTCGATTTCGAACTTTTAACTTTTGGGGTAAAAAAGTAGCAAAGGGGTTAACCTTCTGTTTTTTACAAAAATCGCAAATAATTAAATGGTCTTTTTATCACTCTACCCGACGTATTTTGACCCGGGGAGTTCGAAAAACCACATTACAAGTGGCGCAAACGCTCGTAAGCATGACCAAAATGCGTTTGAATTATTTCAACTTTAAACGCCCATAAATCCTAAAATATGATACTTACGTGAAATCTGCCTGCGCCAATCGCTTTATCTCGGCAAATTACATAAGGAACAGTGAAAAAAGTGCTCGATTTCGAACTTTTAACTTTTGGGGTAAAAAAGTAGCAAAGGGGTTAACCTTCTGTTTTTTTCAAAAATCGCAAATAATTAAATGGTCTTTTTATCACACTACCCGACGTATTTTGACCCGGGGAGTTCGAAAAACCACATTACAAGTGGCGCAAACGCTCGTAAGCATGACCAAAATGCGTTTGAATTATTTCAACTTTAAACGCCCATAAATCCTAAAATATGATACTTACGTGAAATCTGCCTGCGCCAATCGCTTTATCTCGGCAAATTACATAAGGAACAGTGAAAAAAGTGCTCGATTTCGAACTTTTAACTTTTGGGGTAAAAAAGTAGCAAAGGGGTTAACCTTCTGTTTTTTTCAAAAATCGCAAATAATTAAATGGTCTTTTTATCACTCTACCCGACGTATTTTGACCCGGGGAGTTCGAAAAACCACATTACAAGTGGCGCAAACGCTCGTAAGCATGACCAAAATGCGTTTGAATTATTTCAACTTTAAACGCCCATAAATCCTAAAATATGATACTTACGTGAAATCTGCCTGCGCCAATCGCTTTATCGCGGCAAATTACATAAGGAACAGTGAAAAAAGTGCTCGATTTCGAACTTTTAACTTTTGGGGTAAAAAAGTAGCAAAGGGGTTAACCTTCTGTTTTTTTCAAAAATCGCAAATAATTAAATGGTCTTTTTATCACTCTACCCGACGTATTTTGACCCGGGGAGTTCGAAAAACCACATTACAAGTGGCGCAAACGCTCGTAAGCATGACCAAAATGCGTTTGAATTATTTCAACTTTAAACGCCCATAAATCCTAAAATATGATACTTACGTGAAATCTGCCTGCGCCAATCGCTTTATCTCGGCAAATTACATAAGGAACAGTGAAAAAAGTGCTCGATTTCGAACTTTTAACTTTTGGGGTAAAAAAGTAGCAAAGGGGTTAACCTTCTGTTTTTTTCAAAAATCGCAAATAATTAAATGGTCTTTTTATCACTCTACCCGACGTATTTTGACCCGGGGAGTTCGAAAAACCACATTACAAGTGGCGCAAACGCTCGTAAGCATGACCAAAATGCGTTTGAATTATTTCAACTTTAAACGCCCATAAATCCTAAAATATGATACTTACGTGAAATCTGCCTGCGCCAATCGCTTTATCTCGGCAAATTACATAAGGAACAGTGAAAAAAGTGCTCGATTTCGAACTTTTAACTTTTGGGGTAAAAAAGTAGCAAAGGGGTTAACCTTCTGTTTTTTTCAAAAATCGCAAATAATTAAATGGTCTTTTTATCACTCTACCCGACGTATTTTGACCCGGGGAGTTCGAAAAACCACATTACAAGTGGCGCAAACGCTCGTAAGCATGACCAAAATGCGTTTGAATTATTTCAACTTTAAACGCCCATAAATCCTAAAATATGATACTTACGTGAAATCTGCCTGCGCCAATCGCTTTATCTCGGCAAATTACATAAGGAACAGTGAAAAAAGTGCTCGATTTCGAACTTTTAACTTTTGGGGTAAAAAAGTAGCAAAGGGGTTAACCTTCTGTTTTTTTCAAAAATCGCAAATAATTAAATGGTCTTTTTATCACTCTACCCGACGTATTTTGACCCGGGGAGTTCGAAAAACCACATTACAAGTGGCGCAAACGCTCGTAAGCATGACCAAAATGCGTTTGAATTATTTCAACTTTAAACGCCCATAAATCCTAAAATATGATACTTACGTGAAATCTGCCTGCGCCAATCGCTTTATCTCGGCAAATTACATAAGGAACAGTGAAAAAAGTGCTCGATTTCGAACTTTTAACTTTTGGGGTAAAAAAGTAGCAAAGGGGTTAACCTTCTGTTTTTTTCAAAAATCGCAAATAATTAAATGGTCTTTTTATCACTCTACCCGACGTATTTTGACCCGGGGAGTTCGAAAAACCACATTACAAGTGGCGCAAACGCTCGTAAGCATGACCAAAATGCGTTTGAATTATTTCAACTTTAAACGCCCATAAATCCTAAAATATGATACTTACGTGAAATCTGCCTGCGCCAATCGCTTTATCTCGGCAAATTACATAAGGAACAGTGAAAAAAGTGCTCGATTTCGAACTTTTAACTTTTGGGGTAAAAAAGTAGCAAAGGGGTTAACCTTCTGTTTTTTTCAAAAATCGCAAATAATTAAATGGTCTTTTTATCACTCTACCCGACGTATTTTGACCCGGGGAGTTCGAAAAACCACATTACAAGTGGCGCAAACGCTCGTAAGCATGACCAAAATGCGTTTGAATTATTTCAACTTTAAACGCCCATAAATCCTAAAATATGATACTTACGTGAAATCTGCCTGCGCCAATCGCTTTATCTCGGCAAATTACATAAGGAACAGTGAAAAAAGTGCTCGATTTCGAACTTTTAACTTTTGGGGTAAAAAAGTAGCAAAGGGGTTAACCTTCTGTTTTTTTCAAAAATCGCAAATAATTAAATGGTCTTTTTATCACTCTACCCGACGTATTTTGACCCGGGGAGTTCGAAAAACCACATTACAAGTGGCGCAAACGCTCGTAAGCATGACCAAAATGCGTTTGAATTATTTCAACTTTAAACGCCCATAAATCCTAAAATATGATACTTACGTGAAATCTGCCTGCGCCAATCGCTTTATCTCGGCAAATTACATAAGGAACAGTGAAAAAAGTGCTCGATTTCGAACTTTTAACTTTTGGGGTAAAAAAGTAGCAAAGGGGTTAACCTTCTGTTTTTTTCAAAAATCGCAAATAATTAAATGGTCTTTTTATCACTCTACCCGACGTATTTTGACCCGGGGAGTTCGAAAAACCACATTACAAGTGGCGCAAACGCTCGTAAGCATGACCAAAATGCGTTTGAATTATTTCAACTTTAAACGCCCATAAATCCTAAAATATGATACTTACGTGAAATCTGCCTGCGCCAATCGCTTTATCTCGGCAAATTACATAAGGAACAGTGAAAAAAGTGCTCGATTTCGAACTTTTAACTTTTGGGGTAAAAAAGTAGCAAAGGGGTTAACCTTCTGTTTTTTTCAAAAATCGCAAATAATTAAATGGTCTTTTTATCACTCTACCCGACGTATTTTGACCCGGGGAGTTCGAAAAACCACATTACAAGTGGCGCAAACGCTCGTAAGCATGACCAAAATGCGTTTGAATTATTTCAACTTTAAACGCCCATAAATCCTAAAATATGATACTTACGTGAAATCTGCCTGCGCCAATCGCTTTATCTCGGCAAATTACATAAGGAACAGTGAAAAAAGTGCTCGATTTCGAACTTTTAACTTTTGGGGTAAAAAAGTAGCAAAGGGGTTAACCTTCTGTTTTTTACAAAAATCGCAAATAATTAAATGGTCTTTTTATCACTCTACCCGACGTATTTTGACCCGGGGAGTTCGAAAAACCACATTACAAGTGGCGCAAACGCTCGTAAGCATGACCAAAATGCGTTTGAATTATTTCAACTTTAAACGCCCATAAATCCTAAAATATGATACTTACGTGTAATCTGCCTGCGCCAATCGCTTTATCTCGGCAAATTACATAAGGAACATTGAAAAAAGTGCTCGATTTCGAACTTTTAACTTTTGGGGTAAAAAAGTAGCAAAGGGGTTAACCTTCTGTTTTTTTCAAAAATCGCAAATAATTAAATGGTCTTTTTATCACTCTACCCGACGTATTTTGACCCGGGGAGTTCGAAAAACCACATTACAAGTGGCGCAAACGCTCGTAAGCATGACCAAAATGCGTTTGAATTATTTCAACTTTAAACGCCCATAAATCCTAAAATATGATACTTACGTGAAATCTGCCTGCGCCAATCGCTTTATCTCGGCAAATTACATAAGGAACAGTGAAAAAAGTGCTCGATTTCGAACTTTTAACTTTTGGGGTAAAAAAGTAGCAAAGGGGTTAACCTTCTGTTTTTTTCAAAAATCGCAAATAATTAAATGGTCTTTTTATCACTCTACCCGACGTATTTTGACCCGGGGAGTTCGAAAAACCACATTACAAGTGGCGCAAACGCTCGTAAGCATGACCAAAATGCGTTTGAATTATTTCAACTTTAAACGCCCATAAATCCTAAAATATGATACTTACGTGAAATCTGCCTGCGCCAATCGCTTTATCTCGGCAAATTACATAAGGAACAGTGAAAAAAGTGCTCGATTTCGAACTTTTAACTTTTGGGGTAAAAAAGTAGCAAAGGGGTTAACCTTCTGTTTTTTTCAAAAATCGCAAATAATTAAATGGTCTTTTTATCACTCTACCCGACGTATTTTGACCCGGGGAGTTCGAAAAACCACATTACAAGTGGCGCAAACGCTCGTAAGCATGACCAAAATGCGTTTGAATTATTTCAACTTTAAACGCCCATAAATCCTAAAATATGATACTTACGTGAAATCTGCCTGCGCCAATCGCTTTATCTCGGCAAATTACATAAGGAACAGTGAAAAAAGTGCTCGATTTCGAACTTTTAACTTTTGGGGTAAAAAAGTAGCAAAGGGGTTAACCTTCTGTTTTTTTCAAAAATCGCAAATAATTAAATGGTCTTTTTATCACTCTACCCGACGTATTTTGACCCGGGGAGTTCGAAAAACCACATTACAAGTGGCGCAAACGCTCGTAAGCATGACCAAAATGCGTTTGAATTATTTCAACTTTAAACGCCCATAAATCCTAAAATATGATACTTACGTGAAATCTGCCTGCGCCAATCGCTTTATCTCGGCAAATTACATAAGGAACAGTGAAAAAAGTGCTCGATTTCGAACTTTTAACTTTTGGGGTAAAAAAGTAGCAAAGGGGTTAACCTTCTGTTTTTTTCAAAAATCGCAAATAATTAAATGGTCTTTTTATCACTCTACCCGACGTATTTTGACCCGGGGAGTTCGAAAAACCACATTACAAGTGGCGCAAACGCTCGTAAGCATGATCAAAATGCGTTTGAATTATTTCAACTTTAAACGCCCATAAATCCTAAAATATGATACTTACGTGAAATCTGCCTGCGCCAATCGCTTTATCTCGGCAAATTACATAAGGAACAGTGAAAAAAGTGCTCGATTTCGAACTTTTAACTTTTGGGGTAAAAAAGTAGCAAAGGGGTTAACCTTCTGTTTTTTTCAAAAATCGCAAATAATTAAATGGTCTTTTTATCACTCTACCCGACGTATTTTGACCCGGGGAGTTCGAAAAACCACATTACAAGTGGCGCAAACGCTCGTAAGCATGACCAAAATGCGTTTGAATTATTTCAACTTTAAACGCCCATAAATCCTAAAATATGATACTTACGTGAAATCTGCCTGCGCCAATCGCTTTATCTCGGCAAATTACATAAGGAACAGTGAAAAAAGAGCTCGATTTCGAACTTTTAACTTTTGGGGTAAAAAAGTAGCAAAGGGGTTAACCTTCTGTTTTTTTCAAAAATCGCAAATAATTAAATGGTCTTTTTATCACTCTACCCGACGTATTTTGACCCGGGGAGTTCGAAAAACCACATTACAAGTGGCGCAAACGCTCGTAAGCATGACCAAAATGCGTTTGAATTATTTCAACTTTAAACGCCCATAAATCCTAAAATATGATACTTACGTGAAGTCTGCCTGCGCCAATCGCTTTATCTCGGCAAATTACATAAGGAACAGTGAAAAAAGTGCTCGATTTCGAACTTTTAACTTTTGGGGTAAAAAAGTAGCAAAGGGGTTAACCTTCTGTTTTTTTCAAAAATCGCAAATAATTAAATGGTCTTTTTATCACTCTAACCGACGTATTTTGACCCGGGGAGTTCGAAAAACCACATTACAAGTGGCGCAAACGCTCGTAAGCATGACCAAAATGCGTTTGAATTATTTCAACTTTAAACGCCCATAAATCCTAAAATATGATACTTACGTGAAATCTGCCTGCGCCAATCGCTTTATCTCGGCAAATTACGTAAGGAACAGTGAAAAAAGTGCTCGATTTCGAACTTTTAACTTTTGGGGTAAAAAAGTAGCAAAGGGGTTAACCTTCTGTTTTTTTCAAAAATCGCAAATAATTAAATGGTCTTTTTATCACTCTACCCGACGTATTTTGACCCGGGGAGTTCGAAAAACCACATTACAAGTGGCGCAAACGCTCGTAAGCATGACCAAAATGCGTTTGAATTATTTCAACTTTAAACGCCCATAAATCCTAAAATATGATACTTACGTGAAATCTGCCTGCGCCAATCGCTTTATCTCGGCAAATTACATAAGGAACAGTGAAAAAAGTGCTCGATTTCGAACTTTTAACTTTTGGGGTAAAAAAGTAGCAAAGGGGTTAACCTTCTGTTTTTTTCAAAAATCGCAAATAATTAAATGGTCTTTTTATCACTCTACCCGACGTATTTTGACCCGGGGAGTTCGAAAAACCACATTACAAGTGGCGCAAACGCTCGTAAGCATGACCAAAATGCGTTTGAATTATTTCAACTTTAAACGCCCATAAATCCTAAAATATGATACTTACGTGAAATCTGCCTGCGCCAATCGCTTTATCTCGGCAAATTACATAAGGAACAGTGAAAAAAGTGCTCGATTTCGAACTTTTAACTTTTGGGGTAAAAAGGTAGCAAAGGGGTTAACCTTCTGTTTTTTACAAAAATCGCAAATAATTAAATGGTCTTTTTATCACTCTACCCGACGTATTTTGACCCGGGGAGTTCGAAAAACCACATTACAAGTGGCGCAAACGCTCGTAAGCATGACCAAAATGCGTTTGAATTATTTCAACTTTAAACGCCCATAAATCCTAAAATATGATACTTACGTGAAATCTGCCTGCGCCAATCGCTTTATCTCGGCAAATTACATAAGGAACAGTGAAAAAAGTGCTCGATTTCGAACTTTTAACTTTTGGGGTAAAAAAGTAGCAAAGGGGTTAACCTTCTGTTTTTTTCAAAAATCGCAAATAATTAAATGGTCTTTTTATCACTCTACCCGACGTATTTTGACCCGGGGAGTTCGAAAAACCACATTACAAGTGGCGCAAACGCTCGTAAGCATGACCAAAATGCGTTTGAATTATTTCAACTTTAAACGCCCATAAATCCTAAAATATGATACTTACGTGAAATCTGCCTGCGCCAATCGCTTTATCTCGGCAAATTACATAAGGAACAGTGAAAAAAGTGCTCGATTTCGAACTTTTAACTTTTGGGGTAAAAAAGTAGCAAAGGGGTTAACCTTCTGTTTTTTTCAAAAATCGCAAATAATTAAATGGTCTTTTTATCACTCTACCCGACGTATTTTGACCCGGGGAGTTCGAAAAACCACATTACAAGTGGCGCAAACGCTCGTAAGCATGACCAAAATGCGTTTGAATTATTTCAACTTTAAACGCCCATAAATCCTAAAATATGATACTTACGTGAAATCTGCCTGCGCCAATCGCTTTATCGCGGCAAATTACATAAGGAACAGTGAAAAAAGTGCTCGATTTCGAACTTTTAACTTTTGGGGTAAAAAAGTAGCAAAGGGGTTAACCTTCTGTTTTTTTCAAAAATCGCAAATAATTAAATGGTCTTTTTATCACTCTACCCGACGTATTTTGACCCGGGGAGTTCGAAAAACCACATTACAAGTGGCGCAAACGCTCGTAAGCATGACCAAAATGCGTTTGAATTATTTCAACTTTAAACGCCCATAAATCCTAAAATATGATACTTACGTGAAGTCTGCCTGCGCCAATCGCTTTATCTCGGCAAATTACATAAGGAACAGTGAAAAAAGTGCTCGATTTCGAACTTTTAACTTTTGGGGTAAAAAAGTAGCAAAGGGGTTAACCTTCTGTTTTTTTCAAAAATCGCAAATAATTAAATGGTCTTTTTATCACTCTAACCGACGTATTTTGACCCGGGGAGTTCGAAAAACCACATTACAAGTGGCGCAAACGCTCGTAAGCATGACCAAAATGCGTTTGAATTATTTCAACTTTAAACGCCCATAAATCCTAAAATATGATACTTACGTGAAATCTGCCTGCGCCAATCGCTTTATCTCGGCAAATTACATAAGGAACAGTGAAAAAAGTGCTCGATTTCGAACTTTTAACTTTTGGGGTAAAAAAGTAGCAAAGGGGTTAACCTTCTGTTTTTTTCAAAAATCGCAAATAATTAAATGGTCTTTTTATCACTCTACCCGACGTATTTTGACCCGGGGAGTTCGAAAAACCACATTACAAGTGGCGCAAACGCTCGTAAGCATGACCAAAATGCGTTTGAATTATTTCAACTTTAAACGCCCATAAATCCTAAAATATGATACTTACGTGAAATCTGCCTGCGCCAATCGCTTTATCTCGGCAAATTACATAAGGAACAGTGAAAAAAGTGCTCGATTTCGAACTTTTAACTTTTGGGGTAAAAAAGTAGCAAAGGGGTTAACCTTCTGTTTTTTTCAAAAATCGCAAATAATTAAATGGTCTTTTTATCACTCTACCCGACGTATTTTGACCCGGGGAGTTCGAAAAACCACATTACAAGTGGCGCAAACGCTCGTAAGCATGACCAAAATGCGTTTGAATTATTTCAACTTTAAACGCCCATAAATCCTAAAATATGATACTTACGTGAAATCTGCCTGCGCCAATCGCTTTATCTCGGCAAATTACATAAGGAACAGTGAAAAAAGTGCTCGATTTCGAACTTTTAACTTTTGGGGTAAAAAGGTAGCAAAGGGGTTAACCTTCTGTTTTTTACAAAAATCGCAAATAATTAAATGGTCTTTTTATCACTCTACCCGACGTATTTTGACCCGGGGAGTTCGAAAAACCACATTACAAGTGGCGCAAACGCTCGTAAGCATGACCAAAATGCGTTTGAATTATTTCAACTTTAAACGCCCATAAATCCTAAAATATGATACTTACGTGAAATCTGCCTGCGCCAATCGCTTTATCTCGGCAAATTACATAAGGAACAGTGAAAAAAGTGCTCGATTTCGAACTTTTAACTTTTGGGGTAAAAAAGTAGCAAAGGGGTTAACCTTCTGTTTTTTTCAAAAATCGCAAATAATTAAATGGTCTTTTTATCACTCTACCCGACGTATTTTGACCCGGGGAGTTCGAAAAACCACATTACAAGTGGCGCAAACGCTCGTAAGCATGACCAAAATGCGTTTGAATTATTTCAACTTTAAACGCCCATAAATCCTAAAATATGATACTTACGTGAAATCTGCCTGCGCCAATCGCTTTATCTCGGCAAATTACATAAGGAACAGTGAAAAAAGTGCTCGATTTCGAACTTTTAACTTTTGGGGTAAAAAAGTAGCAAAGGGGTTAACCTTCTGTTTTTTTCAAAAATCGCAAATAATTAAATGGTCTTTTTATCACTCTACCCGACGTATTTTGACCCGGGGAGTTCGAAAAACCACATTACAAGTGGCGCAAACGCTCGTAAGCATGACCAAAATGCGTTTGAATTATTTCAACTTTAAACGCCCATAAATCCTAAAATATGATACTTACGTGAAATCTGCCTGCGCCAATCGCTTTATCTCGGCAAATTACATAAGGAACAGTGAAAAAAGTGCTCGATTTCGAACTTTTAACTTTTGGGGTAAAAAAGTAGCAAAGGGGTTAACCTTCTGTTTTTTTCAAAAATCGCAAATAATTAAATGGTCTTTTTATCACTCTACCCGACGTATTTTGACCCGGGGAGTTCGAAAAACCACATTACAAGTGGCGCAAACGCTCGTAAGCATGACCAAAATGCGTTTGAATTATTTCAACTTTAAACGCCCATAAATCCTAAAATATGATACTTACGTGAAATCTGCCTGCGCCAATCGCTTTATCTCGGCAAATTACATAAGGAACAGTGAAAAAAGTGCTCGATTTCGAACTTTTAACTTTTGGGGTAAAAAAGTAGCAAAGGGGTTAACCTTCTGTTTTTTTCAAAAATCGCAAATAATTAAATGGTCTTTTTATCACTCTACCCGACGTATTTTGACCCGGGGAGTTCGAAAAACCACATTACAAGTGGCGCAAACGCTCGTAAGCATGACCAAAATGCGTTTGAATTATTTCAACTTTAAACGCCCATAAATCCTAAAATATGATACTTACGTGAAATCTGCCTGCGCCAATCGCTTTATCTCGGCAAATTACATAAGGAACAGTGAAAAAAGTGCTCGATTTCGAACTTTTAACTTTTGGGGTAAAAAGGTAGCAAAGGGGTTAACCTTCTGTTTTTTACAAAAATCGCAAATAATTAAATGGTCTTTTTATCACTCTACCCGACGTATTTTGACCCGGGGAGTTCGAAAAACCACATTACAAGTGGCGCAAACGCTCGTAAGCATGACCAAAATGCGTTTGAATTATTTCAACTTTAAACGCCCATAAATCCTAAAATATGATACTTACGTGAAATCTGCCTGCGCCAATCGCTTTATCTCGGCAAATTACATAAGGAACAGTGAAAAAAGTGCTCGATTTCGAACTTTTAACTTTTGGGGTAAAAAAGTAGCAAAGGGGTTAACCTTCTGTTTTTTTCAAAAATCGCAAATAATTAAATGGTCTTTTTATCACTCTACCCGACGTATTTTGACCCGGGGAGTTCGAAAAACCACATTACAAGTGGCGCAAACGCTCGTAAGCATGACCAAAATGCGTTTGAATTATTTCAACTTTAAACGCCCATAAATCCTAAAATATGATACTTACGTGAAATCTGCCTGCGCCAATCGCTTTATCTCGGCAAATTACATAAGGAACAGTGAAAAAAGTGCTCGATTTCGAACTTTTAACTTTTGGGGTAAAAAAGTAGCAAAGGGGTTAACCTTCTGTTTTTTTCAAAAATCGCAAATAATTAAATGGTCTTTTTATCACTCTACCCGACGTATTTTGACCCGGGGAGTTCGAAAAACCACATTACAAGTGGCGCAAACGCTCGTAAGCATGACCAAAATGCGTTTGAATTATTTCAACTTTAAACGCCCATAAATCCTAAAATATGATACTTACGTGAAATCTGCCTGCGCCAATCGCTTTATCTCGGCAAATTACATAAGGAACAGTGAAAAAAGTGCTCGATTTCGAACTTTTAACTTTTGGGGTAAAAAAGTAGCAAAGGGGTTAACCTTCTGTTTTTTTCAAAAATCGCAAATAATTAAATGGTCTTTTTATCACACTACCCGACGTATTTTGACCCGGGGAGTTCGAAAAACCACATTACAAGTGGCGCAAACGCTCGTAAGCATGACCAAAATGCGTTTGAATTATTTCAACTTTAAACGCCCATAAATCCTAAAATATGATACTTACGTGAAATCTGCCTGCGCCAATCGCTTTATCTCGGCAAATTACATAAGGAACAGTGAAAAAAGTGCTCGATTTCGAACTTTTAACTTTTGGGGTAAAAAAGTAGCAAAGGGGTTAACCTTCTGTTTTTTTCAAAAATCGCAAATAATTAAATGGTCTTTTTATCACTCTACCCGACGTATTTTGACCCGGGGAGTTCGAAAAACCACATTACAAGTGGCGCAAACGCTCGTAAGCATGACCAAAATGCGTTTGAATTATTTCAACTTTAAACGCCCATAAATCCTAAAATATGATACTTACGTGAAATCTGCCTGCGCCAATCGCTTTATCTCGGCAAATTACATAAGGAACAGTGAAAAAAGTGCTCGATTTCGAACTTTTAACTTTTGGGGTAAAAAAGTAGCAAAGGGGTTAACCTTCTGTTTTTTTCAAAAATCGCAAATAATTAAATGGTCTTTTTATCACACTACCCGACGTATTTTGACCCGGGGAGTTCGAAAAACCACATTACAAGTGGCGCAAAAGTAGTTGTACAGGGTTACTCCGGCGATCAAGAATTTTTAAAAATTTTTCTAAGTCCCACAACACAGTGAACTGCGCATGCGCCAATTCCGCGCAATAAAGTATCATATATTTTAATTATGAGGGTTATTAATTATCCACTAATTATATAAAATACATAATATTATATTTTAATTGAGATGATTATTAATTTATAATTATTTAATTACATTACGTATTATCCGTCTTATATAAAAATATACTATCTTTAAAATTAAAATTTCATTGTAATTATTTTAATCGCCTACGGGTGTAGACATTAGTCACATAGTCACATTCCATTATTGTTAAATTGCAGTCAAAAATCAATTAGTATCGTTTCTACTTTCTATTATATTGTCATAAGGTAGACCTTACTATGTAAATACCAATTTCTAAAATTGTTTTTAATCGGCGATCAAGATTTTTAAAAATTTTCAAAGTCATGGAATGTGATAAATTTTTCTAAGTATGGAATTAGAGCTGGAATGCATTTCTATGGTAATTAGAGCTGAGGTGCGTTTCTATTCTAATGACTACCTAATTGTTTCGAGTCATTATAATTAAAGCCCATGTCTCACTATAAAAATTTGTATAAAATTTTTATAAAAGTTTGCATAAAAACGATTTGGATAGTGTGACAGCGGAATTGTTTTATAAAAATGACATTTGTAAAAATATTTTGATGGTGCTTCTATTTTCATGACGTCACAAAATAGTTTTATAAAAATTCTCATTTTAGAGCAGTTTCTAAAAAATTTTATAAAAGGAGGCATCCCATTGGCTGTTGAAGCCAAAACGTCAACTACTGAGCTGTCACAGCTGATCTTATTTGTATAAAACTTTGCACCGAATATTATACAGTGGGACATGTCTTTAAAATATTTTTATGTCACGTGACGTTACATTGTTGTATGCAAATTTTTATAAAACGATTTTATACAAATTTTCTAGTGAGACACAGGCTTAATGGTATTTTAATAACTAGCAGAAAGCAAATGCAATTGACTCACATTCTTTACCATAATGACCCCGAGTTTAACAATATATAAGCTGAATCACATCTCAATAAATATTGTAGTTTACGTGTGTAATTATTATAACAAGTAGTGATCTAAATATTAAAAAAAAAAAATGTCTTCACCTACTAAAATATCGAGTGTAATGGCTAAAATCATGAAAGACGCGTATTCGGAATTATTGAAAAATCCTGACGAGGTAGAAAAATGGATTAAATTGGGATTTAAAAATATAAGATTATTAAATTCAGCTCTCAACGTAATCGAATTAAGTATTGGCAGCAGAAGAAAAATTGAAAATCATTTAAGATTGATCAAAGGTAAAAATTTTATTTATTATTTATACATTTTTGAAAATAATTTTTATTTTATTGAAGGTTATATTACACATATGAAAACTTTACGTAAGGGTGGAGGCTCTATAGTAAATAACGGGAAGCGTCGAAGTGATCGAATTAAATGGGAAGATGTCCAGTCAGCCTTTAAGAGTCGTATTAGAACAGGCGTAATTACTAATCTAAAACATATGGACCCTATCACATTTCTTGAAGATGCTCAATTTCTTTACGCAACCAGAGTAAAAAATGTGTTAAAGTCTCAACCATTACTTAAAATTAATGTCGATTTATGCTGTGAGTTTTCCCAACAAACGAGTGAAGAAATTATTAAGGAAATGAAACACTTTAGTACCTCTAACGCTATAGTAGATTCGACTACAAATTTGAAGGAATGGTGGAGTACAAATATTATAGATAATATTAGGATCCAATTGGAAGATTTTCAAGAACGTGGTAGCGGCTGGAGTTTAACGGCTATTGTAAACTTAGCAGTAAATGTTAATCGATACGAACCATTTAGAGGATCATCTTACATACCTTTACCAAAAGATATCGCAAATAAGCAAGCTTGTATCAACGTTAAGAATGAAGATCAAGCATGCTTTTTATGGTCTGTGATATCGGCATTATTTCCAGCAAAACAGAATTTAAATAGAACATCTTCATACCCGCACTATTCTACCATTCTAAATCTAGAAGGAATTTCATTACCAGTGACGTTGGATCAAATTAAAAAATTCGAAAAGAAAAATAATATTTCTATAAATGTTTTTATGTTAAAACCTATAGGAAAACATCATGACGTTGTACCTGCTTTACTCACAAAGAATTTTACAACAGATGATAGACATATCAATCTACTTTTACTGGAAGATTCTTACAACGAAGGTAATGATGATGAAGTCGAGAATGAACAAGATACCGATGATGATGTACCCGCAATAAGATACCACTTTTGCTGGATTAAGAATCTCAGCAGACTGGTTAATAATCAACTGACTAAAAAAAGGTCTAAAATAATAATATGCAGCAGATGTCTTCATTATTTTTATAATGATGAGAAATTAAAAAACCATGAGGCTGATTGTGGAAACATGAATAATTGTAAGATTAGCATGCCTGCAAAAGGCGAGGTAGTTAGATTTACAAATTTTAAAAATAAAGAGATGGTGCCGTTTGTTATATATATGGATATGGAAAGTGTTTTAAAACCGTTAAATGAGAAACGTGGTGAAAAAACTCAACTTTATCAAGAACATATAGCATTTAGTGTAGGATATTATTTTAAGTGTAATTATGATAATTCATTATCATATTATAGAAGTTACCGTGGAAGTGATTGTGCTAAATGGTTTGCTAACGAACTTCAACAAATTGTTGAAGATGTTGACCCAGTATATTGGGCTGCGCAACCTATGACCTTATCATCTAGAGAGGAACAAGATTTTCAACGAGCTACTACTTGCCATATATGTGATAAACAGTTTAAACCTAATGACTTGAAAGTGCGTGATCATAACCACATAACTTCTGAATTTCGAGGTGCGGCTCATAATGAATGTAACATTAATTATTATGACTCAAGAGCTATACCTGTTTTTGCACACAACTTATCAAATTATGACAGCCATTTCTTGATTAGAGATATTGCATTACAAATAGAAGGATCTATATTTTTACTTCCAGTGAACAAGGATAAGTACATTTCATTTAGTAAAAAAATAAAAGAGAGTAAAATATCGTTCAGATTTGTTGATTCGTTCAGGTTTCTACCATATAGTTTGGATAAATTAGCATCATATTTAACAGAATTAAAAAATGTTAAAAGTGAGTACCCGAATGATGATCAATATAATTTATTGAGACGTAAAGGGGTATTTCCTTACGATCACATAAAGTGTGCTGATAATCTTGAAGAAACTGAATTACCAGAAAAATCTGCATTCTATAATCGACTAACGGAAAGTGCAATAAAAGATGAAGAGTACTCCCACGCCAAAAACGTTTGGAAAATGTTTAACATTCAAAACTTAGGCGAGTACTTCGACTTATATTTGAAGACAGATGTGTTGCTATTGACGGATGTTTTTGAGAATTTCCGCGATACTTGTTTTAATGCTTATGGTCTGGATCCTGCACATTATGTATCAGCCCCAGGCCTCACTTGGGATAGTATGTTAAAGTTAACCCGCGTCGAATTGGATTTGATCACAGACATCGATATATTAATGTTTGTTGAGCGAGGAATTCGAGGAGGTATTTCTCAATGTAGCAATCGATATGCAAAAGCTAATAATAAGTACATGCCTAATTACGATCATACTCATCCCGACATTTATCTCCAATATTACGATGTTAATAATTGTAAGTGTATTTTATTTTTAAATATTTTATCAATAATATTTTTTATACTTTTTTTTTTTTTTTCAGTATATGGATGGGCCATGAGTCAGTATTTACCATGTGGGAAGTTTTCATGGCACAATAATACGAATATAGATGTGAGTCAAATCCCAGATGATAGCAGCGTAGGCTTTATTTTGGAGGTCGACTTAGAGTATCCAGACAAGTTACACGATGTTCACAACGATCTGCCCCTATGCCCCGAGCATCGAGCGCCACCTAACTCTAAACAGAAGAAGTTACTCACAACTCTTCATAATAAAGAACGCTACGTTATTCATTACCGTGCACTTAAGCAAGCTCTCGAATATGGTATGAAAATCTTAAAAATCCATAGAATATTAGAATTTAAACAATCGGCATGGTTGAAACCCTATATTGAACTAAATACCCGAATGAGGACTAATGCTAAAAATGAGTTCGAGAAAACATTTTTTAAATTAATGAATAACGCAGCGTTTGGTAAAACCATGGAGGATGTACGGAAAAGAAAAATTGTTAAGTTGGTGTCAAAATGGAATGGGCGATATGCTGCTAAGGTGTTGATTGCTAAACCTAATTTCCATAGTAGAACAATTTTAGATGAGAATTTAATGATAATCGAGTTAAATAAGACGGAGATTATGATGAATAAACCCGTTTATGTAGGTATGAGTATATTAGATATATCTAAAACCAAGTTATACGAATTTCATTACGGATACATGCAGAAAAACTTCCAATCCAAAGTGCTCTACTGTGACACCGACTCTCTAATATATGAAATTCGCTGCCCCGATGTATACGACAGCATTAAAAAAGACATTTCACGATTTGATACTAGTGATTATGATGCAAATAACAAATTCGGTATTCCACTTGTAAATAAAAAAGTGCCGGGATTAATGAAAGACGAGAACAATGGTAGAATTATGACTGAGTTTGTAGGTCTTAGATCTAAAATGTACAGCATACGTGTGGAGGGTGAAGACTTAATTAAAAAGGCTAAGGGGGTTAAAAATTATATTGTAAAAACTAGAATATCATTTGATGATTATGTAGATTGTTTAATTAATAATAAGTTAATTTTAAGGAATCAAAATAGTATTAGATCTGTAAACCATACTGTATATAGTATTAGTCAAATCAAAATAGCTTTGAGTTCAAATGATGATAAGAGATGTATACTCCCTCATACTATGGATACCTTAGCATGGGGTCATTATAAATTAAAAAAAATAAATACAAAAATTTAGTACAAGTTTTATTATTTATATTATAATTATTATATTTTATTAAAAATCTTATATAATTATTGAATAATTGAGTATTTAGATGTCCATGTAGGTTTTTGATAACCCATCCACTTAACATATAGCTGATCACCTCGTTTACGTAACACTTTTTCAATTAGAAAAGTATCTGGGTAAGAAGTAGTTTAAAGCTCCTTCGTATAAAACATGCCTTTAATAGGATTTCCGTTAAGATCTTCAATGTTGTAAGTCGTAGGACTTCCTAAATTAACCCGAACAATTTTAAACAATTCTGCTGTCCAATTTGCGTTGTAACCTTTATCGAAGACAGATTTATACTTCGATATTCGCACAAAATCACCATTTTTAAATTTTATTTTTCCAATTTTTTTATTTATATTGTAGACTTCTAACTTCGTGGATGCTTTAACATCACAAGGACGCATCTTAATCGTTCTATGCTTATGATGATTATAATCAGCAGTAACTGAAGCTAATATATCAACCCATTTATATTCAGCTCGATAACTAAACTCTTTGTATAACATATTTTTTAATGTTCGTATGACGCGCTCAACAATTGAAGCTTTTTTAATACTAAATGTGGAGTAATGATTTATCTTATTACTTTTCATAACCTCGGCAAAATTTTTATTATAAAACTCTTTTCCTTCATCGGTTTGTAAATTTTTGGGTTTTCTTCCATTCGTAAGAATTGAAGTCATTGCATTCGTGACTTCTATACCAGTTTTTGATTTTAGGGGGTATGTCCATAAAAATTTAGAATAACAATCGATAACTAATAGAATATATTTATAACCACTATTATATTTGGAATAAGGTATAAATTCGGCTAAATCTGCCTGCCAGAGATCGTCAAAACCTCTAATTATTACACTTCTACGGGAAAAGTTTTTTCTAGCACTTCTATGAATTTCGTCTACAATTGCACGTTTCGACATTATTTAGAGGAATGTTATGTATTTCATGCGTTATTGCCGATATAACTATCAACTATACTCCTAAAACCAATTGTTTGATCAATTGTTTTCTTAAAACCATTCAGTCTAGTATTACAAGCATTTTTAAATTCTTTTAAATCTTTCTCAATAGACTGTTGATATTTATCAAAAACATCTTCTCTTGCAGCCTCGGTAGTATTATGCTCCAACACCCATTGATCAATTTTTTTTACATCCTCAGAAGTATTTTCAGATTTTCTCTTAATAGTATCAACACGTTGTTTTAGAGACTCAATATACAGTACTATTGTATCCACGTATTGTTTATTAACAGCATCGAATTCTTCAACCCCGCTTGCTAAATTTGTTATTCTTTTACTTTGCATATCATAGTCACGATTTTTAGTAAGTTTAAATCCGATACCCTTTTCACCCTTGGGACCCTCTTTTGGATGTAGTTTACTGCGACCGAATACATCAATATTCATTTTTAAACTGGGTACTAAAACTAGAAAACTTTATATTTATATTATAATTTTTGTCTCTACTAGCTCTTCCAAGATACTGATAATTTCATTGTCATGACGATTATTTCCAGTTTTATTTTTTCTATAATAATAATAATAATAATAATGCAAGTAATATATAATTATCAATAATGATAAAATAGACGGTGGTAAAACTTGAGCCATGCTTGTAGACGTCCACTTATCGTTGTGTAAAAACTCTTCAGAAAATAAATTTTCATTCGCCAGTATTAATTTATATATCGATTGTCCGGTTGAGTTGCTGTCAATAAATCGTAACATGCAAAATAAAAATATTCGCGTTTCAGTTAAGCGGTAGAAGAAGGTTGACTCATTTATATTTTTTATATATTCCGTCGGGGGCCACTTTAAGCATAGTGTTCCATTAAGATTATCCAAACTATTCATCTCAATATTTTCCATGCTTGTAGAAGATGGTACGTATAAAGTATTATTTAAAATTAGAACTAATGGGGGAATGATTATAGTCGAATTCATTTTTGATATATATATGCATCAGTTGCTCTTCAAAATAGTATAGATAAAGTAGGCATGAACCTACTAATATATGGGTATTAAAGAATAAATAAAAAGTATACATAGGTTTTTTTAATCTTTCATTAAATCATACAAATTTTGCTTAATTATTTCAGGATACATATATAATAATTCTGTTACACATAACAAACTTATTCCTTGATGATATGATAGAGATTTTGCAACTGAATCGAAATTGAAGAAAGCATCTCCCCCTATTTGAATACATCCTAAAAGTATATCAGTATAAAAATCCTTTATCTGGAGTCCTTCAATTTCTCTTATATGCATATTTATTAATGGTATAATTTCTATCAATATCATCATCGTAATTTCAGCTAAACAAATATAAAAATTATCTTTTTTACATTGTATTATATTGCTCTTGTTGAATAGCTGTCCAGTGATTTTAAAACCACTGCTAACATTTTCCATCGGATTCAAAGTACCAGTTTTAAAAAAATTCTTAATTTGATTGATATTACCATCACTGGTTAAAATATTCCAATCTTCATAGCTTAGTGGAACACTAATACCGTTTGATCCGCTGATTAGCATCATCGGAACCCAGTTTTCAACATCAATACCTATAGATATAAATTTGGTTTTGGATTTATTTAATGGGAATTTCCTTTCGCTGATTAACTTTGGCGTATGCATTATTTTAGATGATTTATTCGGAGTATTTGCTGAAAAAAAAAAAAATTAATATGGTAATATAAATAAAAATATAATATGAAAAAAATTAAACTGTAAGGGTTAGGTGTGTATCCCAAGACTAGTATCTTAGAACACTCACCTAACCCTTACAGTGATTTTAGTTACTATTAATTTTAAATATAACTTACTCGTTTGAATAGTTTCTGCAGATCTCTTCAAAGTTTTAACATCCGCTTTCGTATCCATTTTTGAGTACGCTGATGTCAAGTGAACTTAAACTATCTGATGAGAAATATCTAAATTTATAGGATATATATACCTTATAACCTGTATCATTAAGGGTAGAAAGTTGGTTATTATATTTTTTCTCACTTATTGTCATAATATGCTTAATTTTGATTTTAATAGTCTACGTATTATTATATTACTTAGGTAGTCATTAGAATAGAAACGCACCCCAGCTCTAATTACCATAGAAATGCATTCCAGCTCTAATTACCATACTTAGAAAAATTTATCACATTCCATGACTTTGAAAATTTTTAAAAATCTTGATCGCCGATTAAAAACAATTTTAGAAATTGGTATTTACATAGTAAGGTCTACCTTATGACAATATAATAGAAAGTAGAAACGATACTAATTGATTTTTGACTGCAATTTAACAATAATGGAATGTGACTATGTGACTAATGTCTACACCCGTAGGCGATTAAAATAATTACAATGAAATTTTAATTTTAAAGACAGTATATTTTTATATAAGACGGATAATACGTAATGTAATTAAATAATTATAAATTAATAATCATCTCAATTAAAATATAATATTATGTATTTTATATAATTAGTGGATAATTAATATCCCTCATAATTAAAATATATGAAACTTTATTACGCGGAATTGGCGCATGCGCAGTTCACTGTGTTGTGGGACTTAGAAAAATTTTTAAAAATTCTTGATCGCCGGAGTAACCCTGTACAACTACTCGCAAACGCTCGTAAGCATGACCAAAATGCGTTTGAATTATTTCAACTTTAAACGCCCATAAATCCTAAAATATGATACTTACGTGAAATCTGCCTGCGCCAATCGCTTTATCTCGGCAAATTACATAAGGAACAGTGAAAAAAGTGCTCGATTTCGAACTTTTAACTTTTGGGGTAAAAAAGTAGCAAAGGGGTTAACCTTCTGTTTTTTTCAAAAATCGCAAATAATTAAATGGTCTTTTTATCACTCTACCCGACGTATTTTGACCCGGGGAGTTCGAAAAACCACATTACAAGTGGCGCAAACGCTCGTAAGCATGACCAAAATGCGTTTGAATTATTTCAACTTTAAACGCCCATAAATCCTAAAATATGATACTTACGTGAAATCTGCCTGCGCCAATCGCTTTATCTCGGCAAATTACATAAGGAACAGTGAAAAAAGTGCTCGATTTCGAACTTTTAACTTTTGGGGTAAAAAAGTAGCAAAGGGGTTAACCTTCTGTTTTTTTCAAAAATCGCAAATAATTAAATGGTCTTTTTATCACTCTACCCGACGTATTTTGACCCGGGGAGTTCGAAAAACCACATTACAAGTGGCGCAAACGCTCGTAAGCATGACCAAAATGCGTTTGAATTATTTCAACTTTAAACGCCCATAAATCCTAAAATATGATACTTACGTGAAATCTGCCTGCGCCAATCGCTTTATCTCGGCAAATTACATAAGGAACAGTGAAAAAAGTGCTCGATTTCGAACTTTTAACTTTTGGGGTAAAAAAGTAGCAAAGGGGTTAACCTTCTGTTTTTTTCAAAAATCGCAAATAATTAAATGGTCTTTTTATCACTCTACCCGACGTATTTTGACCCGGGGAGTTCGAAAAACCACATTACAAGTGGCGCAAACGCTCGTAAGCATGACCAAAATGCGTTTGAATTATTTCAACTTTAAACGCCCATAAATCCTAAAATATGATACTTACGTGAAATCTGCCTGCGCCAATCGCTTTATCTCGGCAAATTACATAAGGAACAGTGAAAAAAGTGCTCGATTTCGAACTTTTAACTTTTGGGGTAAAAAAGTAGCAAAGGGGTTAACCTTCTGTTTTTTTCAAAAATCGCAAATAATTAAATGGTCTTTTTATCACTCTACCCGACGTATTTTGACCCGGGGAGTTCGAAAAACCACATTACAAGTGGCGCAAACGCTCGTAAGCATGACCAAAATGCGTTTGAATTATTTCAACTTTAAACGCCCATAAATCCTAAAATATGATACTTACGTGAAATCTGCCTGCGCCAATCGCTTTATCTCGGCAAATTACATAAGGAACAGTGAAAAAAGTGCTCGATTTCGAACTTTTAACTTTTGGGGTAAAAAAGTAGCAAAGGGGTTAACCTTCTGTTTTTTTCAAAAATCGCAAATAATTAAATGGTCTTTTTATCACTCTACCCGACGTATTTTGACCCGGGGAGTTCGAAAAACCACATTACAAGTGGCGCAAACGCTCGTAAGCATGACCAAAATGCGTTTGAATTATTTCAACTTTAAACGCCCATAAATCCTAAAATATGATACTTACGTGAAATCTGCCTGCGCCAATCGCTTTATCTCGGCAAATTACATAAGGAACAGTGAAAAAAGTGCTCGATTTCGAACTTTTAACTTTTGGGGTAAAAAAGTAGCAAAGGGGTTAACCTTCTGTTTTTTTCAAAAATCGCAAATAATTAAATGGTCTTTTTATCACTCTACCCGACGTATTTTGACCCGGGGAGTTCGAAAAACCACATTACAAGTGGCGCAAACGCTCGTAAGCATGACCAAAATGCGTTTGAATTATTTCAACTTTAAACGCCCATAAATCCTAAAATATGATACTTACGTGAAATCTGCCTGCGCCAATCGCTTTATCTCGGCAAATTACATAAGGAACAGTGAAAAAAGTGCTCGATTTCGAACTTTTAACTTTTGGGGTAAAAAAGTAGCAAAGGGGTTAACCTTCTGTTTTTTTCAAAAATCGCAAATAATTAAATGGTCTTTTTATCACTCTACCCGACGTATTTTGACCCGGGGAGTTCGAAAAACCACATTACAAGTGGCGCAAACGCTCGTAAGCATGACCAAAATGCGTTTGAATTATTTCAACTTTAAACGCCCATAAATCCTAAAATATGATACTTACGTGAAATCTGCCTGCGCCAATCGCTTTATCTCGGCAAATTACATAAGGAACAGTGAAAAAAGTGCTCGATTTCGAACTTTTAACTTTTGGGGTAAAAAAGTAGCAAAGGGGTTAACCTTCTGTTTTTTTCAAAAATCGCAAATAATTAAATGGTCTTTTTATCACTCTACCCGACGTATTTTGACCCGGGGAGTTCGAAAAACCACATTACAAGTGGCGCAAACGCTCGTAAGCATGACCAAAATGCGTTTGAATTATTTCAACTTTAAACGCCCATAAATCCTAAAATATGATACTTACGTGAAATCTGCCTGCCCCAATCGGTTTATCTCGGCAAATTACATAAGGAACAGTGAAAAAAGTGCTCGATTTCGAACTTTTAACTTTTGGGGTAAAAAAGTAGCAAAGGGGTTAACCTTCTGTTTTTTTCAAAAATCGCAAATAATTAAATGGTCTTTTTATCACTCTACCCGACGTATTTTGACCCGGGGAGTTCGAAAAACCACATTACAAGTGGCGCAAACGCTCGTAAGCATGACCAAAATGCGTTTGAATTATTTCAACTTTAAACGCCCATAAATCCTAAAATATGATACTTACGTGAAATCTGCCTGCGCCAATCGCTTTATCTCGGCAAATTACATAAGGAACAGTGAAAAAAGTGCTCGATTTCGAACTTTTAACTTTTGGGGTAAAAAAGTAGCAAAGGGGTTAACCTTCTGTTTTTTTCAAAAATCGCAAATAATTAAATGGTCTTTTTATCACTCTACCCGACGTATTTTGACCCGGGGAGTTCGAAAAACCACATTACAAGTGGCGCAAACGCTCGTAAGCATGACCAAAATGCGTTTGAATTATTTCAACTTTAAACGCCCATAAATCCTAAAATATGATACTTACGTGAAATCTGCCTGCGCCAATCGCTTTATCTCGGCAAATTACATAAGGAACAGTGAAAAAAGTGCTCGATTTCGAACTTTTAACTTTTGGGGTAAAAAAGTAGCAAAGGGGTTAACCTTCTGTTTTTTTCAAAAATCGCAAATAATTAAATGGTCTTTTTATCACTCTACCCGACGTATTTTGACCCGGGGAGTTCGAAAAACCACATTACAAGTGGCGCAAACGCTCGTAAGCATGACCAAAATGCGTTTGAATTATTTCAACTTTAAACGCCCATAAATCCTAAAATATGATACTTACGTGAAATCTGCCTGCGCCAATCGCTTTATCTCGGCAAATTACATAAGGAACAGTGAAAAAAGTGCTCGATTTCGAACTTTTAACTTTTGGGGTAGAAAAGTAGCAAAGGGGTTAACCTTCTGTTTTTTTCAAAAATCGCAAATAATTAAATGGTCTTTTTATCACTCTACCCGACGTATTTTGACCCGGGGAGTTCGAAAAACCACATTACAAGTGGCGCAAACGCTCGTAAGCATGACCAAAATGCGTTTGAATTATTTCAACTTTAAACGCCCATAAATCCTAAAATATGATACTTACGTGAAATCTGCCTGCGCCAATCGCTTTATCTCGGCAAATTACATAAGGAACAGTGAAAAAAGTGCTCGATTTCGAACTTTTAACTTTTGGGGTAAAAAAGTAGCAAAGGGGTTAACCTTCTGTTTTTTTCAAAAATCGCAAATAATTAAATGGTCTTTTTATCACTCTACCCGACGTATTTTGACCCGGGGAGTTCGAAAAACCACATTACAAGTGGCGCAAACGCTCGTAAGCATGACCAAAATGCGTTTGAATTATTTCAACTTTAAACGCCCATAAATCCTAAAATATGATACTTACGTGAAATCTGCCTGCGCCAATCGCTTTATCTCGGCAAATTACATAAGGAACAGTGAAAAAAGTGCTCGATTTCGAACTTTTAACTTTTGGGGTAAAAAAGTAGCAAAGGGGTTAACCTTCTGTTTTTTTCAAAAATCGCAAATAATTAAATGGTCTTTTTATCACTCTACCCGACGTATTTTGACCCGGGGAGTTCGAAAAACCACATTACAAGTGGCGCAAACGCTCGTAAGCATGACCAAAATGCGTTTGAATTATTTCAACTTTAAACGCCCATAAATCCTAAAATATGATACTTACGTGAAATCTGCCTGCCCCAATCGGTTTATCTCGGCAAATTACATAAGGAACAGTGAAAAAAGTGCTCGATTTCGAACTTTTAACTTTTGGGGTAAAAAAGTAGCAAAGGGGTTAACCTTCTGTTTTTTTCAAAAATCGCAAATAATTAAATGGTCTTTTTATCACTCTACCCGACGTATTTTGACCCGGGGAGTTCGAAAAACCACATTACAAGTGGCGCAAACGCTCGTAAGCATGACCAAAATGCGTTTGAATTATTTCAACTTTAAACGCCCATAAATCCTAAAATATGATACTTACGTGAAATCTGCCTGCGCCAATCGCTTTATCTCGGCAAATTACATAAGGAACAGTGAAAAAAGTGCTCGATTTCGAACTTTTAACTTTTGGGGTAAAAAAGTAGCAAAGGGGTTAACCTTCTGTTTTTTTCAAAAATCGCAAATAATTAAATGGTCTTTTTATCACTCTACCCGACGTATTTTGACCCGGGGAGTTCGAAAAACCACATTACAAGTGGCGCAAACGCTCGTAAGCATGACCAAAATGCGTTTGAATTATTTCAACTTTAAACGCCCATAAATCCTAAAATATGATACTTACGTGAAATCTGCCTGCCCCAATCGGTTTATCTCGGCAAATTACATAAGGAACAGTGAAAAAAGTGCTCGATTTCGAACTTTTAACTTTTGGGGTAAAAAAGTAGCAAAGGGGTTAACCTTCTGTTTTTTTCAAAAATCGCAAATAATTAAATGGTCTTTTTATCACTCTACCCGACGTATTTTGACCCGGGGAGTTCGAAAAACCACATTACAAGTGGCGCAAACGCTCGTAAGCATGACCAAAATGCGTTTGAATTATTTCAACTTTAAACGCCCATAAATCCTAAAATATGATACTTACGTGAAATCTGCCTGCGCCAATCGCTTTATCTCGGCAAATTACATAAGGAACAGTGAAAAAAGTGCTCGATTTCGAACTTTTAACTTTTGGGGTAAAAAAGTAGCAAAGGGGTTAACCTTCTGTTTTTTACAAAAATCGCAAATAATTAAATGGTCTTTTTATCACTCTACCCGACGTATTTTGACCCGGGGAGTTCGAAAAACCACATTACAAGTGGCGCAAACGCTCGTAAGCATGACCAAAATGCGTTTGAATTATTTCAACTTTAAACGCCCATAAATCCTAAAATATGATACTTACGTGAAATCTGCCTGCGCCAATCGCTTTATCTCGGCAAATTACATAAGGAACAGTGAAAAAAGTGCTCGATTTCGAACTTTTAACTTTTGGGGTAAAAAAGTAGCAAAGGGGTTAACCTTCTGTTTTTTACAAAAATCGCAAATAATTAAATGGTCTTTTTATCACTCTACCCGACGTATTTTGACCCGGGGAGTTCGAAAAACCACATTACAAGTGGCGCAAACGCTCGTAAGCATGACCAAAATGCGTTTGAATTATTTCAACTTTAAACGCCCATAAATCCTAAAATATGATACTTACGTGAAATCTGCCTGCGCCAATCGCTTTATCTCGGCAAATTACATAAGGAACAGTGAAAAAAGTGCTCGATTTCGAACTTTTAACTTTTGGGGTAAAAGAGTAGCAAAGGGGTTAACCTTCTGTTTTTTTCAAAAATCGCAAATAATTAAATGGTCTTTTTATCACTCTACCCGACGTATTTTGACCCGGGGAGTTCGAAAAACCACATTACAAGTGGCGCAAACGCTCGTAAGCATGACCAAAATGCGTTTGAATTATTTCAACTTTAAACGCCCATAAATCCTAAAATATGATACTTACGTGAAATCTGCCTGCGCCAATCGCTTTATCTCGGCAAATTACATAAGGAACAGTGAAAAAAGTGCTCGATTTCGAACTTTTAACTTTTGGGGTAAAAAAGTAGCAAAGGGGTTAACCTTCTGTTTTTTACAAAAATCGCAAATAATTAAATGGTCTTTTTATCACTCTACCCGACGTATTTTGACCCGGGGAGTTCGAAAAACCACATTACAAGTGGCGCAAACGCTCGTAAGCATGACCAAAATGCGTTTGAATTATTTCAACTTTAAACGCCCATAAATCCTAAAATATGATACTTACGTGAAATCTGCCTGCGCCAATCGCTTTATCTCGGCAAATTACATAAGGAACAGTGAAAAAAGTGCTCGATTTCGAACTTTTAACTTTTGGGGTAAAAAAGTAGCAAAGGGGTTAACCTTCTGTTTTTTTCAAAAATCGCAAATAATTAAATGGTCTTTTTATCACTCTACCCGACGTATTTTGACCCGGGGAGTTCGAAAAACCTCATTACAAGTGGCGCAAACGCTCGTAAGCATGACCAAAATGCGTTTGAATTATTTCAACTTTAAACGCCCAAAAATCCTAAAATATGATACTTACGTGAAATCTGCCTGCGCCAATCGCTTTATCTCGGCAAATTACATAAGGAACAGTGAAAAAAGTGCTCGATTTCGAACTTTTAACTTTTGGGGTAAAAAAGTAGCAAAGGGGTGTTAACCTTCTGTTTTTTTCAAAAATCGCAAATAATTAAATGGTCTTTTTATCACTCTACCCGACGTATTTTGACCCGGGGAGTTCGAAAAACCACATTACAAGTGGCGCAAACGCTCGTAAGCATGACCAAAATGCGTTTGAATTATTTCAACTTTAAACGCCCATAAATCCTAAAATATGATACTTACGTGAAATCTGCCTGCGCCAATCGCTTTATCTCGGCAAATTACATAAGGAACAGTGAAAAAAGTGCTCGATTTCGAACTTTTAACTTTTGGGGTAAAAAAGTAGCAAAGGGGTTAACCTTCTGTTTTTTTCAAAAATCGCAAATAATTAAATGGTCTTTTTATCACTCTACCCGACGTATTTTGACCCGGGGAGTTCGAAAAACCACATTACAAGTGGCGCAAACGCTCGTAAGCATGACCAAAATGCGTTTGAATTATTTCAACTTTAAACGCCCATAAATCCTAAAATATGATACTTACGTGAAATCTGCCTGCGCCAATCGCTTTATCTCGGCAAATTACATAAGGAACAGTGAAAAAAGTGCTCGATTTCGAACTTTTAACTTTTGGGGTAAAAAAGTAGCAAAGGGGTTAACCTTCTGTTTTTTTCAAAAATCGCAAATAATTAAATGGTCTTTTTATCACTCTACCCGACGTATTTTGACCCGGGGAGTTCGAAAAACCACATTACAAGTGGCGCAAACGCTCGTAAGCATGACCAAAATGCGTTTGAATTATTTCAACTTTAAACGCCCATAAATCCTAAAATATGATACTTACGTGAAATTTGCCTGCGCCAATCGCTTTATCTCGGCAAATTACATAAGGAACAGTGAAAAAAGAGCTCGATTTCGAACTTTTAACTTTTGGGGTAAAAAAGTAGCAAAGGGGTTAACCTTCTGTTTTTTTCAAAAATCGCAAATAATTAAATGGTCTTTTTATCACTCTACCCGTCGTATTTTGACCCGGGGAGTTCGAAAAACCACATTACAAGTGGCGCAAACGCTCGTAAGCATGACCAAAATGCGTTTGAATTATTTCAACTTTAAACGCCCATAAATCCTAAAATATGATACTTACGTGAAATCTGCCTGCGCCAATCGCTTTATCTCGGCAAATTACATAAGGAACAGTGAAAAAAGTGCTCGATTTCGAACTTTTAACTTTTGGGGTAAAAAAGTAGCAAAGGGGTTAACCTTCTGTTTTTTTCAAAAATCGCAAATAATTAAATGGTCTTTTTATCACTCTACCCGACGTATTTTGACCCGGGGAGTTCGAAAAACCACATTACAAGTGGCGCAAACGCTCGTAAGCATGACCAAAATGCGTTTGAATTATTTCAACTTTAAACGCCCATAAATCCTAAAATATGATACTTACGTGAAATCTGCCTGCGCCAATCGCTTTATCTCGGCAAATTACATAAGGAACAGTGAAAAAAGTGCTCGATTTCGAACTTTTAACTTTTGGGGTAAAAAAGTAGCAAAGGGGTTAACCTTCTGTTTTTTTCAAAAATCGCAAATAATTAAATGGTCTTTTTATCACTCTACCCGACGTATTTTGACCCGGGGAGTTCGAAAAACCACATTACAAGTGGCGCAAACGCTCGTAAGCATGACCAAAATGCGTTTGAATTATTTCAACTTTAAACGCCCATAAATCCTAAAATATGATACTTACGTGAAATCTGCCTGCGCCAATCGCTTTATCTCGGCAAATTACATAAGGAACAGTGAAAAAAGTGCTCGATTTCGAACTTTTAACTTTTGGGGTAAAAAAGTAGCAAAGGGGTTAACCTTCTGTTTTTTTCAAAAATCGCAAATAATTAAATGGTCTTTTTATCACTCTACCCGACGTATTTTGACCCGGGGAGTTTCGAAAAACCACATTACAAGTGGCGCAAACGCTCGTAAGCATGACCAAAATGCGTTTGAATTATTTCAACTTTAAACGCCCATAAATCCTAAAATATGATACTTACGTGAAATCTGCCTGCGCCAATCGCTTTATCTCGGCAAATTACATAAGGAACAGTGAAAAAAGTGCTCGATTTCGAACTTTTAACTTTTGGGGTAAAAAAGTAGCAAAGGGGTTAACCTTCTGTTTTTTACAAAAATCGCAAATAATTAAATGGTCTTTTTATCACTCTACCCGACGTATTTTGACCCGGGGAGTTCGAAAAACCACATTACAAGTGGCGCAAACGCTCGTAAGCATGACCAAAATGCGTTTGAATTATTTCAACTTTAAACGCCCATAAATCCTAAAATATGATACTTACGTGAAATCTGCCTGCGCCAATCGCTTTATCTCGGCAAATTACATAAGGAACAGTGAAAAAAGTGCTCGATTTCGAACTTTTAACTTTTGGGGTAAAAAAGTAGCAAAGGGGTTAACCTTCTGTTTTTTACAAAAATCGCAAATAATTAAATGGTCTTTTTATCACTCTACCCGACGTATTTTGACCCGGGGAGTTCGAAAAACCACATTACAAGTGGCGCAAACGCTCGTAAGCATGACCAAAATGCGTTTGAATTATTTCAACTTTAAACGCCCATAAATCCTAAAATATGATACTTACGTGAAATCTGCCTGCGCCAATCGCTTTATCTCGGCAAATTACATAAGGAACAGTGAAAAAAGTGCTCGATTTCGAACTTTTAACTTTTGGGGTAAAAGAGTAGCAAAGGGGTTAACCTTCTGTTTTTTTCAAAAATCGCAAATAATTAAATGGTCTTTTTATCACTCTACCCGACGTATTTTGACCCGGGGAGTTCGAAAAACCACATTACAAGTGGCGCAAACGCTCGTAAGCATGACCAAAATGCGTTTGAATTATTTCAACTTTAAACGCCCATAAATCCTAAAATATGATACTTACGTGAAATCTGCCTGCGCCAATCGCTTTATCTCGGCAAATTACATAAGGAACAGTGAAAAAAGTGCTCGATTTCGAACTTTTAACTTTTGGGGTAAAAAAGTAGCAAAGGGGTTAACCTTCTGTTTTTTTCAAAAATCGCAAATAATTAAATGGTCTTTTTATCACTCTACCCGACGTATTTTGACCCGGGGAGTTCGAAAAACCACATTACAAGTGGCGCAAACGCTCGTAAGCATGACCAAAATGCGTTTGAATTATTTCAACTTTAAACGCCCATAAATCCTAAAATATGATACTTACGTGAAATCTGCCTGCGCCAATCGCTTTATCTCGGCAAATTACATAAGGAACAGTGAAAAAAGTGCTCGATTTCGAACTTTTAACTTTTGGGGTAAAAAAGTAGCAAAGGGGTTAACCTTCTGTTTTTTTCAAAAATCGCAAATAATTAAATGGTCTTTTTATCACTCTACCCGACGTATTTTGACCCGGGGAGTTCGAAAAACCACATTACAAGTGGCGCAAACGCTCGTAAGCATGACCAAAATGCGTTTGAATTATTTCAACTTTAAACGCCCATAAATCCTAAAATATGATACTTACGTGAAATCTGCCTGCGCCAATCGCTTTATCTCGGCAAATTACATAAGGAACAGTGAAAAAAGTGCTCGATTTCGAACTTTTAACTTTTGGGGTAAAAAAGTAGCAAAGGGGTTAACCTTCTGTTTTTTTCAAAAATCGCAAATAATTAAATGGTCTTTTTATCACTCTACCCGACGTATTTTGACCCGGGGAGTTCGAAAAACCACATTACAAGTGGCGCAAACGCTCGTAAGCATGACCAAAATGCGTTTGAATTATTTCAACTTTAAACGCCCATAAATCCTAAAATATGATACTTACGTGAAATCTGCCTGCGCCAATCGCTTTATCTCGGCAAATTACATAAGGAACAGTGAAAAAAGTGCTCGATTTCGAACTTTTAACTTTTGGGGTAAAAAAGTAGCAAAGGGGTTAACCTTCTGTTTTTTTCAAAAATCGCAAATAATTAAATGGTCTTTTTATCACTCTACCCGACGTATTTTGACCCGGGGAGTTCGAAAAACCACATTACAAGTGGCGCAAACGCTCGTAAGCATGACCAAAATGCGTTTGAATTATTTCAACTTTAAACGCCCATAAATCCTAAAATATGATACTTACGTGAAATCTGCCTGCGCCAATCGCTTTATCTCGGCAAATTACATAAGGAACAGTGAAAAAAGTGCTCGATTTCGAACTTTTAACTTTTGGGGTAAAAAAGTAGCAAAGGGGTTAACCTTCTGTTTTTTTCAAAAATCGCAAATAATTAAATGGTCTTTTTATCACTCTACCCGACGTATTTTGACCCGGGGAGTTCGAAAAACCACATTACAAGTGGCGCAAACGCTCGTAAGCATGACCAAAATGCGTTTGAATTATTTCAACTTTAAACGCCCATAAATCCTAAAATATGATACTTACGTGAAATCTGCCTGCGCCAATCGCTTTATCTCGGCAAATTACATAAGGAACAGTGAAAAAAGTGCTCGATTTCGAACTTTTAACTTTTGGGGTAAAAAAGTAGCAAAGGGGTTAACCTTCTGTTTTTTTCAAAAATCGCAAATAATTAAATGGTCTTTTTATCACTCTACCCGACGTATTTTGACCCGGGGAGTTCGAAAAACCACATTACAAGTGGCGCAAACGCTCGTAAGCATGACCAAAATGCGTTTGAATTATTTCAACTTTAAACGCCCATAAATCCTAAAATATGATACTTACGTGAAATCTGCCTGCGCCAATCGCTTTATCTCGGCAAATTACATAAGGAACAGTGAAAAAAGTGCTCGATTTCGAACTTTTAACTTTTGGGGTAAAAAAGTAGCAAAGGGGTTAACCTTCTGTTTTTTTCAAAAATCGCAAATAATTAAATGGTCTTTTTATCACTCTACCCGACGTATTTTGACCCGGGGAGTTCGAAAAACCACATTACAAGTGGCGCAAACGCTCGTAAGCATGACCAAAATGCGTTTGAATTATTTCAACTTTAAACGCCCATAAATCCTAAAATATGATACTTACGTGAAATCTGCCTGCGCCAATCGCTTTATCTCGGCAAATTACATAAGGAACAGTGAAAAAAGTGCTCGATTTCGAACTTTTAACTTTTGGGGTAAAAAAGTAGCAAAGGGGTTAACCTTCTGTTTTTTTCAAAAATCGCAAATAATTAAATGGTCTTTTTATCACTCTACCCGACGTATTTTGACCCGGGGAGTTCGAAAAACCACATTACAAGTGGCGCAAACGCTCGTAAGCATGACCAAAATGCGTTTGAATTATTTCAACTTTAAACGCCCATAAATCCTAAAATATGATACTTACGTGAAATCTGCCTGCGCCAATCGCTTTATCTCGGCAAATTACATAAGGAACAGTGAAAAAAGTGCTCGATTTCGAACTTTTAACTTTTGGGGTAAAAAAGTAGCAAAGGGGTTAACCTTCTGTTTTTTTCAAAAATCGCAAATAATTAAATGGTCTTTTTATCACTCTACCCGACGTATTTTGACCCGGGGAGTTCGAAAAACCACATTACAAGTGGCGCAAACGCTCGTAAGCATGACCAAAATGCGTTTGAATTATTTCAACTTTAAACGCCCATAAATCCTAAAATATGATACTTACGTGAAATCTGCCTGCGCCAATCGCTTTATCTCGGCAAATTACATAAGGAACAGTGAAAAAAGTGCTCGATTTCGAACTTTTAACTTTTGGGGTAAAAAAGTAGCAAAGGGGTTAACCTTCTGTTTTTTTCAAAAATCGCAAATAATTAAATGGTCTTTTTATCACTCTACCCGACGTATTTTGACCCGGGGAGTTCGAAAAACCACATTACAAGTGGCGCAAACGCTCGTAAGCATGACCAAAATGCGTTTGAATTATTTCAACTTTAAACGCCCATAAATCCTAAAATATGATACTTACGTGAAATCTGCCTGCGCCAATCGCTTTATCTCGGCAAATTACATAAGGAACAGTGAAAAAAGTGCTCGATTTCGAACTTTTAACTTTTGGGGTAAAAAAGTAGCAAAGGGGTTAACCTTCTGTTTTTTTCAAAAATCGCAAATAATTAAATGGTCTTTTTATCACTCTACCCGACGTATTTTGACCCGGGGAGTTCGAAAAACCACATTACAAGTGGCGCAAACGCTCGTAAGCATGACCAAAATGCGTTTGAATTATTTCAACTTTAAACGCCCATAAATCCTAAAATATGATACTTACGTGAAATCTGCCTGCGCCAATCGCTTTATCTCGGCAAATTACATAAGGAACAGTGAAAAAAGTGCTCGATTTCGAACTTTTAACTTTTGGGGTAAAAAAGTAGCAAAGGGGTTAACCTTCTGTTTTTTTCAAAAATCGCAAATAATTAAATGGTCTTTTTATCACTCTACCCGACGTATTTTGACCCGGGGAGTTCGAAAAACCACATTACAAGTGGCGCAAACGCTCGTAAGCATGACCAAAATGCGTTTGAATTATTTCAACTTTAAACGCCCATAAATCCTAAAATATGATACTTACGTGAAATCTGCCTGCGCCAATCGCTTTATCTCGGCAAATTACATAAGGAACAGTGAAAAAAGTGCTCGATTTCGAACTTTTAACTTTTGGGGTAAAAAAGTAGCAAAGGGGTTAACCTTCTGTTTTTTTCAAAAATCGCAAATAATTAAATGGTCTTTTTATCACTCTACCCGACGTATTTTGACCCGGGGAGTTCGAAAAACCACATTACAAGTGGCGCAAACGCTCGTAAGCATGACCAAAATGCGTTTGAATTATTTCAACTTTAAACGCCCATAAATCCTAAAATATGATACTTACGTGAAATCTGCCTGCGCCAATCGCTTTATCTCGGCAAATTACATAAGGAACAGTGAAAAAAGTGCTCGATTTCGAACTTTTAACTTTTGGGGTAAAAAAGTAGCAAAGGGGTTAACCTTCTGTTTTTTTCAAAAATCGCAAATAATTAAATGGTCTTTTTATCACTCTACCCGACGTATTTTGACCCGGGGAGTTCGAAAAACCACATTACAAGTGGCGCAAACGCTCGTAAGCATGACCAAAATGCGTTTGAATTATTTCAACTTTAAACGCCCATAAATCCTAAAATATGATACTTACGTGAAATCTGCCTGCGCCAATCGCTTTATCTCGGCAAATTACATAAGGAACAGTGAAAAAAGTGCTCGATTTCGAACTTTTAACTTTTGGGGTAAAAAAGTAGCAAAGGGGTTAACCTTCTGTTTTTTTCAAAAATCGCAAATAATTAAATGGTCTTTTTATCACTCTACCCGACGTATTTTGACCCGGGGAGTTCGAAAAACCACATTACAAGTGGCGCAAACGCTCGTAAGCATGACCAAAATGCGTTTGAATTATTTCAACTTTAAACGCCCATAAATCCTAAAATATGATACTTACGTGAAATCTGCCTGCGCCAATCGCTTTATCTCGGCAAATTACATAAGGAACAGTGAAAAAAGTGCTCGATTTCGAACTTTTAACTTTTGGGGTAAAAAAGTAGCAAAGGGGTTAACCTTCTGTTTTTTTCAAAAATCGCAAATAATTAAATGGTCTTTTTATCACTCTACCCGACGTATTTTGACCCGGGGAGTTCGAAAAACCACATTACAAGTGGCGCAAACGCTCGTAAGCATGACCAAAATGCGTTTGAATTATTTCAACTTTAAACGCCCATAAATCCTAAAATATGATACTTACGTGAAATCTGCCTGCGCCAATCGCTTTATCTCGGCAAATTACATAAGGAACAGTGAAAAAAGTGCTCGATTTCGAACTTTTAACTTTTGGGGTAAAAAAGTAGCAAAGGGGTTAACCTTCTGTTTTTTTCAAAAATCGCAAATAATTAAATGGTCTTTTTATCACTCTACCCGACGTATTTTGACCCGGGGAGTTCGAAAAACCACATTACAAGTGGCGCAAACGCTCGTAAGCATGACCAAAATGCGTTTGAATTATTTCAACTTTAAACGCCCATAAATCCTAAAATATGATACTTACGTGAAATCTGCCTGCGCCAATCGCTTTATCTCGGCAAATTACATAAGGAACAGTGAAAAAAGTGCTCGATTTCGAACTTTTAACTTTTGGGGTAAAAAAGTAGCAAAGGGGTTAACCTTCTGTTTTTTTCAAAAATCGCAAATAATTAAATGGTCTTTTTATCACTCTACCCGACGTATTTTGACCCGGGGAGTTCGAAAAACCACATTACAAGTGGCGCAAACGCTCGTAAGCATGACCAAAATGCGTTTGAATTATTTCAACTTTAAACGCCCATAAATCCTAAAATATGATACTTACGTGAAATCTGCCTGCGCCAATCGCTTTATCTCGGCAAATTACATAAGGAACAGTGAAAAAAGTGCTCGATTTCGAACTTTTAACTTTTGGGGTAAAAAAGTAGCAAAGGGGTTAACCTTCTGTTTTTTTCAAAAATCGCAAATAATTAAATGGTCTTTTTATCACTCTACCCGACGTATTTTGACCCGGGGAGTTCGAAAAACCACATTACAAGTGGCGCAAACGCTCGTAAGCATGACCAAAATGCGTTTGAATTATTTCAACTTTAAACGCCCATAAATCCTAAAATATGATACTTACGTGAAATCTGCCTGCGCCAATCGCTTTATCTCGGCAAATTACATAAGGAACAGTGAAAAAAGTGCTCGATTTCGAACTTTTAACTTTTGGGGTAAAAAAGTAGCAAAGGGGTTAACCTTCTGTTTTTTTCAAAAATCGCAAATAATTAAATGGTCTTTTTATCACTCTACCCGACGTATTTTGACCCGGGGAGTTCGAAAAACCACATTACAAGTGGCGCAAACGCTCGTAAGCATGACCAAAATGCGTTTGAATTATTTCAACTTTAAACGCCCATAAATCCTAAAATATGATACTTACGTGAAATCTGCCTGCGCCAATCGCTTTATCTCGGCAAATTACATAAGGAACAGTGAAAAAAGTGCTCGATTTCGAACTTTTAACTTTTGGGGTAAAAAAGTAGCAAAGGGGTTAACCTTCTGTTTTTTTCAAAAATCGCAAATAATTAAATGGTCTTTTTATCACTCTACCCGACGTATTTTGACCCGGGGAGTTCGAAAAACCACATTACAAGTGGCGCAAACGCTCGTAAGCATGACCAAAATGCGTTTGAATTATTTCAACTTTAAACGCCCATAAATCCTAAAATATGATACTTACGTGAAATCTGCCTGCGCCAATCGCTTTATCTCGGCAAATTACATAAGGAACAGTGAAAAAAGTGCTCGATTTCGAACTTTTAACTTTTGGGGTAAAAAAGTAGCAAAGGGGTTAACCTTCTGTTTTTTTCAAAAATCGCAAATAATTAAATGGTCTTTTTATCACTCTACCCGACGTATTTTGACCCGGGGAGTTCGAAAAACCACATTACAAGTGGCGCAAACGCTCGTAAGCATGACCAAAATGCGTTTGAATTATTTCAACTTTAAACGCCCATAAATCCTAAAATATGATACTTACGTGAAATCTGCCTGCGCCAATCGCTTTATCTCGGCAAATTACATAAGGAACAGTGAAAAAAGTGCTCGATTTCGAACTTTTAACTTTTGGGGTAAAAAAGTAGCAAAGGGGTTAACCTTCTGTTTTTTTCAAAAATCGCAAATAATTAAATGGTCTTTTTATCACTCTACCCGACGTATTTTGACCCGGGGAGTTCGAAAAACCACATTACAAGTGGCGCAAACGCTCGTAAGCATGACCAAAATGCGTTTGAATTATTTCAACTTTAAACGCCCATAAATCCTAAAATATGATACTTACGTGAAATCTGCCTGCGCCAATCGCTTTATCTCGGCAAATTACATAAGGAACAGTGAAAAAAGTGCTCGATTTCGAACTTTTAACTTTTGGGGTAAAAAAGTAGCAAAGGGGTTAACCTTCTGTTTTTTTCAAAAATCGCAAATAATTAAATGGTCTTTTTATCACTCTACCCGACGTATTTTGACCCGGGGAGTTCGAAAAACCACATTACAAGTGGCGCAAACGCTCGTAAGCATGACCAAAATGCGTTTGAATTATTTCAACTTTAAACGCCCATAAATCCTAAAATATGATACTTACGTGAAATCTGCCTGCGCCAATCGCTTTATCTCGGCAAATTACATAAGGAACAGTGAAAAAAGTGCTCGATTTCGAACTTTTAACTTTTGGGGTAAAAAAGTAGCAAAGGGGTTAACCTTCTGTTTTTTTCAAAAATCGCAAATAATTAAATGGTCTTTTTATCACTCTACCCGACGTATTTTGACCCGGGGAGTTCGAAAAACCACATTACAAGTGGCGCAAACGCTCGTAAGCATGACCAAAATGCGTTTGAATTATTTCAACTTTAAACGCCCATAAATCCTAAAATATGATACTTACGTGAAATCTGCCTGCGCCAATCGCTTTATCTCGGCAAATTACATAAGGAACAGTGAAAAAAGTGCTCGATTTCGAACTTTTAACTTTTGGGGTAAAAAAGTAGCAAAGGGGTTAACCTTCTGTTTTTTTCAAAAATCGCAAATAATTAAATGGTCTTTTTATCACTCTACCCGACGTATTTTGACCCGGGGAGTTCGAAAAACCACATTACAAGTGGCGCAAACGCTCGTAAGCATGACCAAAATGCGTTTGAATTATTTCAACTTTAAACGCCCATAAATCCTAAAATATGATACTTACGTGAAATCTGCCTGCGCCAATCGCTTTATCTCGGCAAATTACATAAGGAACAGTGAAAAAAGTGCTCGATTTCGAACTTTTAACTTTTGGGGTAAAAAAGTAGCAAAGGGGTTAACCTTCTGTTTTTTTCAAAAATCGCAAATAATTAAATGGTCTTTTTATCACTCTACCCGACGTATTTTGACCCGGGGAGTTCGAAAAACCACATTACAAGTGGCGCAAACGCTCGTAAGCATGACCAAAATGCGTTTGAATTATTTCAACTTTAAACGCCCATAAATCCTAAAATATGATACTTACGTGAAATCTGCCTGCGCCAATCGCTTTATCTCGGCAAATTACATAAGGAACAGTGAAAAAAGTGCTCGATTTCGAACTTTTAACTTTTGGGGTAAAAAAGTAGCAAAGGGGTTAACCTTCTGTTTTTTTCAAAAATCGCAAATAATTAAATGGTCTTTTTATCACTCTACCCGACGTATTTTGACCCGGGGAGTTCGAAAAACCACATTACAAGTGGCGCAAACGCTCGTAAGCATGACCAAAATGCGTTTGAATTATTTCAACTTTAAACGCCCATAAATCCTAAAATATGATACTTACGTGAAATCTGCCTGCGCCAATCGCTTTATCTCGGCAAATTACATAAGGAACAGTGAAAAAAGTGCTCGATTTCGAACTTTTAACTTTTGGGGTAAAAAAGTAGCAAAGGGGTTAACCTTCTGTTTTTTTCAAAAATCGCAAATAATTAAATGGTCTTTTTATCACTCTACCCGACGTATTTTGACCCGGGGAGTTCGAAAAACCACATTACAAGTGGCGCAAACGCTCGTAAGCATGACCAAAATGCGTTTGAATTATTTCAACTTTAAACGCCCATAAATCCTAAAATATGATACTTACGTGAAATCTGCCTGCGCCAATCGCTTTATCTCGGCAAATTACATAAGGAACAGTGAAAAAAGTGCTCGATTTCGAACTTTTAACTTTTGGGGTAAAAAAGTAGCAAAGGGGTTAACCTTCTGTTTTTTTCAAAAATCGCAAATAATTAAATGGTCTTTTTATCACTCTACCCGACGTATTTTGACCCGGGGAGTTCGAAAAACCACATTACAAGTGGCGCAAACGCTCGTAAGCATGACCAAAATGCGTTTGAATTATTTCAACTTTAAACGCCCATAAATCCTAAAATATGATACTTACGTGAAATCTGCCTGCGCCAATCGCTTTATCTCGGCAAATTACATAAGGAACAGTGAAAAAAGTGCTCGATTTCGAACTTTTAACTTTTGGGGTAAAAAAGTAGCAAAGGGGTTAACCTTCTGTTTTTTTCAAAAATCGCAAATAATTAAATGGTCTTTTTATCACTCTACCCGACGTATTTTGACCCGGGGAGTTCGAAAAACCACATTACAAGTGGCGCAAACGCTCGTAAGCATGACCAAAATGCGTTTGAATTATTTCAACTTTAAACGCCCATAAATCCTAAAATATGATACTTACGTGAAATCTGCCTGCGCCAATCGCTTTATCTCGGCAAATTACATAAGGAACAGTGAAAAAAGTGCTCGATTTCGAACTTTTAACTTTTGGGGTAAAAAAGTAGCAAAGGGGTTAACCTTCTGTTTTTTTCAAAAATCGCAAATAATTAAATGGTCTTTTTATCACTCTACCCGACGTATTTTGACCCGGGGAGTTCGAAAAACCACATTACAAGTGGCGCAAACGCTCGTAAGCATGACCAAAATGCGTTTGAATTATTTCAACTTTAAACGCCCATAAATCCTAAAATATGATACTTACGTGAAATCTGCCTGCGCCAATCGCTTTATCTCGGCAAATTACATAAGGAACAGTGAAAAAAGTGCTCGATTTCGAACTTTTAACTTTTGGGGTAAAAAAGTAGCAAAGGGGTTAACCTTCTGTTTTTTTCAAAAATCGCAAATAATTAAATGGTCTTTTTATCACTCTACCCGACGTATTTTGACCCGGGGAGTTCGAAAAACCACATTACAAGTGGCGCAAACGCTCGTAAGCATGACCAAAATGCGTTTGAATTATTTCAACTTTAAACGCCCATAAATCCTAAAATATGATACTTACGTGAAATCTGCCTGCGCCAATCGCTTTATCTCGGCAAATTACATAAGGAACAGTGAAAAAAGTGCTCGATTTCGAACTTTTAACTTTTGGGGTAAAAAAGTAGCAAAGGGGTTAACCTTCTGTTTTTTTCAAAAATCGCAAATAATTAAATGGTCTTTTTATCACTCTACCCGACGTATTTTGACCCGGGGAGTTCGAAAAACCACATTACAAGTGGCGCAAACGCTCGTAAGCATGACCAAAATGCGTTTGAATTATTTCAACTTTAAACGCCCATAAATCCTAAAATATGATACTTACGTGAAATCTGCCTGCGCCAATCGCTTTATCTCGGCAAATTACATAAGGAACAGTGAAAAAAGTGCTCGATTTCGAACTTTTAACTTTTGGGGTAAAAAAGTAGCAAAGGGGTTAACCTTCTGTTTTTTTCAAAAATCGCAAATAATTAAATGGTCTTTTTATCACTCTACCCGACGTATTTTGACCCGGGGAGTTCGAAAAACCACATTACAAGTGGCGCAAACGCTCGTAAGCATGACCAAAATGCGTTTGAATTATTTCAACTTTAAACGCCCATAAATCCTAAAATATGATACTTACGTGAAATCTGCCTGCGCCAATCGCTTTATCTCGGCAAATTACATAAGGAACAGTGAAAAAAGTGCTCGATTTCGAACTTTTAACTTTTGGGGTAAAAAAGTAGCAAAGGGGTTAACCTTCTGTTTTTTTCAAAAATCGCAAATAATTAAATGGTCTTTTTATCACTCTACCCGACGTATTTTGACCCGGGGAGTTCGAAAAACCACATTACAAGTGGCGCAAACGCTCGTAAGCATGACCAAAATGCGTTTGAATTATTTCAACTTTAAACGCCCATAAATCCTAAAATATGATACTTACGTGAAATCTGCCTGCGCCAATCGCTTTATCTCGGCAAATTACATAAGGAACAGTGAAAAAAGTGCTCGATTTCGAACTTTTAACTTTTGGGGTAAAAAAGTAGCAAAGGGGTTAACCTTCTGTTTTTTTCAAAAATCGCAAATAATTAAATGGTCTTTTTATCACTCTACCCGACGTATTTTGACCCGGGGAGTTCGAAAAACCACATTACAAGTGGCGCAAACGCTCGTAAGCATGACCAAAATGCGTTTGAATTATTTCAACTTTAAACGCCCATAAATCCTAAAATATGATACTTACGTGAAATCTGCCTGCGCCAATCGCTTTATCTCGGCAAATTACATAAGGAACAGTGAAAAAAGTGCTCGATTTCGAACTTTTAACTTTTGGGGTAAAAAAGTAGCAAAGGGGTTAACCTTCTGTTTTTTTCAAAAATCGCAAATAATTAAATGGTCTTTTTATCACTCTACCCGACGTATTTTGACCCGGGGAGTTCGAAAAACCACATTACAAGTGGCGCAAACGCTCGTAAGCATGACCAAAATGCGTTTGAATTATTTCAACTTTAAACGCCCATAAATCCTAAAATATGATACTTACGTGAAATCTGCCTGCGCCAATCGCTTTATCTCGGCAAATTACATAAGGAACAGTGAAAAAAGTGCTCGATTTCGAACTTTTAACTTTTGGGGTAAAAAAGTAGCAAAGGGGTTAACCTTCTGTTTTTTTCAAAAATCGCAAATAATTAAATGGTCTTTTTATCACTCTACCCGACGTATTTTGACCCGGGGAGTTCGAAAAACCACATTACAAGTGGCGCAAACGCTCGTAAGCATGACCAAAATGCGTTTGAATTATTTCAACTTTAAACGCCCATAAATCCTAAAATATGATACTTACGTGAAATCTGCCTGCGCCAATCGCTTTATCTCGGCAAATTACATAAGGAACAGTGAAAAAAGTGCTCGATTTCGAACTTTTAACTTTTGGGGTAAAAAAGTAGCAAAGGGGTTAACCTTCTGTTTTTTTCAAAAATCGCAAATAATTAAATGGTCTTTTTATCACTCTACCCGACGTATTTTGACCCGGGGAGTTCGAAAAACCACATTACAAGTGGCGCAAACGCTCGTAAGCATGACCAAAATGCGTTTGAATTATTTCAACTTTAAACGCCCATAAATCCTAAAATATGATACTTACGTGAAATCTGCCTGCGCCAATCGCTTTATCTCGGCAAATTACATAAGGAACAGTGAAAAAAGTGCTCGATTTCGAACTTTTAACTTTTGGGGTAAAAAAGTAGCAAAGGGGTTAACCTTCTGTTTTTTTCAAAAATCGCAAATAATTAAATGGTCTTTTTATCACTCTACCCGACGTATTTTGACCCGGGGAGTTCGAAAAACCACATTACAAGTGGCGCAAACGCTCGTAAGCATGACCAAAATGCGTTTGAATTATTTCAACTTTAAACGCCCATAAATCCTAAAATATGATACTTACGTGAAATCTGCCTGCGCCAATCGCTTTATCTCGGCAAATTACATAAGGAACAGTGAAAAAAGTGCTCGATTTCGAACTTTTAACTTTTGGGGTAAAAAAGTAGCAAAGGGGTTAACCTTCTGTTTTTTTCAAAAATCGCAAATAATTAAATGGTCTTTTTATCACTCTACCCGACGTATTTTGACCCGGGGAGTTCGAAAAACCACATTACAAGTGGCGCAAACGCTCGTAAGCATGACCAAAATGCGTTTGAATTATTTCAACTTTAAACGCCCATAAATCCTAAAATATGATACTTACGTGAAATCTGCCTGCGCCAATCGCTTTATCTCGGCAAATTACATAAGGAACAGTGAAAAAAGTGCTCGATTTCGAACTTTTAACTTTTGGGGTAAAAAAGTAGCAAAGGGGTTAACCTTCTGTTTTTTTCAAAAATCGCAAATAATTAAATGGTCTTTTTATCACTCTACCCGACGTATTTTGACCCGGGGAGTTCGAAAAACCACATTACAAGTGGCGCAAACGCTCGTAAGCATGACCAAAATGCGTTTGAATTATTTCAACTTTAAACGCCCATAAATCCTAAAATATGATACTTACGTGAAATCTGCCTGCGCCAATCGCTTTATCTCGGCAAATTACATAAGGAACAGTGAAAAAAGTGCTCGATTTCGAACTTTTAACTTTTGGGGTAAAAAAGTAGCAAAGGGGTTAACCTTCTGTTTTTTTCAAAAATCGCAAATAATTAAATGGTCTTTTTATCACTCTACCCGACGTATTTTGACCCGGGGAGTTCGAAAAACCACATTACAAGTGGCGCAAACGCTCGTAAGCATGACCAAAATGCGTTTGAATTATTTCAACTTTAAACGCCCATAAATCCTAAAATATGATACTTACGTGAAATCTGCCTGCGCCAATCGCTTTATCTCGGCAAATTACATAAGGAACAGTGAAAAAAGTGCTCGATTTCGAACTTTTAACTTTTGGGGTAAAAAAGTAGCAAAGGGGTTAACCTTCTGTTTTTTTCAAAAATCGCAAATAATTAAATGGTCTTTTTATCACTCTACCCGACGTATTTTGACCCGGGGAGTTCGAAAAACCACATTACAAGTGGCGCAAACGCTCGTAAGCATGACCAAAATGCGTTTGAATTATTTCAACTTTAAACGCCCATAAATCCTAAAATATGATACTTACGTGAAATCTGCCTGCGCCAATCGCTTTATCTCGGCAAATTACATAAGGAACAGTGAAAAAAGTGCTCGATTTCGAACTTTTAACTTTTGGGGTAAAAAAGTAGCAAAGGGGTTAACCTTCTGTTTTTTTCAAAAATCGCAAATAATTAAATGGTCTTTTTATCACTCTACCCGACGTATTTTGACCCGGGGAGTTCGAAAAACCACATTACAAGTGGCGCAAACGCTCGTAAGCATGACCAAAATGCGTTTGAATTATTTCAACTTTAAACGCCCATAAATCCTAAAATATGATACTTACGTGAAATCTGCCTGCGCCAATCGCTTTATCTCGGCAAATTACATAAGGAACAGTGAAAAAAGTGCTCGATTTCGAACTTTTAACTTTTGGGGTAAAAAAGTAGCAAAGGGGTTAACCTTCTGTTTTTTTCAAAAATCGCAAATAATTAAATGGTCTTTTTATCACTCTACCCGACGTATTTTGACCCGGGGAGTTCGAAAAACCACATTACAAGTGGCGCAAACGCTCGTAAGCATGACCAAAATGCGTTTGAATTATTTCAACTTTAAACGCCCATAAATCCTAAAATATGATACTTACGTGAAATCTGCCTGCGCCAATCGCTTTATCTCGGCAAATTACATAAGGAACAGTGAAAAAAGTGCTCGATTTCGAACTTTTAACTTTTGGGGTAAAAAAGTAGCAAAGGGGTTAACCTTCTGTTTTTTTCAAAAATCGCAAATAATTAAATGGTCTTTTTATCACTCTACCCGACGTATTTTGACCCGGGGAGTTCGAAAAACCACATTACAAGTGGCGCAAACGCTCGTAAGCATGACCAAAATGCGTTTGAATTATTTCAACTTTAAACGCCCATAAATCCTAAAATATGATACTTACGTGAAATCTGCCTGCGCCAATCGCTTTATCTCGGCAAATTACATAAGGAACAGTGAAAAAAGTGCTCGATTTCGAACTTTTAACTTTTGGGGTAAAAAAGTAGCAAAGGGGTTAACCTTCTGTTTTTTTCAAAAATCGCAAATAATTAAATGGTCTTTTTATCACTCTACCCGACGTATTTTGACCCGGGGAGTTCGAAAAACCACATTACAAGTGGCGCAAACGCTCGTAAGCATGACCAAAATGCGTTTGAATTATTTCAACTTTAAACGCCCATAAATCCTAAAATATGATACTTACGTGAAATCTGCCTGCGCCAATCGCTTTATCTCGGCAAATTACATAAGGAACAGTGAAAAAAGTGCTCGATTTCGAACTTTTAACTTTTGGGGTAAAAAAGTAGCAAAGGGGTTAACCTTCTGTTTTTTTCAAAAATCGCAAATAATTAAATGGTCTTTTTATCACTCTACCCGACGTATTTTGACCCGGGGAGTTCGAAAAACCACATTACAAGTGGCGCAAACGCTCGTAAGCATGACCAAAATGCGTTTGAATTATTTCAACTTTAAACGCCCATAAATCCTAAAATATGATACTTACGTGAAATCTGCCTGCGCCAATCGCTTTATCTCGGCAAATTACATAAGGAACAGTGAAAAAAGTGCTCGATTTCGAACTTTTAACTTTTGGGGTAAAAAAGTAGCAAAGGGGTTAACCTTCTGTTTTTTTCAAAAATCGCAAATAATTAAATGGTCTTTTTATCACTCTACCCGACGTATTTTGACCCGGGGAGTTCGAAAAACCACATTACAAGTGGCGCAAACGCTCGTAAGCATGACCAAAATGCGTTTGAATTATTTCAACTTTAAACGCCCATAAATCCTAAAATATGATACTTACGTGAAATCTGCCTGCGCCAATCGCTTTATCTCGGCAAATTACATAAGGAACAGTGAAAAAAGTGCTCGATTTCGAACTTTTAACTTTTGGGGTAAAAAAGTAGCAAAGGGGTTAACCTTCTGTTTTTTTCAAAAATCGCAAATAATTAAATGGTCTTTTTATCACTCTACCCGACGTATTTTGACCCGGGGAGTTCGAAAAACCACATTACAAGTGGCGCAAACGCTCGTAAGCATGACCAAAATGCGTTTGAATTATTTCAACTTTAAACGCCCATAAATCCTAAAATATGATACTTACGTGAAATCTGCCTGCGCCAATCGCTTTATCTCGGCAAATTACATAAGGAACAGTGAAAAAAGTGCTCGATTTCGAACTTTTAACTTTTGGGGTAAAAAAGTAGCAAAGGGGTTAACCTTCTGTTTTTTTCAAAAATCGCAAATAATTAAATGGTCTTTTTATCACTCTACCCGACGTATTTTGACCCGGGGAGTTCGAAAAACCACATTACAAGTGGCGCAAACGCTCGTAAGCATGACCAAAATGCGTTTGAATTATTTCAACTTTAAACGCCCATAAATCCTAAAATATGATACTTACGTGAAATCTGCCTGCGCCAATCGCTTTATCTCGGCAAATTACATAAGGAACAGTGAAAAAAGTGCTCGATTTCGAACTTTTAACTTTTGGGGTAAAAAAGTAGCAAAGGGGTTAACCTTCTGTTTTTTTCAAAAATCGCAAATAATTAAATGGTCTTTTTATCACTCTACCCGACGTATTTTGACCCGGGGAGTTCGAAAAACCACATTACAAGTGGCGCAAACGCTCGTAAGCATGACCAAAATGCGTTTGAATTATTTCAACTTTAAACGCCCATAAATCCTAAAATATGATACTTACGTGAAATCTGCCTGCGCCAATCGCTTTATCTCGGCAAATTACATAAGGAACAGTGAAAAAAGTGCTCGATTTCGAACTTTTAACTTTTGGGGTAAAAAAGTAGCAAAGGGGTTAACCTTCTGTTTTTTTCAAAAATCGCAAATAATTAAATGGTCTTTTTATCACTCTACCCGACGTATTTTGACCCGGGGAGTTCGAAAAACCACATTACAAGTGGCGCAAACGCTCGTAAGCATGACCAAAATGCGTTTGAATTATTTCAACTTTAAACGCCCATAAATCCTAAAATATGATACTTACGTGAAATCTGCCTGCGCCAATCGCTTTATCTCGGCAAATTACATAAGGAACAGTGAAAAAAGTGCTCGATTTCGAACTTTTAACTTTTGGGGTAAAAAAGTAGCAAAGGGGTTAACCTTCTGTTTTTTTCAAAAATCGCAAATAATTAAATGGTCTTTTTATCACTCTACCCGACGTATTTTGACCCGGGGAGTTCGAAAAACCACATTACAAGTGGCGCAAACGCTCGTAAGCATGACCAAAATGCGTTTGAATTATTTCAACTTTAAACGCCCATAAATCCTAAAATATGATACTTACGTGAAATCTGCCTGCGCCAATCGCTTTATCTCGGCAAATTACATAAGGAACAGTGAAAAAAGTGCTCGATTTCGAACTTTTAACTTTTGGGGTAAAAAAGTAGCAAAGGGGTTAACCTTCTGTTTTTTTCAAAAATCGCAAATAATTAAATGGTCTTTTTATCACTCTACCCGACGTATTTTGACCCGGGGAGTTCGAAAAACCACATTACAAGTGGCGCAAACGCTCGTAAGCATGACCAAAATGCGTTTGAATTATTTCAACTTTAAACGCCCATAAATCCTAAAATATGATACTTACGTGAAATCTGCCTGCGCCAATCGCTTTATCTCGGCAAATTACATAAGGAACAGTGAAAAAAGTGCTCGATTTCGAACTTTTAACTTTTGGGGTAAAAAAGTAGCAAAGGGGTTAACCTTCTGTTTTTTTCAAAAATCGCAAATAATTAAATGGTCTTTTTATCACTCTACCCGACGTATTTTGACCCGGGGAGTTCGAAAAACCACATTACAAGTGGCGCAAACGCTCGTAAGCATGACCAAAATGCGTTTGAATTATTTCAACTTTAAACGCCCATAAATCCTAAAATATGATACTTACGTGAAATCTGCCTGCGCCAATCGCTTTATCTCGGCAAATTACATAAGGAACAGTGAAAAAAGTGCTCGATTTCGAACTTTTAACTTTTGGGGTAAAAAAGTAGCAAAGGGGTTAACCTTCTGTTTTTTTCAAAAATCGCAAATAATTAAATGGTCTTTTTATCACTCTACCCGACGTATTTTGACCCGGGGAGTTCGAAAAACCACATTACAAGTGGCGCAAACGCTCGTAAGCATGACCAAAATGCGTTTGAATTATTTCAACTTTAAACGCCCATAAATCCTAAAATATGATACTTACGTGAAATCTGCCTGCGCCAATCGCTTTATCTCGGCAAATTACATAAGGAACAGTGAAAAAAGTGCTCGATTTCGAACTTTTAACTTTTGGGGTAAAAAAGTAGCAAAGGGGTTAACCTTCTGTTTTTTTCAAAAATCGCAAATAATTAAATGGTCTTTTTATCACTCTACCCGACGTATTTTGACCCGGGGAGTTCGAAAAACCACATTACAAGTGGCGCAAACGCTCGTAAGCATGACCAAAATGCGTTTGAATTATTTCAACTTTAAACGCCCATAAATCCTAAAATATGATACTTACGTGAAATCTGCCTGCGCCAATCGCTTTATCTCGGCAAATTACATAAGGAACAGTGAAAAAAGTGCTCGATTTCGAACTTTTAACTTTTGGGGTAAAAAAGTAGCAAAGGGGTTAACCTTCTGTTTTTTTCAAAAATCGCAAATAATTAAATGGTCTTTTTATCACTCTACCCGACGTATTTTGACCCGGGGAGTTCGAAAAACCACATTACAAGTGGCGCAAACGCTCGTAAGCATGACCAAAATGCGTTTGAATTATTTCAACTTTAAACGCCCATAAATCCTAAAATATGATACTTACGTGAAATCTGCCTGCGCCAATCGCTTTATCTCGGCAAATTACATAAGGAACAGTGAAAAAAGTGCTCGATTTCGAACTTTTAACTTTTGGTGGTAAAAAAGTAGCAAAGGGGTTAACCTTCTGTTTTTTTCAAAAATCGCAAATAATTAAATGGTCTTTTTATCACTCTACCCGACGTATTTTGACCCGGGGAGTTCGAAAAACCACATTACAAGTGGCGCAAACGCTCGTAAGCATGACCAAAATGCGTTTGAATTATTTCAACTTTAAACGCCCATAAATCCTAAAATATGATACTTACGTGAAATCTGCCTGCGCCAATCGCTTTATCTCGGCAAATTACATAAGGAACAGTGAAAAAAGTGCTCGATTTCGAACTTTTAACTTTTGGGGTAAAAAAGTAGCAAAGGGGTTAACCTTCTGTTTTTTTCAAAAATCGCAAATAATTAAATGGTCTTTTTATCACTCTACCCGACGTATTTTGACCCGGGGAGTTCGAAAAACCACATTACAAGTGGCGCAAACGCTCGTAAGCATGACCAAAATGCGTTTGAATTATTTCAACTTTAAACGCCCATAAATCCTAAAATATGATACTTACGTGAAATCTGCCTGCGCCAATCGCTTTATCTCGGCAAATTACATAAGGAACAGTGAAAAAAGTGCTCGATTTCGAACTTTTAACTTTTGGGGTAAAAAAGTAGCAAAGGGGTTAACCTTCTGTTTTTTTCAAAAATCGCAAATAATTAAATGGTCTTTTTATCACTCTACCCGACGTATTTTGACCCGGGGAGTTCGAAAAACCACATTACAAGTGGCGCAAACGCTCGTAAGCATGACCAAAATGCGTTTGAATTATTTCAACTTTAAACGCCCATAAATCCTAAAATATGATACTTACGTGAAATCTGCCTGCGCCAATCGCTTTATCTCGGCAAATTACATAAGGAACAGTGAAAAAAGTGCTCGATTTCGAACTTTTAACTTTTGGGGTAAAAAAGTAGCAAAGGGGTTAACCTTCTGTTTTTTTCAAAAATCGCAAATAATTAAATGGTCTTTTTATCACTCTACCCGACGTATTTTGACCCGGGGAGTTCGAAAAACCACATTACAAGTGGCGCAAACGCTCGTAAGCATGACCAAAATGCGTTTGAATTATTTCAACTTTAAACGCCCATAAATCCTAAAATATGATACTTACGTGAAATCTGCCTGCGCCAATCGCTTTATCTCGGCAAATTACATAAGGAACAGTGAAAAAAGTGCTCGATTTCGAACTTTTAACTTTTGGGGTAAAAAAGTAGCAAAGGGGTTAACCTTCTGTTTTTTTCAAAAATCGCAAATAATTAAATGGTCTTTTTATCACTCTACCCGACGTATTTTGACCCGGGGAGTTCGAAAAACCACATTACAAGTGGCGCAAACGCTCGTAAGCATGACCAAAATGCGTTTGAATTATTTCAACTTTAAACGCCCATAAATCCTAAAATATGATACTTACGTGAAATCTGCCTGCGCCAATCGCTTTATCTCGGCAAATTACATAAGGAACAGTGAAAAAAGTGCTCGATTTCGAACTTTTAACTTTTGGGGTAAAAAAGTAGCAAAGGGGTTAACCTTCTGTTTTTTTCAAAAATCGCAAATAATTAAATGGTCTTTTTATCACTCTACCCGACGTATTTTGACCCGGGGAGTTCGAAAAACCACATTACAAGTGGCGCAAACGCTCGTAAGCATGACCAAAATGCGTTTGAATTATTTCAACTTTAAACGCCCATAAATCCTAAAATATGATACTTACGTGAAATCTGCCTGCGCCAATCGCTTTATCTCGGCAAATTACATAAGGAACAGTGAAAAAAGTGCTCGATTTCGAACTTTTAACTTTTGGGGTAAAAAAGTAGCAAAGGGGTTAACCTTCTGTTTTTTTCAAAAATCGCAAATAATTAAATGGTCTTTTTATCACTCTACCCGACGTATTTTGACCCGGGGAGTTCGAAAAACCACATTACAAGTGGCGCAAACGCTCGTAAGCATGACCAAAATGCGTTTGAATTATTTCAACTTTAAACGCCCATAAATCCTAAAATATGATACTTACGTGAAATCTGCCTGCGCCAATCGCTTTATCTCGGCAAATTACATAAGGAACAGTGAAAAAAGTGCTCGATTTCGAACTTTTAACTTTTGGGGTAAAAAAGTAGCAAAGGGGTTAACCTTCTGTTTTTTTCAAAAATCGCAAATAATTAAATGGTCTTTTTATCACTCTACCCGACGTATTTTGACCCGGGGAGTTCGAAAAACCACATTACAAGTGGCGCAAACGCTCGTAAGCATGACCAAAATGCGTTTGAATTATTTCAACTTTAAACGCCCATAAATCCTAAAATATGATACTTACGTGAAATCTGCCTGCGCCAATCGCTTTATCTCGGCAAATTACATAAGGAACAGTGAAAAAAGTGCTCGATTTCGAACTTTTAACTTTTGGGGTAAAAAAGTAGCAAAGGGGTTAACCTTCTGTTTTTTTCAAAAATCGCAAATAATTAAATGGTCTTTTTATCACTCTACCCGACGTATTTTGACCCGGGGAGTTCGAAAAACCACATTACAAGTGGCGCAAACGCTCGTAAGCATGACCAAAATGCGTTTGAATTATTTCAACTTTAAACGCCCATAAATCCTAAAATATGATACTTACGTGAAATCTGCCTGCGCCAATCGCTTTATCTCGGCAAATTACATAAGGAACAGTGAAAAAAGTGCTCGATTTCGAACTTTTAACTTTTGGGGTAAAAAAGTAGCAAAGGGGTTAACCTTCTGTTTTTTTCAAAAATCGCAAATAATTAAATGGTCTTTTTATCACTCTACCCGACGTATTTTGACCCGGGGAGTTCGAAAAACCACATTACAAGTGGCGCAAACGCTCGTAAGCATGACCAAAATGCGTTTGAATTATTTCAACTTTAAACGCCCATAAATCCTAAAATATGATACTTACGTGAAATCTGCCTGCGCCAATCGCTTTATCTCGGCAAATTACATAAGGAACAGTGAAAAAAGTGCTCGATTTCGAACTTTTAACTTTTGGGGTAAAAAAGTAGCAAAGGGGTTAACCTTCTGTTTTTTTCAAAAATCGCAAATAATTAAATGGTCTTTTTATCACTCTACCCGACGTATTTTGACCCGGGGAGTTCGAAAAACCACATTACAAGTGGCGCAAACGCTCGTAAGCATGACCAAAATGCGTTTGAATTATTTCAACTTTAAACGCCCATAAATCCTAAAATATGATACTTACGTGAAATCTGCCTGCGCCAATCGCTTTATCTCGGCAAATTACATAAGGAACAGTGAAAAAAGTGCTCGATTTCGAACTTTTAACTTTTGGGGTAAAAAAGTAGCAAAGGGGTTAACCTTCTGTTTTTTTCAAAAATCGCAAATAATTAAATGGTCTTTTTATCACTCTACCCGACGTATTTTGACCCGGGGAGTTCGAAAAACCACATTACAAGTGGCGCAAACGCTCGTAAGCATGACCAAAATGCGTTTGAATTATTTCAACTTTAAACGCCCATAAATCCTAAAATATGATACTTACGTGAAATCTGCCTGCGCCAATCGCTTTATCTCGGCAAATTACATAAGGAACAGTGAAAAAAGTGCTCGATTTCGAACTTTTAACTTTTGGGGTAAAAAAGTAGCAAAGGGGTTAACCTTCTGTTTTTTTCAAAAATCGCAAATAATTAAATGGTCTTTTTATCACTCTACCCGACGTATTTTGACCCGGGGAGTTCGAAAAACCACATTACAAGTGGCGCAAACGCTCGTAAGCATGACCAAAATGCGTTTGAATTATTTCAACTTTAAACGCCCATAAATCCTAAAATATGATACTTACGTGAAATCTGCCTGCGCCAATCGCTTTATCTCGGCAAATTACATAAGGAACAGTGAAAAAAGTGCTCGATTTCGAACTTTTAACTTTTGGGGTAAAAAAGTAGCAAAGGGGTTAACCTTCTGTTTTTTTCAAAAATCGCAAATAATTAAATGGTCTTTTTATCACTCTACCCGACGTATTTTGACCCGGGGAGTTCGAAAAACCACATTACAAGTGGCGCAAACGCTCGTAAGCATGACCAAAATGCGTTTGAATTATTTCAACTTTAAACGCCCATAAATCCTAAAATATGATACTTACGTGAAATCTGCCTGCGCCAATCGCTTTATCTCGGCAAATTACATAAGGAACAGTGAAAAAAGTGCTCGATTTCGAACTTTTAACTTTTGGGGTAAAAAAGTAGCAAAGGGGTTAACCTTCTGTTTTTTTCAAAAATCGCAAATAATTAAATGGTCTTTTTATCACTCTACCCGACGTATTTTGACCCGGGGAGTTCGAAAAACCACATTACAAGTGGCGCAAACGCTCGTAAGCATGACCAAAATGCGTTTGAATTATTTCAACTTTAAACGCCCATAAATCCTAAAATATGATACTTACGTGAAATCTGCCTGCGCCAATCGCTTTATCTCGGCAAATTACATAAGGAACAGTGAAAAAAGTGCTCGATTTCGAACTTTTAACTTTTGGGGTAAAAAAGTAGCAAAGGGGTTAACCTTCTGTTTTTTTCAAAAATCGCAAATAATTAAATGGTCTTTTTATCACTCTACCCGACGTATTTTGACCCGGGGAGTTCGAAAAACCACATTACAAGTGGCGCAAACGCTCGTAAGCATGACCAAAATGCGTTTGAATTATTTCAACTTTAAACGCCCATAAATCCTAAAATATGATACTTACGTGAAATCTGCCTGCGCCAATCGCTTTATCTCGGCAAATTACATAAGGAACAGTGAAAAAAGTGCTCGATTTCGAACTTTTAACTTTTGGGGTAAAAAAGTAGCAAAGGGGTTAACCTTCTGTTTTTTTCAAAAATCGCAAATAATTAAATGGTCTTTTTATCACTCTACCCGACGTATTTTGACCCGGGGAGTTCGAAAAACCACATTACAAGTGGCGCAAACGCTCGTAAGCATGACCAAAATGCGTTTGAATTATTTCAACTTTAAACGCCCATAAATCCTAAAATATGATACTTACGTGAAATCTGCCTGCGCCAATCGCTTTATCTCGGCAAATTACATAAGGAACAGTGAAAAAAGTGCTCGATTTCGAACTTTTAACTTTTGGGGTAAAAAAGTAGCAAAGGGGTTAACCTTCTGTTTTTTTCAAAAATCGCAAATAATTAAATGGTCTTTTTATCACTCTACCCGACGTATTTTGACCCGGGGAGTTCGAAAAACCACATTACAAGTGGCGCAAACGCTCGTAAGCATGACCAAAATGCGTTTGAATTATTTCAACTTTAAACGCCCATAAATCCTAAAATATGATACTTACGTGAAATCTGCCTGCGCCAATCGCTTTATCTCGGCAAATTACATAAGGAACAGTGAAAAAAGTGCTCGATTTCGAACTTTTAACTTTTGGGGTAAAAAAGTAGCAAAGGGGTTAACCTTCTGTTTTTTTCAAAAATCGCAAATAATTAAATGGTCTTTTTATCACTCTACCCGACGTATTTTGACCCGGGGAGTTCGAAAAACCACATTACAAGTGGCGCAAACGCTCGTAAGCATGACCAAAATGCGTTTGAATTATTTCAACTTTAAACGCCCATAAATCCTAAAATATGATACTTACGTGAAATCTGCCTGCGCCAATCGCTTTATCTCGGCAAATTACATAAGGAACAGTGAAAAAAGTGCTCGATTTCGAACTTTTAACTTTTGGGGTAAAAAAGTAGCAAAGGGGTTAACCTTCTGTTTTTTTCAAAAATCGCAAATAATTAAATGGTCTTTTTATCACTCTACCCGACGTATTTTGACCCGGGGAGTTCGAAAAACCACATTACAAGTGGCGCAAACGCTCGTAAGCATGACCAAAATGCGTTTGAATTATTTCAACTTTAAACGCCCATAAATCCTAAAATATGATACTTACGTGAAATCTGCCTGCGCCAATCGCTTTATCTCGGCAAATTACATAAGGAACAGTGAAAAAAGTGCTCGATTTCGAACTTTTAACTTTTGGGGTAAAAAAGTAGCAAAGGGGTTAACCTTCTGTTTTTTTCAAAAATCGCAAATAATTAAATGGTCTTTTTATCACTCTACCCGACGTATTTTGACCCGGGGAGTTCGAAAAACCACATTACAAGTGGCGCAAACGCTCGTAAGCATGACCAAAATGCGTTTGAATTATTTCAACTTTAAACGCCCATAAATCCTAAAATATGATACTTACGTGAAATCTGCCTGCGCCAATCGCTTTATCTCGGCAAATTACATAAGGAACAGTGAAAAAAGTGCTCGATTTCGAACTTTTAACTTTTGGGGTAAAAAAGTAGCAAAGGGGTTAACCTTCTGTTTTTTTCAAAAATCGCAAATAATTAAATGGTCTTTTTATCACTCTACCCGACGTATTTTGACCCGGGGAGTTCGAAAAACCACATTACAAGTGGCGCAAACGCTCGTAAGCATGACCAAAATGCGTTTGAATTATTTCAACTTTAAACGCCCATAAATCCTAAAATATGATACTTACGTGAAATCTGCCTGCGCCAATCGCTTTATCTCGGCAAATTACATAAGGAACAGTGAAAAAAGTGCTCGATTTCGAACTTTTAACTTTTGGGGTAAAAAAGTAGCAAAGGGGTTAACCTTCTGTTTTTTTCAAAAATCGCAAATAATTAAATGGTCTTTTTATCACTCTACCCGACGTATTTTGACCCGGGGAGTTCGAAAAACCACATTACAAGTGGCGCAAACGCTCGTAAGCATGACCAAAATGCGTTTGAATTATTTCAACTTTAAACGCCCATAAATCCTAAAATATGATACTTACGTGAAATCTGCCTGCGCCAATCGCTTTATCTCGGCAAATTACATAAGGAACAGTGAAAAAAGTGCTCGATTTCGAACTTTTAACTTTTGGGGTAAAAAAGTAGCAAAGGGGTTAACCTTCTGTTTTTTTCAAAAATCGCAAATAATTAAATGGTCTTTTTATCACTCTACCCGACGTATTTTGACCCGGGGAGTTCGAAAAACCACATTACAAGTGGCGCAAACGCTCGTAAGCATGACCAAAATGCGTTTGAATTATTTCAACTTTAAACGCCCATAAATCCTAAAATATGATACTTACGTGAAATCTGCCTGCGCCAATCGCTTTATCTCGGCAAATTACATAAGGAACAGTGAAAAAAGTGCTCGATTTCGAACTTTTAACTTTTGGGGTAAAAAAGTAGCAAAGGGGTTAACCTTCTGTTTTTTTCAAAAATCGCAAATAATTAAATGGTCTTTTTATCACTCTACCCGACGTATTTTGACCCGGGGAGTTCGAAAAACCACATTACAAGTGGCGCAAACGCTCGTAAGCATGACCAAAATGCGTTTGAATTATTTCAACTTTAAACGCCCATAAATCCTAAAATATGATACTTACGTGAAATCTGCCTGCGCCAATCGCTTTATCTCGGCAAATTACATAAGGAACAGTGAAAAAAGTGCTCGATTTCGAACTTTTAACTTTTGGGGTAAAAAAGTAGCAAAGGGGTTAACCTTCTGTTTTTTTCAAAAATCGCAAATAATTAAATGGTCTTTTTATCACTCTACCCGACGTATTTTGACCCGGGGAGTTCGAAAAACCACATTACAAGTGGCGCAAACGCTCGTAAGCATGACCAAAATGCGTTTGAATTATTTCAACTTTAAACGCCCATAAATCCTAAAATATGATACTTACGTGAAATCTGCCTGCGCCAATCGCTTTATCTCGGCAAATTACATAAGGAACAGTGAAAAAAGTGCTCGATTTCGAACTTTTAACTTTTGGGGTAAAAAAGTAGCAAAGGGGTTAACCTTCTGTTTTTTTCAAAAATCGCAAATAATTAAATGGTCTTTTTATCACTCTACCCGACGTATTTTGACCCGGGGAGTTCGAAAAACCACATTACAAGTGGCGCAAACGCTCGTAAGCATGACCAAAATGCGTTTGAATTATTTCAACTTTAAACGCCCATAAATCCTAAAATATGATACTTACGTGAAATCTGCCTGCGCCAATCGCTTTATCTCGGCAAATTACATAAGGAACAGTGAAAAAAGTGCTCGATTTCGAACTTTTAACTTTTGGGGTAAAAAAGTAGCAAAGGGGTTAACCTTCTGTTTTTTTCAAAAATCGCAAATAATTAAATGATCTTTTTATCACTCTACCCGACGTATTTTGACCCGGGGAGTTCGAAAAACCACATTACAAGTGGCGCAAACGCTCGTAAGCATGACCAAAATGCGTTTGAATTATTTCAACTTTAAACGCCCATAAATCCTAAAATATGATACTTACGTGAAATCTGCCTGCGCCAATCGCTTTATCTCGGCAAATTACATAAGGAACAGTGAAAAAAGTGCTCGATTTCGAACTTTTAACTTTTGGGGTAAAAAAGTAGCAAAGGGGTTAACCTTCTGTTTTTTTCAAAAATCGCAAATAATTAAATGGTCTTTTTATCACTCTACCCGACGTATTTTGACCCGGGGAGTTCGAAAAACCACATTACAAGTGGCGCAAACGCTCGTAAGCATGACCAAAATGCGTTTGAATTATTTCAACTTTAAACGCCCATAAATCCTAAAATATGATACTTACGTGAAATCTGCCTGCGCCAATCGCTTTATCTCGGCAAATTACATAAGGAACAGTGAAAAAAGTGCTCGATTTCGAACTTTTAACTTTTGGGGTAAAAAAGTAGCAAAGGGGTTAACCTTCTGTTTTTTTCAAAAATCGCAAATAATTAAATGGTCTTTTTATCACTCTACCCGACGTATTTTGACCCGGGGAGTTCGAAAAACCACATTACAAGTGGCGCAAACGCTCGTAAGCATGACCAAAATGCGTTTGAATTATTTCAACTTTAAACGCCCATAAATCCTAAAATATGATACTTACGTGAAATCTGCCTGCGCCAATCGCTTTATCTCGGCAAATTACATAAGGAACAGTGAAAAAAGTGCTCGATTTCGAACTTTTAACTTTTGGGGTAAAAAAGTAGCAAAGGGGTTAACCTTCTGTTTTTTTCAAAAATCGCAAATAATTAAATGGTCTTTTTATCACTCTACCCGACGTATTTTGACCCGGGGAGTTCGAAAAACCACATTACAAGTGGCGCAAACGCTCGTAAGCATGACCAAAATGCGTTTGAATTATTTCAACTTTAAACGCCCATAAATCCTAAAATATGATACTTACGTGAAATCTGCCTGCGCCAATCGCTTTATCTCGGCAAATTACATAAGGAACAGTGAAAAAAGTGCTCGATTTCGAACTTTTAACTTTTGGGGTAAAAAAGTAGCAAAGGGGTTAACCTTCTGTTTTTTTCAAAAATCGCAAATAATTAAATGATCTTTTTATCACTCTACCCGACGTATTTTGACCCGGGGAGTTCGAAAAACCACATTACAAGTGGCGCAAACGCTCGTAAGCATGACCAAAATGCGTTTGAATTATTTCAACTTTAAACGCCCATAAATCCTAAAATATGATACTTACGTGAAATCTGCCTGCGCCAATCGCTTTATCTCGGCAAATTACATAAGGAACAGTGAAAAAAGTGCTCGATTTCGAACTTTTAACTTTTGGGGTAAAAAAGTAGCAAAGGGGTTAACCTTCTGTTTTTTTCAAAAATCGCAAATAATTAAATGGTCTTTTTATCACTCTACCCGACGTATTTTGACCCGGGGAGTTCGAAAAACCACATTACAAGTGGCGCAAACGCTCGTAAGCATGACCAAAATGCGTTTGAATTATTTCAACTTTAAACGCCCATAAATCCTAAAATATGATACTTACGTGAAATCTGCCTGCGCCAATCGCTTTATCTCGGCAAATTACATAAGGAACAGTGAAAAAAGTGCTCGATTTCGAACTTTTAACTTTTGGGGTAAAAAAGTAGCAAAGGGGTTAACCTTCTGTTTTTTTCAAAAATCGCAAATAATTAAATGGTCTTTTTATCACTCTACCCGACGTATTTTGACCCGGGGAGTTCGAAAAACCACATTACAAGTGGCGCAAACGCTCGTAAGCATGACCAAAATGCGTTTGAATTATTTCAACTTTAAACGCCCATAAATCCTAAAATATGATACTTACGTGAAATCTGCCTGCGCCAATCGCTTTATCTCGGCAAATTACATAAGGAACAGTGAAAAAAGTGCTCGATTTCGAACTTTTAACTTTTGGGGTAAAAAAGTAGCAAAGGGGTTAACCTTCTGTTTTTTTCAAAAATCGCAAATAATTAAATGGTCTTTTTATCACTCTACCCGACGTATTTTGACCCGGGGAGTTCGAAAAACCACATTACAAGTGGCGCAAACGCTCGTAAGCATGACCAAAATGCGTTTGAATTATTTCAACTTTAAACGCCCATAAATCCTAAAATATGATACTTACGTGAAATCTGCCTGCGCCAATCGCTTTATCTCGGCAAATTACATAAGGAACAGTGAAAAAAGTGCTCGATTTCGAACTTTTAACTTTTGGGGTAAAAAAGTAGCAAAGGGGTTAACCTTCTGTTTTTTTCAAAAATCGCAAATAATTAAATGGTCTTTTTATCACTCTACCCGACGTATTTTGACCCGGGGAGTTCGAAAAACCACATTACAAGTGGCGCAAACGCTCGTAAGCATGACCAAAATGCGTTTGAATTATTTCAACTTTAAACGCCCATAAATCCTAAAATATGATACTTACGTGAAATCTGCCTGCGCCAATCGCTTTATCTCGGCAAATTACATAAGGAACAGTGAAAAAAGTGCTCGATTTCGAACTTTTAACTTTTGGGGTAAAAAAGTAGCAAAGGGGTTAACCTTCTGTTTTTTTCAAAAATCGCAAATAATTAAATGGTCTTTTTATCACTCTACCCGACGTATTTTGACCCGGGGAGTTCGAAAAACCACATTACAAGTGGCGCAAACGCTCGTAAGCAAGACCAAAATGCGTTTGAATTATTTCAACTTTAAACGCCCATAAATCCTAAAATATGATACTTACGTGAAATCTGCCTGCGCCAATCGCTTTATCTCGGCAAATTACATAAGGAACAGTGAAAAAAGTGCTCGATTTCGAACTTTTAACTTTTGGGGTAAAAAAGTAGCAAAGGGGTTAACCTTCTGTTTTTTTCAAAAATCGCAAATAATTAAATGGTCTTTTTATCACTCTACCCGACGTATTTTGACCCGGGGAGTTCGAAAAACCACATTACAAGTGGCGCAAACGCTCGTAAGCATGACCAAAATGCGTTTGAATTATTTCAACTTTAAACGCCCATAAATCCTAAAATATGATACTTACGTGAAATCTGCCTGCGCCAATCGCTTTATCTCGGCAAATTACATAAGGAACAGTGAAAAAAGTGCTCGATTTCGAACTTTTAACTTTTGGGGTAAAAAAGTAGCAAAGGGGTTAACCTTCTGTTTTTTTCAAAAATCGCAAATAATTAAATGGTCTTTTTATCACTCTACCCGACGTATTTTGACCCGGGGAGTTCGAAAAACCACATTACAAGTGGCGCAAACGCTCGTAAGCATGACCAAAATGCGTTTGAATTATTTCAACTTTAAACGCCCATAAATCCTAAAATATGATACTTACGTGAAATCTGCCTGCGCCAATCGCTTTATCTCGGCAAATTACATAAGGAACAGTGAAAAAAGTGCTCGATTTCGAACTTTTAACTTTTGGGGTAAAAAAGTAGCAAAGGGGTTAACCTTCTGTTTTTTTCAAAAATCGCAAATAATTAAATGGTCTTTTTATCACTCTACCCGACGTATTTTGACCCGGGGAGTTCGAAAAACCACATTACAAGTGGCGCAAACGCTCGTAAGCATGACCAAAATGCGTTTGAATTATTTCAACTTTAAACGCCCATAAATCCTAAAATATGATACTTACGTGAAATCTGCCTGCGCCAATCGCTTTATCTCGGCAAATTACATAAGGAACAGTGAAAAAAGTGCTCGATTTCGAACTTTTAACTTTTGGGGTAAAAAAGTAGCAAAGGGGTTAACCTTCTGTTTTTTTCAAAAATCGCAAATAATTAAATGGTCTTTTTATCACTCTACCCGACGTATTTTGACCCGGGGAGTTCGAAAAACCACATTACAAGTGGCGCAAACGCTCGTAAGCATGACCAAAATGCGTTTGAATTATTTCAACTTTAAACGCCCATAAATCCTAAAATATGATACTTACGTGAAATCTGCCTGCGCCAATCGCTTTATCTCGGCAAATTACATAAGGAACAGTGAAAAAAGTGCTCGATTTCGAACTTTTAACTTTTGGGGTAAAAAAGTAGCAAAGGGGTTAACCTTCTGTTTTTTTCAAAAATCGCAAAAAATTAAATGGTCTTTTTATCACTCTACCCGACGTATTTTGACCCGGGGAGTTCGAAAAACCACATTACAAGTGGCGCAAACGCTCGTAAGCATGACCAAAATGCGTTTGAATTATTTCAACTTTAAACGCCCATAAATCCTAAAATATGATACTTACGTGAAATCTGCCTGCGCCAATCGCTTTATCTCGGCAAATTACATAAGGAACAGTGAAAAAAGTGCTCGATTTCGAACTTTTAACTTTTGGGGTAAAAAAGTAGCAAAGGGGTTAACCTTCTGTTTTTTTCAAAAATCGCAAATAATTAAATGGTCTTTTTATCACTCTACCCGACGTATTTTGACCCGGGGAGTTCGAAAAACCACATTACAAGTGGCGCAAACGCTCGTAAGCATGACCAAAATGCGTTTGAATTATTTCAACTTTAAACGCCCATAAATCCTAAAATATGATACTTACGTGAAATCTGCCTGCGCCAATCGCTTTATCTCGGCAAATTACATAAGGAACAGTGAAAAAAGTGCTCGATTTCGAACTTTTAACTTTTGGGGTAAAAAAGTAGCAAAGGGGTTAACCTTCTGTTTTTTTCAAAAATCGCAAATAATTAAATGGTCTTTTTATCACTCTACCCGACGTATTTTGACCCGGGGAGTTCGAAAAACCACATTACAAGTGGCGCAAGCGCTCGTAAGCATGACCAAAATGCGTTTGAATTATTTCAACTTTAAACGCCCATAAATCCTAAAATATGATACTTACGTGAAATCTGCCTGCGCCAATCGCTTTATCTCGGCAAATTACATAAGGAACAGTGAAAAAAGTGCTCGATTTCGAACTTTTAACTTTTGGGGTAAAAAAGTAGCAAAGGGGTTAACCTTCTGTTTTTTTCAAAAATCGCAAATAATTAAATGGTCTTTTTATCACTCTACCCGACGTATTTTGACCCGGGGAGTTCGAAAAACCACATTACAAGTGGCGCAAACGCTCGTAAGCATGACCAAAATGCGTTTGAATTATTTCAACTTTAAACGCCCATAAATCCTAAAATATGATACTTACGTGAAATCTGCCTGCGCCAATCGCTTTATCTCGGCAAATTACATAAGGAACAGTGAAAAAAGTGCTCGATTTCGAACTTTTAACTTTTGGGGTAAAAAAGTAGCAAAGGGGTAAACCTTCTGTTTTTTTCAAAAATCGCAAATAATTAAATGGTCTTTTTATCACTCTACCCGACGTATTTTGACCCGGGGAGTTCGAAAAACCACATTACAAGTGGCGCAAACGCTCGTAAGCATGACCAAAATGCGTTTGAATTATTTCAACTTTAAACGCCCATAAATCCTAAAATATGATACTTACGTGAAATCTGCCTGCGCCAATCGCTTTATCTCGGCAAATTACATAAGGAACAGTGAAAAAAGTGCTCGATTTCGAACTTTTAACTTTTGGGGTAAAAAAGTAGCAAAGGGGTTAACCTTCTGTTTTTTTCAAAAATCGCAAATAATTAAATGATCTTTTTATCACTCTACCCGACGTATTTTGACCCGGGGAGTTCGAAAAACCACATTACAAGTGGCGCAAACGCTCGTAAGCATGACCAAAATGCGTTTGAATTATTTCAACTTTAAACGCCCATAAATCCTAAAATATGATACTTACGTGAAATCTGCCTGCGCCAATCGCTTTATCTCGGCAAATTACATAAGGAACAGTGAAAAAAGTGCTCGATTTCGAACTTTTAACTTTTGGGGTAAAAAAGTAGCAAAGGGGTTAACCTTCTGTTTTTTTCAAAAATCGCAAATAATTAAATGGTCTTTTTATCACTCTACCCGACGTATTTTGACCCGGGGAGTTCGAAAAACCACATTACAAGTGGCGCAAACGCTCGTAAGCATGACCAAAATGCGTTTGAATTATTTCAACTTTAAACGCCCATAAATCCTAAAATATGATACTTACGTGAAATCTGCCTGCGCCAATCGCTTTATCTCGGCAAATTACATAAGGAACAGTGAAAAAAGTGCTCGATTTCGAACTTTTAACTTTTGGGGTAAAAAAGTAGCAAAGGGGTTAACCTTCTGTTTTTTTCAAAAATCGCAAATAATTAAATGGTCTTTTTATCACTCTACCCGACGTATTTTGACCCGGGGAGTTCGAAAAACCACATTACAAGTGGCGCAAACGCTCGTAAGCATGACCAAAATGCGTTTGAATTATTTCAACTTTAAACGCCCATAAATCCTAAAATATGATACTTACGTGAAATCTGCCTGCGCCAATCGCTTTATCTCGGCAAATTACATAAGGAACAGTGAAAAAAGTGCTCGATTTCGAACTTTTAACTTTTGGGGTAAAAAAGTAGCAAAGGGGTTAACCTTCTGTTTTTTTCAAAAATCGCAAATAATTAAATGGTCTTTTTATCACTCTACCCGACGTATTTTGACCCGGGGAGTTCGAAAAACCACATTACAAGTGGCGCAAACGCTCGTAAGCATGACCAAAATGCGTTTGAATTATTTCAACTTTAAACGCCCATAAATCCTAAAATATGATACTTACGTGAAATCTGCCTGCGCCAATCGCTTTATCTCGGCAAATTACATAAGGAACAGTGAAAAAAGTGCTCGATTTCGAACTTTTAACTTTTGGGGTAAAAAAGTAGCAAAGGGGTTAACCTTCTGTTTTTTTCAAAAATCGCAAATAATTAAATGGTCTTTTTATCACTCTACCCGACGTATTTTGACCCGGGGAGTTCGAAAAACCACATTACAAGTGGCGCAAACGCTCGTAAGCAAGACCAAAATGCGTTTGAATTATTTCAACTTTAAACGCCCATAAATCCTAAAATATGATACTTACGTGAAATCTGCCTGCGCCAATCGCTTTATCTCGGCAAATTACATAAGGAACAGTGAAAAAAGTGCTCGATTTCGAACTTTTAACTTTTGGGGTAAAAAAGTAGCAAAGGGGTTAACCTTCTGTTTTTTTCAAAAATCGCAAATAATTAAATGGTCTTTTTATCACTCTACCCGACGTATTTTGACCCGGGGAGTTCGAAAAACCACATTACAAGTGGCGCAAACGCTCGTAAGCATGACCAAAATGCGTTTGAATTATTTCAACTTTAAACGCCCATAAATCCTAAAATATGATACTTACGTGAAATCTGCCTGCGCCAATCGCTTTATCTCGGCAAATTACATAAGGAACAGTGAAAAAAGTGCTCGATTTCGAACTTTTAACTTTTGGGGTAAAAAAGTAGCAAAGGGGTTAACCTTCTGTTTTTTTCAAAAATCGCAAATAATTAAATGGTCTTTTTATCACTCTACCCGACGTATTTTGACCCGGGGAGTTCGAAAAACCACATTACAAGTGGCGCAAACGCTCGTAAGCATGACCAAAATGCGTTTGAATTATTTCAACTTTAAACGCCCATAAATCCTAAAATATGATACTTACGTGAAATCTGCCTGCGCCAATCGCTTTATCTCGGCAAATTACATAAGGAACAGTGAAAAAAGTGCTCGATTTCGAACTTTTAACTTTTGGGGTAAAAAAGTAGCAAAGGGGTTAACCTTCTGTTTTTTTCAAAAATCGCAAATAATTAAATGGTCTTTTTATCACTCTACCCGACGTATTTTGACCCGGGGAGTTCGAAAAACCACATTACAAGTGGCGCAAACGCTCGTAAGCATGACCAAAATGCGTTTGAATTATTTCAACTTTAAACGCCCATAAATCCTAAAATATGATACTTACGTGAAATCTGCCTGCGCCAATCGCTTTATCTCGGCAAATTACATAAGGAACAGTGAAAAAAGTGCTCGATTTCGAACTTTTAACTTTTGGGGTAAAAAAGTAGCAAAGGGGTTAACCTTCTGTTTTTTTCAAAAATCGCAAATAATTAAATGGTCTTTTTATCACTCTACCCGACGTATTTTGACCCGGGGAGTTCGAAAAACCACATTACAAGTGGCGCAAACGCTCGTAAGCATGACCAAAATGCGTTTGAATTATTTCAACTTTAAACGCCCATAAATCCTAAAATATGATACTTACGTGAAATCTGCCTGCGCCAATCGCTTTATCTCGGCAAATTACATAAGGAACAGTGAAAAAAGTGCTCGATTTCGAACTTTTAACTTTTGGGGTAAAAAAGTAGCAAAGGGGTTAACCTTCTGTTTTTTTCAAAAATCGCAAAAAATTAAATGGTCTTTTTATCACTCTACCCGACGTATTTTGACCCGGGGAGTTCGAAAAACCACATTACAAGTGGCGCAAACGCTCGTAAGCATGACCAAAATGCGTTTGAATTATTTCAACTTTAAACGCCCATAAATCCTAAAATATGATACTTACGTGAAATCTGCCTGCGCCAATCGCTTTATCTCGGCAAATTACATAAGGAACAGTGAAAAAAGTGCTCGATTTCGAACTTTTAACTTTTGGGGTAAAAAAGTAGCAAAGGGGTTAACCTTCTGTTTTTTTCAAAAATCGCAAATAATTAAATGGTCTTTTTATCACTCTACCCGACGTATTTTGACCCGGGGAGTTCGAAAAACCACATTACAAGTGGCGCAAACGCTCGTAAGCATGACCAAAATGCGTTTGAATTATTTCAACTTTAAACGCCCATAAATCCTAAAATATGATACTTACGTGAAATCTGCCTGCGCCAATCGCTTTATCTCGGCAAATTACATAAGGAACAGTGAAAAAAGTGCTCGATTTCGAACTTTTAACTTTTGGGGTAAAAAAGTAGCAAAGGGGTTAACCTTCTGTTTTTTTCAAAAATCGCAAATAATTAAATGGTCTTTTTATCACTCTACCCGACGTATTTTGACCCGGGGAGTTCGAAAAACCACATTACAAGTGGCGCAAACGCTCGTAAGCATGACCAAAATGCGTTTGAATTATTTCAACTTTAAACGCCCATAAATCCTAAAATATGATACTTACGTGAAATCTGCCTGCGCCAATCGCTTTATCTCGGCAAATTACATAAGGAACAGTGAAAAAAGTGCTCGATTTCGAACTTTTAACTTTTGGGGTAAAAAAGTAGCAAAGGGGTTAACCTTCTGTTTTTTTCAAAAATCGCAAATAATTAAATGGTCTTTTTATCACTCTACCCGACGTATTTTGACCCGGGGAGTTCGAAAAACCACATTACAAGTGGCGCAAACGCTCGTAAGCATGACCAAAATGCGTTTGAATTATTTCAACTTTAAACGCCCATAAATCCTAAAATATGATACTTACGTGAAATCTGCCTGCGCCAATCGCTTTATCTCGGCAAATTACATAAGGAACAGTGAAAAAAGTGCTCGATTTCGAACTTTTAACTTTTGGGGTAAAAAAGTAGCAAAGGGGTTAACCTTCTGTTTTTTTCAAAAATCGCAAATAATTAAATGGTCTTTTTATCACTCTACCCGACGTATTTTGACCCGGGGAGTTCGAAAAACCACATTACAAGTGGCGCAAACGCTCGTAAGCATGACCAAAATGCGTTTGAATTATTTCAACTTTAAACGCCCATAAATCCTAAAATATGATACTTACGTGAAATCTGCCTGCGCCAATCGCTTTATCTCGGCAAATTACATAAGGAACAGTGAAAAAAGTGCTCGATTTCGAACTTTTAACTTTTGGGGTAAAAAAGTAGCAAAGGGGTTAACCTTCTGTTTTTTTCAAAAATCGCAAATAATTAAATGATCTTTTTATCACTCTACCCGACGTATTTTGACCCGGGGAGTTCGAAAAACCACATTACAAGTGGCGCAAACGCTCGTAAGCATGACCAAAATGCGTTTGAATTATTTCAACTTTAAACGCCCATAAATCCTAAAATATGATACTTACGTGAAATCTGCCTGCGCCAATCGCTTTATCTCGGCAAATTACATAAGGAACAGTGAAAAAAGTGCTCGATTTCGAACTTTTAACTTTTGGGGTAAAAAAGTAGCAAAGGGGTTAACCTTCTGTTTTTTTCAAAAATCGCAAATAATTAAATGGTCTTTTTATCACTCTACCCGACGTATTTTGACCCGGGGAGTTCGAAAAACCACATTACAAGTGGCGCAAACGCTCGTAAGCATGACCAAAATGCGTTTGAATTATTTCAACTTTAAACGCCCATAAATCCTAAAATATGATACTTACGTGAAATCTGCCTGCGCCAATCGCTTTATCTCGGCAAATTACATAAGGAACAGTGAAAAAAGTGCTCGATTTCGAACTTTTAACTTTTGGGGTAAAAAAGTAGCAAAGGGGTTAACCTTCTGTTTTTTTCAAAAATCGCAAATAATTAAATGGTCTTTTTATCACTCTACCCGACGTATTTTGACCCGGGGAGTTCGAAAAACCACATTACAAGTGGCGCAAACGCTCGTAAGCATGACCAAAATGCGTTTGAATTATTTCAACTTTAAACGCCCATAAATCCTAAAATATGATACTTACGTGAAATCTGCCTGCGCCAATCGCTTTATCTCGGCAAATTACATAAGGAACAGTGAAAAAAGTGCTCGATTTCGAACTTTTAACTTTTGGGGTAAAAAAGTAGCAAAGGGGTTAACCTTCTGTTTTTTTCAAAAATCGCAAATAATTAAATGGTCTTTTTATCACTCTACCCGACGTATTTTGACCCGGGGAGTTCGAAAAACCACATTACAAGTGGCGCAAACGCTCGTAAGCATGACCAAAATGCGTTTGAATTATTTCAACTTTAAACGCCCATAAATCCTAAAATATGATACTTACGTGAAATCTGCCTGCGCCAATCGCTTTATCTCGGCAAATTACATAAGGAACAGTGAAAAAAGTGCTCGATTTCGAACTTTTAACTTTTGGGGTAAAAAAGTAGCAAAGGGGTTAACCTTCTGTTTTTTTCAAAAATCGCAAATAATTAAATGATCTTTTTATCACTCTACCCGACGTATTTTGACCCGGGGAGTTCGAAAAACCACATTACAAGTGGCGCAAACGCTCGTAAGCATGACCAAAATGCGTTTGAATTATTTCAACTTTAAACGCCCATAAATCCTAAAATATGATACTTACGTGAAATCTGCCTGCGCCAATCGCTTTATCTCGGCAAATTACATAAGGAACAGTGAAAAAAGTGCTCGATTTCGAACTTTTAACTTTTGGGGTAAAAAAGTAGCAAAGGGGTTAACCTTCTGTTTTTTTCAAAAATCGCAAATAATTAAATGGTCTTTTTATCACTCTACCCGACGTATTTTGACCCGGGGAGTTCGAAAAACCACATTACAAGTGGCGCAAACGCTCGTAAGCATGACCAAAATGCGTTTGAATTATTTCAACTTTAAACGCCCATAAATCCTAAAATATGATACTTACGTGAAATCTGCCTGCGCCAATCGCTTTATCTCGGCAAATTACATAAGGAACAGTGAAAAAAGTGCTCGATTTCGAACTTTTAACTTTTGGGGTAAAAAAGTAGCAAAGGGGTTAACCTTCTGTTTTTTTCAAAAATCGCAAATAATTAAATGGTCTTTTTATCACTCTACCCGACGTATTTTGACCCGGGGAGTTCGAAAAACCACATTACAAGTGGCGCAAACGCTCGTAAGCATGACCAAAATGCGTTTGAATTATTTCAACTTTAAACGCCCATAAATCCTAAAATATGATACTTACGTGAAATCTGCCTGCGCCAATCGCTTTATCTCGGCAAATTACATAAGGAACAGTGAAAAAAGTGCTCGATTTCGAACTTTTAACTTTTGGGGTAAAAAAGTAGCAAAGGGGTTAACCTTCTGTTTTTTTCAAAAATCGCAAATAATTAAATGGTCTTTTTATCACTCTACCCGACGTATTTTGACCCGGGGAGTTCGAAAAACCACATTACAAGTGGCGCAAACGCTCGTAAGCATGACCAAAATGCGTTTGAATTATTTCAACTTTAAACGCCCATAAATCCTAAAATATGATACTTACGTGAAATCTGCCTGCGCCAATCGCTTTATCTCGGCAAATTACATAAGGAACAGTGAAAAAAGTGCTCGATTTCGAACTTTTAACTTTTGGGGTAAAAAAGTAGCAAAGGGGTTAACCTTCTGTTTTTTTCAAAAATCGCAAATAATTAAATGGTCTTTTTATCACTCTACCCGACGTATTTTGACCCGGGGAGTTCGAAAAACCACATTACAAGTGGCGCAAACGCTCGTAAGCATGACCAAAATGCGTTTGAATTATTTCAACTTTAAACGCCCATAAATCCTAAAATATGATACTTACGTGAAATCTGCCTGCGCCAATCGCTTTATCTCGGCAAATTACATAAGGAACAGTGAAAAAAGTGCTCGATTTCGAACTTTTAACTTTTGGGGTAAAAAAGTAGCAAAGGGGTTAACCTTCTGTTTTTTTCAAAAATCGCAAATAATTAAATGGTCTTTTTATCACTCTACCCGACGTATTTTGACCCGGGGAGTTCGAAAAACCACATTACAAGTGGCGCAAACGCTCGTAAGCAAGACCAAAATGCGTTTGAATTATTTCAACTTTAAACGCCCATAAATCCTAAAATATGATACTTACGTGAAATCTGCCTGCGCCAATCGCTTTATCTCGGCAAATTACATAAGGAACAGTGAAAAAAGTGCTCGATTTCGAACTTTTAACTTTTGGGGTAAAAAAGTAGCAAAGGGGTTAACCTTCTGTTTTTTTCAAAAATCGCAAATAATTAAATGGTCTTTTTATCACTCTACCCGACGTATTTTGACCCGGGGAGTTCGAAAAACCACATTACAAGTGGCGCAAACGCTCGTAAGCATGACCAAAATGCGTTTGAATTATTTCAACTTTAAACGCCCATAAATCCTAAAATATGATACTTACGTGAAATCTGCCTGCGCCAATCGCTTTATCTCGGCAAATTACATAAGGAACAGTGAAAAAAGTGCTCGATTTCGAACTTTTAACTTTTGGGGTAAAAAAGTAGCAAAGGGGTTAACCTTCTGTTTTTTTCAAAAATCGCAAATAATTAAATGGTCTTTTTATCACTCTACCCGACGTATTTTGACCCGGGGAGTTCGAAAAACCACATTACAAGTGGCGCAAACGCTCGTAAGCATGACCAAAATGCGTTTGAATTATTTCAACTTTAAACGCCCATAAATCCTAAAATATGATACTTACGTGAAATCTGCCTGCGCCAATCGCTTTATCTCGGCAAATTACATAAGGAACAGTGAAAAAAGTGCTCGATTTCGAACTTTTAACTTTTGGGGTAAAAAAGTAGCAAAGGGGTTAACCTTCTGTTTTTTTCAAAAATCGCAAATAATTAAATGGTCTTTTTATCACTCTACCCGACGTATTTTGACCCGGGGAGTTCGAAAAACCACATTACAAGTGGCGCAAACGCTCGTAAGCATGACCAAAATGCGTTTGAATTATTTCAACTTTAAACGCCCATAAATCCTAAAATATGATACTTACGTGAAATCTGCCTGCGCCAATCGCTTTATCTCGGCAAATTACATAAGGAACAGTGAAAAAAGTGCTCGATTTCGAACTTTTAACTTTTGGGGTAAAAAAGTAGCAAAGGGGTTAACCTTCTGTTTTTTTCAAAAATCGCAAATAATTAAATGGTCTTTTTATCACTCTACCCGACGTATTTTGACCCGGGGAGTTCGAAAAACCACATTACAAGTGGCGCAAACGCTCGTAAGCATGACCAAAATGCGTTTGAATTATTTCAACTTTAAACGCCCATAAATCCTAAAATATGATACTTACGTGAAATCTGCCTGCGCCAATCGCTTTATCTCGGCAAATTACATAAGGAACAGTGAAAAAAGTGCTCGATTTCGAACTTTTAACTTTTGGGGTAAAAAAGTAGCAAAGGGGTTAACCTTCTGTTTTTTTCAAAAATCGCAAATAATTAAATGGTCTTTTTATCACTCTACCCGACGTATTTTGACCCGGGGAGTTCGAAAAACCACATTACAAGTGGCGCAAACGCTCGTAAGCATGACCAAAATGCGTTTGAATTATTTCAACTTTAAACGCCCATAAATCCTAAAATATGATACTTACGTGAAATCTGCCTGCGCCAATCGCTTTATCTCGGCAAATTACATAAGGAACAGTGAAAAAAGTGCTCGATTTCGAACTTTTAACTTTTGGGGTAAAAAAGTAGCAAAGGGGTTAACCTTCTGTTTTTTTCAAAAATCGCAAAAAATTAAATGGTCTTTTTATCACTCTACCCGACGTATTTTGACCCGGGGAGTTCGAAAAACCACATTACAAGTGGCGCAAACGCTCGTAAGCATGACCAAAATGCGTTTGAATTATTTCAACTTTAAACGCCCATAAATCCTAAAATATGATACTTACGTGAAATCTGCCTGCGCCAATCGCTTTATCTCGGCAAATTACATAAGGAACAGTGAAAAAAGTGCTCGATTTCGAACTTTTAACTTTTGGGGTAAAAAAGTAGCAAAGGGGTTAACCTTCTGTTTTTTTCAAAAATCGCAAATAATTAAATGGTCTTTTTATCACTCTACCCGACGTATTTTGACCCGGGGAGTTCGAAAAACCACATTACAAGTGGCGCAAACGCTCGTAAGCATGACCAAAATGCGTTTGAATTATTTCAACTTTAAACGCCCATAAATCCTAAAATATGATACTTACGTGAAATCTGCCTGCGCCAATCGCTTTATCTCGGCAAATTACATAAGGAACAGTGAAAAAAGTGCTCGATTTCGAACTTTTAACTTTTGGGGTAAAAAAGTAGCAAAGGGGTTAACCTTCTGTTTTTTTCAAAAATCGCAAATAATTAAATGGTCTTTTTATCACTCTACCCGACGTATTTTGACCCGGGGAGTTCGAAAAACCACATTACAAGTGGCGCAAACGCTCGTAAGCATGACCAAAATGCGTTTGAATTATTTCAACTTTAAACGCCCATAAATCCTAAAATATGATACTTACGTGAAATCTGCCTGCGCCAATCGCTTTATCTCGGCAAATTACATAAGGAACAGTGAAAAAAGTGCTCGATTTCGAACTTTTAACTTTTGGGGTAAAAAAGTAGCAAAGGGGTTAACCTTCTGTTTTTTTCAAAAATCGCAAATAATTAAATGGTCTTTTTATCACTCTACCCGACGTATTTTGACCCGGGGAGTTCGAAAAACCACATTACAAGTGGCGCAAACGCTCGTAAGCATGACCAAAATGCGTTTGAATTATTTCAACTTTAAACGCCCATAAATCCTAAAATATGATACTTACGTGAAATCTGCCTGCGCCAATCGCTTTATCTCGGCAAATTACATAAGGAACAGTGAAAAAAGTGCTCGATTTCGAACTTTTAACTTTTGGGGTAAAAAAGTAGCAAAGGGGTTAACCTTCTGTTTTTTTCAAAAATCGCAAATAATTAAATGGTCTTTTTATCACTCTACCCGACGTATTTTGACCCGGGGAGTTCGAAAAACCACATTACAAGTGGCGCAAACGCTCGTAAGCAAGACCAAAATGCGTTTGAATTATTTCAACTTTAAACGCCCATAAATCCTAAAATATGATACTTACGTGAAATCTGCCTGCGCCAATCGCTTTATCTCGGCAAATTACATAAGGAACAGTGAAAAAAGTGCTCGATTTCGAACTTTTAACTTTTGGGGTAAAAAAGTAGCAAAGGGGTTAACCTTCTGTTTTTTTCAAAAATCGCAAATAATTAAATGGTCTTTTTATCACTCTACCCGACGTATTTTGACCCGGGGAGTTCGAAAAACCACATTACAAGTGGCGCAAACGCTCGTAAGCATGACCAAAATGCGTTTGAATTATTTCAACTTTAAACGCCCATAAATCCTAAAATATGATACTTACGTGAAATCTGCCTGCGCCAATCGCTTTATCTCGGCAAATTACATAAGGAACAGTGAAAAAAGTGCTCGATTTCGAACTTTTAACTTTTGGGGTAAAAAAGTAGCAAAGGGGTTAACCTTCTGTTTTTTTCAAAAATCGCAAATAATTAAATGGTCTTTTTATCACTCTACCCGACGTATTTTGACCCGGGGAGTTCGAAAAACCACATTACAAGTGGCGCAAACGCTCGTAAGCATGACCAAAATGCGTTTGAATTATTTCAACTTTAAACGCCCATAAATCCTAAAATATGATACTTACGTGAAATCTGCCTGCGCCAATCGCTTTATCTCGGCAAATTACATAAGGAACAGTGAAAAAAGTGCTCGATTTCGAACTTTTAACTTTTGGGGTAAAAAAGTAGCAAAGGGGTTAACCTTCTGTTTTTTTCAAAAATCGCAAATAATTAAATGGTCTTTTTATCACTCTACCCGACGTATTTTGACCCGGGGAGTTCGAAAAACCACATTACAAGTGGCGCAAACGCTCGTAAGCATGACCAAAATGCGTTTGAATTATTTCAACTTTAAACGCCCATAAATCCTAAAATATGATACTTACGTGAAATCTGCCTGCGCCAATCGCTTTATCTCGGCAAATTACATAAGGAACAGTGAAAAAAGTGCTCGATTTCGAACTTTTAACTTTTGGGGTAAAAAAGTAGCAAAGGGGTTAACCTTCTGTTTTTTTCAAAAATCGCAAATAATTAAATGGTCTTTTTATCACTCTACCCGACGTATTTTGACCCGGGGAGTTCGAAAAACCACATTACAAGTGGCGCAAACGCTCGTAAGCATGACCAAAATGCGTTTGAATTATTTCAACTTTAAACGCCCATAAATCCTAAAATATGATACTTACGTGAAATCTGCCTGCGCCAATCGCTTTATCTCGGCAAATTACATAAGGAACAGTGAAAAAAGTGCTCGATTTCGAACTTTTAACTTTTGGGGTAAAAAAGTAGCAAAGGGGTTAACCTTCTGTTTTTTTCAAAAATCGCAAATAATTAAATGGTCTTTTTATCACTCTACCCGACGTATTTTGACCCGGGGAGTTCGAAAAACCACATTACAAGTGGCGCAAACGCTCGTAAGCATGACCAAAATGCGTTTGAATTATTTCAACTTTAAACGCCCATAAATCCTAAAATATGATACTTACGTGAAATCTGCCTGCGCCAATCGCTTTATCTCGGCAAATTACATAAGGAACAGTGAAAAAAGTGCTCGATTTCGAACTTTTAACTTTTGGGGTAAAAAAGTAGCAAAGGGGTTAACCTTCTGTTTTTTTCAAAAATCGCAAATAATTAAATGGTCTTTTTATCACTCTACCCGACGTATTTTGACCCGGGGAGTTCGAAAAACCACATTACAAGTGGCGCAAACGCTCGTAAGCATGACCAAAATGCGTTTGAATTATTTCAACTTTAAACGCCCATAAATCCTAAAATATGATACTTACGTGAAATCTGCCTGCGCCAATCGCTTTATCTCGGCAAATTACATAAGGAACAGTGAAAAAAGTGCTCGATTTCGAACTTTTAACTTTTGGGGTAAAAAAGTAGCAAAGGGGTTAACCTTCTGTTTTTTTCAAAAATCGCAAATAATTAAATGGTCTTTTTATCACTCTACCCGACGTATTTTGACCCGGGGAGTTCGAAAAACCACATTACAAGTGGCGCAAACGCTCGTAAGCATGACCAAAATGCGTTTGAATTATTTCAACTTTAAACGCCCATAAATCCTAAAATATGATACTTACGTGAAATCTGCCTGCGCCAATCGCTTTATCTCGGCAAATTACATAAGGAACAGTGAAAAAAGTGCTCGATTTCGAACTTTTAACTTTTGGGGTAAAAAAGTAGCAAAGGGGTTAACCTTCTGTTTTTTTCAAAAATCGCAAATAATTAAATGGTCTTTTTATCACTCTACCCGACGTATTTTGACCCGGGGAGTTCGAAAAACCACATTACAAGTGGCGCAAACGCTCGTAAGCATGACCAAAATGCGTTTGAATTATTTCAACTTTAAACGCCCATAAATCCTAAAATATGATACTTACGTGAAATCTGCCTGCGCCAATCGCTTTATCTCGGCAAATTACATAAGGAACAGTGAAAAAAGTGCTCGATTTCGAACTTTTAACTTTTGGGGTAAAAAAGTAGCAAAGGGGTTAACCTTCTGTTTTTTTCAAAAATCGCAAATAATTAAATGGTCTTTTTATCACTCTACCCGACGTATTTTGACCCGGGGAGTTCGAAAAACCACATTACAAGTGGCGCAAACGCTCGTAAGCATGACCAAAATGCGTTTGAATTATTTCAACTTTAAACGCCCATAAATCCTAAAATATGATACTTACGTGAAATCTGCCTGCGCCAATCGCTTTATCTCGGCAAATTACATAAGGAACAGTGAAAAAAGTGCTCGATTTCGAACTTTTAACTTTTGGGGTAAAAAAGTAGCAAAGGGGTTAACCTTCTGTTTTTTTCAAAAATCGCAAATAATTAAATGGTCTTTTTATCACTCTACCCGACGTATTTTGACCCGGGGAGTTCGAAAAACCACATTACAAGTGGCGCAAGCGCTCGTAAGCATGACCAAAATGCGTTTGAATTATTTCAACTTTAAACGCCCATAAATCCTAAAATATGATACTTACGTGAAATCTGCCTGCGCCAATCGCTTTATCTCGGCAAATTACATAAGGAACAGTGAAAAAAGTGCTCGATTTCGAACTTTTAACTTTTGGGGTAAAAAAGTAGCAAAGGGGTTAACCTTCTGTTTTTTTCAAAAATCGCAAATAATTAAATGGTCTTTTTATCACTCTACCCGACGTATTTTGACCCGGGGAGTTCGAAAAACCACATTACAAGTGGCGCAAACGCTCGTAAGCATGACCAAAATGCGTTTGAATTATTTCAACTTTAAACGCCCATAAATCCTAAAATATGATACTTACGTGAAATCTGCCTGCGCCAATCGCTTTATCTCGGCAAATTACATAAGGAACAGTGAAAAAAGTGCTCGATTTCGAACTTTTAACTTTTGGGGTAAAAAAGTAGCAAAGGGGTTAACCTTCTGTTTTTTTCAAAAATCGCAAATAATTAAATGGTCTTTTTATCACTCTACCCGACGTATTTTGACCCGGGGAGTTCGAAAAACCACATTACAAGTGGCGCAAACGCTCGTAAGCATGACCAAAATGCGTTTGAATTATTTCAACTTTAAACGCCCATAAATCCTAAAATATGATACTTACGTGAAATCTGCCTGCGCCAATCGCTTTATCTCGGCAAATTACATAAGGAACAGTGAAAAAAGTGCTCGATTTCGAACTTTTAACTTTTGGGGTAAAAAAGTAGCAAAGGGGTTAACCTTCTGTTTTTTTCAAAAATCGCAAATAATTAAATGGTCTTTTTATCACTCTACCCGACGTATTTTGACCCGGGGAGTTCGAAAAACCACATTACAAGTGGCGCAAACGCTCGTAAGCATGACCAAAATGCGTTTGAATTATTTCAACTTTAAACGCCCATAAATCCTAAAATATGATACTTACGTGAAATCTGCCTGCGCCAATCGCTTTATCTCGGCAAATTACATAAGGAACAGTGAAAAAAGTGCTCGATTTCGAACTTTTAACTTTTGGGGTAAAAAAGTAGCAAAGGGGTTAACCTTCTGTTTTTTTCAAAAATCGCAAATAATTAAATGGTCTTTTTATCACTCTACCCGACGTATTTTGACCCGGGGAGTTCGAAAAACCACATTACAAGTGGCGCAAACGCTCGTAAGCATGACCAAAATGCGTTTGAATTATTTCAACTTTAAACGCCCATAAATCCTAAAATATGATACTTACGTGAAATCTGCCTGCGCCAATCGCTTTATCTCGGCAAATTACATAAGGAACAGTGAAAAAAGTGCTCGATTTCGAACTTTTAACTTTTGGGGTAAAAAAGTAGCAAAGGGGTTAACCTTCTGTTTTTTTCAAAAATCGCAAATAATTAAATGGTCTTTTTATCACTCTACCCGACGTATTTTGACCCGGGGAGTTCGAAAAACCACATTACAAGTGGCGCAAACGCTCGTAAGCATGACCAAAATGCGTTTGAATTATTTCAACTTTAAACGCCCATAAATCCTAAAATATGATACTTACGTGAAATCTGCCTGCGCCAATCGCTTTATCTCGGCAAATTACATAAGGAACAGTGAAAAAAGTGCTCGATTTCGAACTTTTAACTTTTGGGGTAAAAAAGTAGCAAAGGGGTTAACCTTCTGTTTTTTTCAAAAATCGCAAATAATTAAATGGTCTTTTTATCACTCTACCCGACGTATTTTGACCCGGGGAGTTCGAAAAACCACATTACAAGTGGCGCAAACGCTCGTAAGCATGACCAAAATGCGTTTGAATTATTTCAACTTTAAACGCCCATAAATCCTAAAATATGATACTTACGTGAAATCTGCCTGCGCCAATCGCTTTATCTCGGCAAATTACATAAGGAACAGTGAAAAAAGTGCTCGATTTCGAACTTTTAACTTTTGGGGTAAAAAAGTAGCAAAGGGGTTAACCTTCTGTTTTTTTCAAAAATCGCAAATAATTAAATGGTCTTTTTATCACTCTACCCGACGTATTTTGACCCGGGGAGTTCGAAAAACCACATTACAAGTGGCGCAAACGCTCGTAAGCATGACCAAAATGCGTTTGAATTATTTCAACTTTAAACGCCCATAAATCCTAAAATATGATACTTACGTGAAATCTGCCTGCGCCAATCGCTTTATCTCGGCAAATTACATAAGGAACAGTGAAAAAAGTGCTCGATTTCGAACTTTTAACTTTTGGGGTAAAAAAGTAGCAAAGGGGTTAACCTTCTGTTTTTTTCAAAAATCGCAAATAATTAAATGGTCTTTTTATCACTCTACCCGACGTATTTTGACCCGGGGAGTTCGAAAAACCACATTACAAGTGGCGCAAACGCTCGTAAGCATGACCAAAATGCGTTTGAATTATTTCAACTTTAAACGCCCATAAATCCTAAAATATGATACTTACGTGAAATCTGCCTGCGCCAATCGCTTTATCTCGGCAAATTACATAAGGAACAGTGAAAAAAGTGCTCGATTTCGAACTTTTAACTTTTGGGGTAAAAAAGTAGCAAAGGGGTTAACCTTCTGTTTTTTTCAAAAATCGCAAATAATTAAATGGTCTTTTTATCACTCTACCCGACGTATTTTGACCCGGGGAGTTCGAAAAACCACATTACAAGTGGCGCAAACGCTCGTAAGCATGACCAAAATGCGTTTGAATTATTTCAACTTTAAACGCCCATAAATCCTAAAATATGATACTTACGTGAAATCTGCCTGCGCCAATCGCTTTATCTCGGCAAATTACATAAGGAACAGTGAAAAAAGTGCTCGATTTCGAACTTTTAACTTTTGGGGTAAAAAAGTAGCAAAGGGGTTAACCTTCTGTTTTTTTCAAAAATCGCAAATAATTAAATGGTCTTTTTATCACTCTACCCGACGTATTTTGACCCGGGGAGTTCGAAAAACCACATTACAAGTGGCGCAAACGCTCGTAAGCATGACCAAAATGCGTTTGAATTATTTCAACTTTAAACGCCCATAAATCCTAAAATATGATACTTACGTGAAATCTGCCTGCGCCAATCGCTTTATCTCGGCAAATTACATAAGGAACAGTGAAAAAAGTGCTCGATTTCGAACTTTTAACTTTTGGGGTAAAAAAGTAGCAAAGGGGTTAACCTTCTGTTTTTTTCAAAAATCGCAAATAATTAAATGGTCTTTTTATCACTCTACCCGACGTATTTTGACCCGGGGAGTTCGAAAAACCACATTACAAGTGGCGCAAACGCTCGTAAGCATGACCAAAATGCGTTTGAATTATTTCAACTTTAAACGCCCATAAATCCTAAAATATGATACTTACGTGAAATCTGCCTGCGCCAATCGCTTTATCTCGGCAAATTACATAAGGAACAGTGAAAAAAGTGCTCGATTTCGAACTTTTAACTTTTGGGGTAAAAAAGTAGCAAAGGGGTTAACCTTCTGTTTTTTTCAAAAATCGCAAATAATTAAATGGTCTTTTTATCACTCTACCCGACGTATTTTGACCCGGGGAGTTCGAAAAACCACATTACAAGTGGCGCAAACGCTCGTAAGCATGACCAAAATGCGTTTGAATTATTTCAACTTTAAACGCCCATAAATCCTAAAATATGATACTTACGTGAAATCTGCCTGCGCCAATCGCTTTATCTCGGCAAATTACATAAGGAACAGTGAAAAAAGTGCTCGATTTCGAACTTTTAACTTTTGGGGTAAAAAAGTAGCAAAGGGGTTAACCTTCTGTTTTTTTCAAAAATCGCAAATAATTAAATGGTCTTTTTATCACTCTACCCGACGTATTTTGACCCGGGGAGTTCGAAAAACCACATTACAAGTGGCGCAAGCGCTCGTAAGCATGACCAAAATGCGTTTGAATTATTTCAACTTTAAACGCCCATAAATCCTAAAATATGATACTTACGTGAAATCTGCCTGCGCCAATCGCTTTATCTCGGCAAATTACATAAGGAACAGTGAAAAAAGTGCTCGATTTCGAACTTTTAACTTTTGGGGTAAAAAAGTAGCAAAGGGGTTAACCTTCTGTTTTTTTCAAAAATCGCAAATAATTAAATGGTCTTTTTATCACTCTACCCGACGTATTTTGACCCGGGGAGTTCGAAAAACCACATTACAAGTGGCGCAAACGCTCGTAAGCATGACCAAAATGCGTTTGAATTATTTCAACTTTAAACGCCCATAAATCCTAAAATATGATACTTACGTGAAATCTGCCTGCGCCAATCGCTTTATCTCGGCAAATTACATAAGGAACAGTGAAAAAAGTGCTCGATTTCGAACTTTTAACTTTTGGGGTAAAAAAGTAGCAAAGGGGTTAACCTTCTGTTTTTTTCAAAAATCGCAAATAATTAAATGGTCTTTTTATCACTCTACCCGACGTATTTTGACCCGGGGAGTTCGAAAAACCACATTACAAGTGGCGCAAACGCTCGTAAGCATGACCAAAATGCGTTTGAATTATTTCAACTTTAAACGCCCATAAATCCTAAAATATGATACTTACGTGAAATCTGCCTGCGCCAATCGCTTTATCTCGGCAAATTACATAAGGAACAGTGAAAAAAGTGCTCGATTTCGAACTTTTAACTTTTGGGGTAAAAAAGTAGCAAAGGGGTTAACCTTCTGTTTTTTTCAAAAATCGCAAATAATTAAATGGTCTTTTTATCACTCTACCCGACGTATTTTGACCCGGGGAGTTCGAAAAACCACATTACAAGTGGCGCAAACGCTCGTAAGCATGACCAAAATGCGTTTGAATTATTTCAACTTTAAACGCCCATAAATCCTAAAATATGATACTTACGTGAAATCTGCCTGCGCCAATCGCTTTATCTCGGCAAATTACATAAGGAACAGTGAAAAAAGTGCTCGATTTCGAACTTTTAACTTTTGGGGTAAAAAAGTAGCAAAGGGGTTAACCTTCTGTTTTTTTCAAAAATCGCAAATAATTAAATGGTCTTTTTATCACTCTACCCGACGTATTTTGACCCGGGGAGTTCGAAAAACCACATTACAAGTGGCGCAAACGCTCGTAAGCATGACCAAAATGCGTTTGAATTATTTCAACTTTAAACGCCCATAAATCCTAAAATATGATACTTACGTGAAATCTGCCTGCGCCAATCGCTTTATCTCGGCAAATTACATAAGGAACAGTGAAAAAAGTGCTCGATTTCGAACTTTTAACTTTTGGGGTAAAAAAGTAGCAAAGGGGTTAACCTTCTGTTTTTTTCAAAAATCGCAAATAATTAAATGGTCTTTTTATCACTCTACCCGACGTATTTTGACCCGGGGAGTTCGAAAAACCACATTACAAGTGGCGCAAACGCTCGTAAGCATGACCAAAATGCGTTTGAATTATTTCAACTTTAAACGCCCATAAATCCTAAAATATGATACTTACGTGAAATCTGCCTGCGCCAATCGCTTTATCTCGGCAAATTACATAAGGAACAGTGAAAAAAGTGCTCGATTTCGAACTTTTAACTTTTGGGGTAAAAAAGTAGCAAAGGGGTTAACCTTCTGTTTTTTTCAAAAATCGCAAATAATTAAATGGTCTTTTTATCACTCTACCCGACGTATTTTGACCCGGGGAGTTCGAAAAACCACATTACAAGTGGCGCAAACGCTCGTAAGCATGACCAAAATGCGTTTGAATTATTTCAACTTTAAACGCCCATAAATCCTAAAATATGATACTTACGTGAAATCTGCCTGCGCCAATCGCTTTATCTCGGCAAATTACATAAGGAACAGTGAAAAAAGTGCTCGATTTCGAACTTTTAACTTTTGGGGTAAAAAAGTAGCAAAGGGGTTAACCTTCTGTTTTTTTCAAAAATCGCAAATAATTAAATGGTCTTTTTATCACTCTACCCGACGTATTTTGACCCGGGGAGTTCGAAAAACCACATTACAAGTGGCGCAAACGCTCGTAAGCATGACCAAAATGCGTTTGAATTATTTCAACTTTAAACGCCCATAAATCCTAAAATATGATACTTACGTGAAATCTGCCTGCGCCAATCGCTTTATCTCGGCAAATTACATAAGGAACAGTGAAAAAAGTGCTCGATTTCGAACTTTTAACTTTTGGGGTAAAAAAGTAGCAAAGGGGTTAACCTTCTGTTTTTTTCAAAAATCGCAAATAATTAAATGGTCTTTTTATCACTCTACCCGACGTATTTTGACCCGGGGAGTTCGAAAAACCACATTACAAGTGGCGCAAACGCTCGTAAGCATGACCAAAATGCGTTTGAATTATTTCAACTTTAAACGCCCATAAATCCTAAAATATGATACTTACGTGAAATCTGCCTGCGCCAATCGCTTTATCTCGGCAAATTACATAAGGAACAGTGAAAAAAGTGCTCGATTTCGAACTTTTAACTTTTGGGGTAAAAAAGTAGCAAAGGGGTTAACCTTCTGTTTTTTTCAAAAATCGCAAATAATTAAATGGTCTTTTTATCACTCTACCCGACGTATTTTGACCCGGGGAGTTCGAAAAACCACATTACAAGTGGCGCAAACGCTCGTAAGCATGACCAAAATGCGTTTGAATTATTTCAACTTTAAACGCCCATAAATCCTAAAATATGATACTTACGTGAAATCTGCCTGCGCCAATCGCTTTATCTCGGCAAATTACATAAGGAACAGTGAAAAAAGTGCTCGATTTCGAACTTTTAACTTTTGGGGTAAAAAAGTAGCAAAGGGGTTAACCTTCTGTTTTTTTCAAAAATCGCAAATAATTAAATGGTCTTTTTATCACTCTACCCGACGTATTTTGACCCGGGGAGTTCGAAAAACCACATTACAAGTGGCGCAAACGCTCGTAAGCATGACCAAAATGCGTTTGAATTATTTCAACTTTAAACGCCCATAAATCCTAAAATATGATACTTACGTGAAATCTGCCTGCGCCAATCGCTTTATCTCGGCAAATTACATAAGGAACAGTGAAAAAAGTGCTCGATTTCGAACTTTTAACTTTTGGGGTAAAAAAGTAGCAAAGGGGTTAACCTTCTGTTTTTTTCAAAAATCGCAAATAATTAAATGGTCTTTTTATCACTCTACCCGACGTATTTTGACCCGGGGAGTTCGAAAAACCACATTACAAGTGGCGCAAACGCTCGTAAGCATGACCAAAATGCGTTTGAATTATTTCAACTTTAAACGCCCATAAATCCTAAAATATGATACTTACGTGAAATCTGCCTGCGCCAATCGCTTTATCTCGGCAAATTACATAAGGAACAGTGAAAAAAGTGCTCGATTTCGAACTTTTAACTTTTGGGGTAAAAAAGTAGCAAAGGGGTTAACCTTCTGTTTTTTTCAAAAATCGCAAATAATTAAATGGTCTTTTTATCACTCTACCCGACGTATTTTGACCCGGGGAGTTCGAAAAACCACATTACAAGTGGCGCAAACGCTCGTAAGCATGACCAAAATGCGTTTGAATTATTTCAACTTTAAACGCCCATAAATCCTAAAATATGATACTTACGTGAAATCTGCCTGCGCCAATCGCTTTATCTCGGCAAATTACATAAGGAACAGTGAAAAAAGTGCTCGATTTCGAACTTTTAACTTTTGGGGTAAAAAAGTAGCAAAGGGGTTAACCTTCTGTTTTTTTCAAAAATCGCAAATAATTAAATGGTCTTTTTATCACTCTACCCGACGTATTTTGACCCGGGGAGTTCGAAAAACCACATTACAAGTGGCGCAAACGCTCGTAAGCATGACCAAAATGCGTTTGAATTATTTCAACTTTAAACGCCCATAAATCCTAAAATATGATACTTACGTGAAATCTGCCTGCGCCAATCGCTTTATCTCGGCAAATTACATAAGGAACAGTGAAAAAAGTGCTCGATTTCGAACTTTTAACTTTTGGGGTAAAAAAGTAGCAAAGGGGTTAACCTTCTGTTTTTTTCAAAAATCGCAAATAATTAAATGGTCTTTTTATCACTCTACCCGACGTATTTTGACCCGGGGAGTTCGAAAAACCACATTACAAGTGGCGCAAACGCTCGTAAGCATGACCAAAATGCGTTTGAATTATTTCAACTTTAAACGCCCATAAATCCTAAAATATGATACTTACGTGAAATCTGCCTGCGCCAATCGCTTTATCTCGGCAAATTACATAAGGAACAGTGAAAAAAGTGCTCGATTTCGAACTTTTAACTTTTGGGGTAAAAAAGTAGCAAAGGGGTTAACCTTCTGTTTTTTTCAAAAATCGCAAATAATTAAATGGTCTTTTTATCACTCTACCCGACGTATTTTGACCCGGGGAGTTCGAAAAACCACATTACAAGTGGCGCAAACGCTCGTAAGCATGACCAAAATGCGTTTGAATTATTTCAACTTTAAACGCCCATAAATCCTAAAATATGATACTTACGTGAAATCTGCCTGCGCCAATCGCTTTATCTCGGCAAATTACATAAGGAACAGTGAAAAAAGTGCTCGATTTCGAACTTTTAACTTTTGGGGTAAAAAAGTAGCAAAGGGGTTAACCTTCTGTTTTTTTCAAAAATCGCAAATAATTAAATGGTCTTTTTATCACTCTACCCGACGTATTTTGACCCGGGGAGTTCGAAAAACCACATTACAAGTGGCGCAAACGCTCGTAAGCATGACCAAAATGCGTTTGAATTATTTCAACTTTAAACGCCCATAAATCCTAAAATATGATACTTACGTGAAATCTGCCTGCGCCAATCGCTTTATCTCGGCAAATTACATAAGGAACAGTGAAAAAAGTGCTCGATTTCGAACTTTTAACTTTTGGGGTAAAAAAGTAGCAAAGGGGTTAACCTTCTGTTTTTTTCAAAAATCGCAAATAATTAAATGGTCTTTTTATCACTCTACCCGACGTATTTTGACCCGGGGAGTTCGAAAAACCACATTACAAGTGGCGCAAACGCTCGTAAGCATGACCAAAATGCGTTTGAATTATTTCAACTTTAAACGCCCATAAATCCTAAAATATGATACTTACGTGAAATCTGCCTGCGCCAATCGCTTTATCTCGGCAAATTACATAAGGAACAGTGAAAAAAGTGCTCGATTTCGAACTTTTAACTTTTGGGGTAAAAAAGTAGCAAAGGGGTTAACCTTCTGTTTTTTTCAAAAATCGCAAATAATTAAATGGTCTTTTTATCACTCTACCCGACGTATTTTGACCCGGGGAGTTCGAAAAACCACATTACAAGTGGCGCAAACGCTCGTAAGCATGACCAAAATGCGTTTGAATTATTTCAACTTTAAACGCCCATAAATCCTAAAATATGATACTTACGTGAAATCTGCCTGCGCCAATCGCTTTATCTCGGCAAATTACATAAGGAACAGTGAAAAAAGTGCTCGATTTCGAACTTTTAACTTTTGGGGTAAAAAAGTAGCAAAGGGGTTAACCTTCTGTTTTTTTCAAAAATCGCAAATAATTAAATGGTCTTTTTATCACTCTACCCGACGTATTTTGACCCGGGGAGTTCGAAAAACCACATTACAAGTGGCGCAAACGCTCGTAAGCATGACCAAAATGCGTTTGAATTATTTCAACTTTAAACGCCCATAAATCCTAAAATATCGATACTTACGTGAAATCTGCCTGCGCCAATCGCTTTATCTCGGCAAATTACATAAGGAACAGTGAAAAAAGTGCTCGATTTCGAACTTTTAACTTTTGGGGTAAAAAAGTAGCAAAGGGGTTAACCTTCTGTTTTTTTCAAAAATCGCAAATAATTAAATGGTCTTTTTATCACTCTACCCGACGTATTTTGACCCGGGGAGTTCGAAAAACCACATTACAAGTGGCGCAAACGCTCGTAAGCATGACCAAAATGCGTTTGAATTATTTCAACTTTAAACGCCCATAAATCCTAAATATGATACTTACGTGAAATCTGCCTGCGCCAATCGCTTTATCTCGGCAAATTACATAAGGAACAGTGAAAAAAGTGCTCGATTTCGAACTTTTAACTTTTGGGGTAAAAAAGTAGCAAAGGGGTTAACCTTCTGTTTTTTTCAAAAATCGCAAATAATTAAATGGTCTTTTTATCACTCTACCCGACGTATTTTGACCCGGGGAGTTCGAAAAACCACATTACAAGTGGCGCAAACGCTCGTAAGCATGACCAAAATGCGTTTGAATTATTTCAACTTTAAACGCCCATAAATCCTAAAATATGATACTTACGTGAAATCTGCCTGCGCCAATCGCTTTATCTCGGCAAATTACATAAGGAACAGTGAAAAAAGTGCTCGATTTCGAACTTTTAACTTTTGGGGTAAAAAAGTAGCAAAGGGGTTAACCTTCTGTTTTTTTCAAAAATCGCAAATAATTAAATGGTCTTTTTATCACTCTACCCGACGTATTTTGACCCGGGGAGTTCGAAAAACCACATTACAAGTGGCGCAAACGCTCGTAAGCATGACCAAAATGCGTTTGAATTATTTCAACTTTAAACGCCCATAAATCCTAAAATATGATACTTACGTGAAATCTGCCTGCGCCAATCGCTTTATCTCGGCAAATTACATAAGGAACAGTGAAAAAAGTGCTCGATTTCGAACTTTTAACTTTTGGGGTAAAAAAGTAGCAAAGGGGTTAACCTTCTGTTTTTTTCAAAAATCGCAAATAATTAAATGGTCTTTTTATCACTCTACCCGACGTATTTTGACCCGGGGAGTTCGAAAAACCACATTACAAGTGGCGCAAACGCTCATATAGCCGTGACCAAAATGCGTTTGAATTATTTCAACTTTAAACGCCCATAAATCCTAAAATATGATACTTACGTGAAATCTGCCTGCGCCAATCGCTTTATCTCGGCAAATTACATAAGGAACAGTGAAAAAAGTGCTCGATTTCGAACTTTTAACTTTTGGGGTAAAAAAGTAGCAAAGGGGTTAACCTTCTGTTTTTTTCAAAAATCGCAAATAATTAAATGGTCTTTTTATCACTCTACCCGACGTATTTTGACCCGGGGAGTTCGAAAAACCACATTACAAGTGGCGCAAAACGCTCAGCATGACCAAAATGCGTTTGAATTATTTCAACTTTAAACGCCCATAAATCCTAAAATATGATACTTACGTGAAATCTGCCTGCGCCAATCGCTTTATCTCGGCAAATTACATAAGGAACAGTGAAAAAAGTGCTCGATTTTGAACTTTTAACTTTTGGGGTAAAAAAGTAGCAAAGGGGTTAACCTTCTGTTTTTTTCAAAAATCGCAAATAATTAAATGGTCTTTTTATCACTCTACCCGACGTATTTTGACCCGGGGAGTTCGAAAAACCACATTACAAGTGGCGCAAACGCTCGTAAGCATGACCAAAATGCGTTTGAATTATTTCAACTTTAAACGCCCATAAATCCTAAAATATGATACTTACGTGAAATCTGCCTGCGCCAATCGCTTTATCTCGGCAAATTACATAAGGAACAGTGAAAAAAGTGCTCGATTTCGAACTTTTAACTTTTGGGGTAAAAAAGTAGCAAAGGGGTTAACCTTCTGTTTTTTACAAAAATCGCAAATAATTAAATGGTCTTTTTATCACTCTACCCGACGTATTTTGACCCGGGGAGTTCGAAAAACCACATTACAAGTGGCGCAAACGCTCGTAAGCATGACCAAAATGCGTTTGAATTATTTCAACTTTAAACGCCCATAAATCCTAAAATATGATACTTACGTGAAATCTGCCTGCGCCAATCGCTTTATCTCGGCAAATTACATAAGGAACAGTGAAAAAAGTGCTCGATTTCGAACTTTTAACTTTTGGGGTAAAAAAGTAGCAAAGGGGTTAACCTTCTGTTTTTTTCAAAAATCGCAAATAATTAAATGGTCTTTTTATCACTCTACCCGACGTATTTTGACCCGGGGAGTTCGAAAAACCACATTACAAGTGGCGCAAACGCTCGTAAGCATGACCAAAATGCGTTTGAATTATTTCAACTTTAAACGCCCATAAATCCTAAAATATGATACTTACGTGAAATCTGCCTGCGCCAATCGCTTTATCTCGGCAAATTACATAAGGAACAGTGAAAAAAGTGCTCGATTTCGAACTTTTAACTTTTGGGGTAAAAAAGTAGCAAAGGGGTTAACCTTCTGTTTTTTACAAAAATCGCAAATAATTAAATGGTCTTTTTATCACTCTACCCGACGTATTTTGACCCGGGGAGTTCGAAAAACCACATTACAAGTGGCGCAAACGCTCGTAAGCATGACCAAAATGCGTTTGAATTATTTCAACTTTAAACGCCCATAAATCCTAAAATATGATACTTACGTGAAATCTGCCTGCGCCAATCGCTTTATCTCGGCAAATTACATAAGGAACAGTGAAAAAAGTGCTCGATTTCGAACTTTTAACTTTTGGGGTAAAAAAGTAGCAAAGGGGTTAACCTTCTGTTTTTTTCAAAAATCGCAAATAATTAAATGGTCTTTTTATCACTCTACCCGACGTATTTTGACCCGGGGAGTTCGAAAAACCACATTACAAGTGGCGCAAACGCTCGTAAGCATGACCAAAATGCGTTTGAATTATTTCAACTTTAAACGCCCATAAATCCTAAAATATGATACTTACGTGAAATCTGCCTGCGCCAATCGCTTTATCTCGGCAAATTACATAAGGAACAGTGAAAAAAGTGCTCGATTTCGAACTTTTAACTTTTGGGGTAAAAAAGTAGCAAAGGGGTTAACCTTCTGTTTTTTTCAAAAATCGCAAATAATTAAATGGTCTTTTTATCACTCTACCCGACGTATTTTGACCCGGGGAGTTCGAAAAACCACATTACAAGTGGCGCAAACGCTCGTAAGCATGACCAAAATGCGTTTGAATTATTTCAACTTTAAACGCCCATAAATCCTAAAATATGATACTTACGTGAAATCTGCCTGCGCCAATCGCTTTATCTCGGCAAATTACATAAGGAACAGTGAAAAAAGTGCTCGATTTCGAACTTTTAACTTTTGGGGTAAAAAAGTAGCAAAGGGGTTAACCTTCTGTTTTTTTCAAAAATCGCAAATAATTAAATGGTCTTTTTATCACTCTACCCGACGTATTTTGACCCGGGGAGTTCGAAAAACCACATTACAAGTGGCGCAAACGCTCGTAAGCATGACCAAAATGCGTTTGAATTATTTCAACTTTAAACGCCCATAAATCCTAAAATATGATACTTACGTGAAATCTGCCTGCGCCAATCGCTTTATCTCGGCAAATTACATAAGGAACAGTGAAAAAAGTGCTCGATTTCGAACTTTTAACTTTTGGGGTAAAAAAGTAGCAAAGGGGTTAACCTTCTGTTTTTTACAAAAATCGCAAATAATTAAATGGTCTTTTTATCACTCTACCCGACGTATTTTGACCCGGGGAGTTCGAAAAACCACATTACAAGTGGCGCAAACGCTCGTAAGCATGACCAAAATGCGTTTGAATTATTTCAACTTTAAACGCCCATAAATCCTAAAATATGATACTTACGTGAAATCTGCCTGCGCCAATCGCTTTATCTCGGCAAATTACATAAGGAACAGTGAAAAAAGTGCTCGATTTCGAACTTTTAACTTTTGGGGTAAAAAAGTAGCAAAGGGGTTAACCTTCTGTTTTTTTCAAAAATCGCAAATAATTAAATGGTCTTTTTATCACTCTACCCGACGTATTTTGACCCGGGGAGTTCGAAAAACCACATTACAAGTGGCGCAAACGCTCGTAAGCATGACCAAAATGCGTTTGAATTATTTCAACTTTAAACGCCCATAAATCCTAAAATATGATACTTACGTGAAATCTGCCTGCGCCAATCGCTTTATCTCGGCAAATTACATAAGGAACAGTGAAAAAAGTGCTCGATTTCGAACTTTTAACTTTTGGGTAAAAAAGTAGCAAAGGGGTTAACCTTCTGTTTTTTTCAAAAATCGCAAATAATTAAATGGTCTTTTTATCACTCTACCCGACGTATTTTGACCCGGGGAGTTCGAAAAACCACATTACAAGTGGCGCAAACGCTCGTAAGCATGACCAAAATGCGTTTGAATTATTTCAACTTTAAACGCCCATAAATCCTAAAATATGATACTTACGTGAAATCTGCCTGCGCCAATCGCTTTATCTCGGCAAATTACATAAGGAACAGTGAAAAAAGTGCTCGATTTCGAACTTTTAACTTTTGGGGTAAAAAAGTAGCAAAGGGGTTAACCTTCTGTTTTTTTCAAAAATCGCAAATAATTAAATGGTCTTTTTATCACTCTACCCGACGTATTTTGACCCGGGGAGTTCGAAAAACCACATTACAAGTGGCGCAAACGCTCGTAAGCATGACCAAAATGCGTTTGAATTATTTCAACTTTAAACGCCCATAAATCCTAAAATATGATACTTACGTGAAATCTGCCTGCGCCAATCGCTTTATCTCGGCAAATTACATAAGGAACAGTGAAAAAAGTGCTCGATTTCGAACTTTTAACTTTTGGGGTAAAAAAGTAGCAAAGGGGTTAACCTTCTGTTTTTTTCAAAAATCGCAAATAATTAAATGGTCTTTTTATCACTCTACCCGACGTATTTTGACCCGGGGAGTTCGAAAAACCACATTACAAGTGGCGCAAACGCTCGTAAGCATGACCAAAATGCGTTTGAATTATTTCAACTTTAAACGCCCATAAATCCTAAAATATGATACTTACGTGAAATCTGCCTGCGCCAATCGCTTTATCTCGGCAAATTACATAAGGAACAGTGAAAAAAGTGCTCGATTTCGAACTTTTAACTTTTGGGGTAAAAAAGTAGCAAAGGGGTTAACCTTCTGTTTTTTTCAAAAATCGCAAATAATTAAATGGTCTTTTTATCACTCTACCCGACGTATTTTGACCCGGGGAGTTCGAAAAACCACATTACAAGTGGCGCAAACGCTCGTAAGCATGACCAAAATGCGTTTGAATTATTTCAACTTTAAACGCCCATAAATCCTAAAATATGATACTTACGTGAAATCTGCCTGCGCCAATCGCTTTATCTCGGCAAATTACATAAGGAACAGTGAAAAAAGAGCTCGATTTCGAACTTTTAACTTTTGGGGTAAAAAAGTAGCAAAGGGGTTAACCTTCTGTTTTTTTCAAAAATCGCAAATAATTAAATGGTCTTTTTATCACTCTACCCGACGTATTTTGACCCGGGGAGTTCGAAAAACCACATTACAAGTGGCGCAAACGCTCGTAAGCATGACCAAAATGCGTTTGAATTATTTCAACTTTAAACGCCCATAAATCCTAAAATATGATACTTACGTGAAATCTGCATGCGCCAATCGCTTTATCTCGGCAAATTACATAAGGAACAGTGAAAAAAGTGCTCGATTTCGAACTTTTAACTTTTGGGGTAAAAAAGTAGCAAAGGGGTTAACCTTCTGTTTTTTTCAAAAATCGCAAATAATTAAATGGTCTTTTTATCACTCTACCCGACGTATTTTGACCCGGGGAGTTCGAAAAACCACATTACAAGTGGCGCAAACGCTCGTAAGCATGACCAAAATGCGTTTGAATTATTTCAACTTTAAACGCCCATAAATCCTAAAATATGATACTTACGTGAAATCTGCCTGCGCCAATCGCTTTATCTCGGCAAATTACATAAGGAACAGTGAAAAAAGTGCTCGATTTCGAACTTTTAACTTTTGGGGTAAAAAAGTAGCAAAGGGGTTAACCTTCTGTTTTTTTCAAAAATCGCAAATAATTAAATGGTCTTTTTATCACTCTACCCGACGTATTTTGACCCGGGGAGTTCGAAAAACCACATTACAAGTGGCGCAAACGCTCGTAAGCATGACCAAAATGCGTTTGAATTATTTCAACTTTAAACGCCCATAAATCCTAAAATATGATACTTACGTGAAATCTGCCTGCGCCAATCGCTTTATCTCGGCAAATTACATAAGGAACAGTGAAAAAAGTGCTCGATTTCGAACTTTTAACTTTTGGGGTAAAAAAGTAGCAAAGGGGTTAACCTTCTGTTTTTTTCAAAAATCGCAAATAATTAAATGGTCTTTTTATCACTCTACCCGACGTATTTTGACCCGGGGAGTTCGAAAAACCACATTACAAGTGGCGCAAACGCTCGTAAGCATGACCAAAATGCGTTTGAATTATTTCAACTTTAAACGCCCATAAATCCTAAAATATGATACTTACGTGAAATCTGCCTGCGCCAATCGCTTTATCTCGGCAAATTACATAAGGAACAGTGAAAAAAGTGCTCGATTTCGAACTTTTAACTTTTGGGGTAAAAAAGTAGCAAAGGGGTTAACCTTCTGTTTTTTTCAAAAATCGCAAATAATTAAATGGTCTTTTTATCACTCTACCCGACGTATTTTGACCCGGGGAGTTCGAAAAACCACATTACAAGTGGCGCAAACGCTCGTAAGCATGACCAAAATGCGTTTGAATTATTTCAACTTTAAACGCCCATAAATCCTAAAATATGATACTTACGTGAAATCTGCCTGCGCCAATCGCTTTATCTCGGCAAATTACATAAGGAACAGTGAAAAAAGTGCTCGATTTCGAACTTTTAACTTTTGGGGTAAAAAAGTAGCAAAGGGGTTAACCTTCTGTTTTTTTCAAAAATCGCAAATAATTAAATGGTCTTTTTATCACTCTACCCGACGTATTTTGACCCGGGGAGTTCGAAAAACCACATTACAAGTGGCGCAAACGCTCGTAAGCATGACCAAAATGCGTTTGAATTATTTCAACTTTAAACGCCCATAAATCCTAAAATATGATACTTACGTGAAATCTGCCTGCGCCAATCGCTTTATCTCGGCAAATTACATAAGGAACAGTGAAAAAAGTGCTCGATTTCGAACTTTTAACTTTTGGGGTAAAAAAGTAGCAAAGGGGTTAACCTTCTGTTTTTTTCAAAAATCGCAAATAATTAAATGGTCTTTTTATCACTCTACCCGACGTATTTTGACCCGGGGAGTTCGAAAAACCACATTACAAGTGGCGCAAACGCTCGTAAGCATGACCAAAATGCGTTTGAATTATTTCAACTTTAAACGCCCATAAATCCTAAAATATGATACTTACGTGAAATCTGCCTGCGCCAATCGCTTTATCTCGGCAAATTACATAAGGAACAGTGAAAAAAGAGCTCGATTTCGAACTTTTAACTTTTGGGGTAAAAAAGTAGCAAAGGGGTTAACCTTCTGTTTTTTTCAAAAATCGCAAATAATTAAATGGTCTTTTTATCACTCTACCCGACGTATTTTGACCCGGGGAGTTCGAAAAACCACATTACAAGTGGCGCAAACGCTCGTAAGCATGACCAAAATGCGTTTGAATTATTTCAACTTTAAACGCCCATAAATCCTAAAATATGATACTTACGTGAAATCTGCATGCGCCAATCGCTTTATCTCGGCAAATTACATAAGGAACAGTGAAAAAAGTGCTCGATTTCGAACTTTTAACTTTTGGGGTAAAAAAGTAGCAAAGGGGTTAACCTTCTGTTTTTTTCAAAAATCGCAAATAATTAAATGGTCTTTTTATCACTCTACCCGACGTATTTTGACCCGGGGAGTTCGAAAAACCACATTACAAGTGGCGCAAACGCTCGTAAGCATGACCAAAATGCGTTTGAATTATTTCAACTTTAAACGCCCATAAATCCTAAAATATGATACTTACGTGAAATCTGCCTGCGCCAATCGCTTTATCTCGGCAAATTACATAAGGAACAGTGAAAAAAGTGCTCGATTTCGAACTTTTAACTTTTGGGGTAAAAAAGTAGCAAAGGGGTTAACCTTCTGTTTTTTTCAAAAATCGCAAATAATTAAATGGTCTTTTTATCACTCTACCCGACGTATTTTGACCCGGGGAGTTCGAAAAACCACATTACAAGTGGCGCAAACGCTCGTAAGCATGACCAAAATGCGTTTGAATTATTTCAACTTTAAACGCCCATAAATCCTAAAATATGATACTTACGTGAAATCTGCCTGCGCCAATCGCTTTATCTCGGCAAATTACATAAGGAACAGTGAAAAAAGTGCTCGATTTCGAACTTTTAACTTTTGGGGTAAAAAAGTAGCAAAGGGGTTAACCTTCTGTTTTTTTCAAAAATCGCAAATAATTAAATGGTCTTTTTATCACTCTACCCGACGTATTTTGACCCGGGGAGTTCGAAAAACCACATTACAAGTGGCGCAAACGCTCGTAAGCATGACCAAAATGCGTTTGAATTATTTCAACTTTAAACGCCCATAAATCCTAAAATATGATACTTACGTGAAATCTGCCTGCGCCAATCGCTTTATCTCGGCAAATTACATAAGGAACAGTGAAAAAAGTGCTCGATTTCGAACTTTTAACTTTTGGGGTAAAAAAGTAGCAAAGGGGTTAACCTTCTGTTTTTTTCAAAAATCGCAAATAATTAAATGGTCTTTTTATCACTCTACCCGACGTATTTTGACCCGGGGAGTTCGAAAAACCACATTACAAGTGGCGCAAACGCTCGTAAGCATGACCAAAATGCGTTTGAATTATTTCAACTTTAAACGCCCATAAATCCTAAAATATGATACTTACGTGAAATCTGCCTGCGCCAATCGCTTTATCTCGGCAAATTACATAAGGAACAGTGAAAAAAGTGCTCGATTTCGAACTTTTAACTTTTGGGGTAAAAAAGTAGCAAAGGGGTTAACCTTCTGTTTTTTTCAAAAATCGCAAATAATTAAATGGTCTTTTTATCACTCTACCCGACGTATTTTGACCCGGGGAGTTCGAAAAACCACATTACAAGTGGCGCAAACGCTCGTAAGCATGACCAAAATGCGTTTGAATTATTTCAACTTTAAACGCCCATAAATCCTAAAATATGATACTTACGTGAAATCTGCCTGCGCCAATCGCTTTATCTCGGCAAATTACATAAGGAACAGTGAAAAAAGTGCTCGATTTCGAACTTTTAACTTTTGGGGTAAAAAAGTAGCAAAGGGGTTAACCTTCTGTTTTTTTCAAAAATCGCAAATAATTAAATGGTCTTTTTATCACTCTACCCGACGTATTTTGACCCGGGGAGTTCGAAAAACCACATTACAAGTGGCGCAAACGCTCGTAAGCATGACCAAAATGCGTTTGAATTATTTCAACTTTAAACGCCCATAAATCCTAAAATATGATACTTACGTGAAATCTGCCTGCGCCAATCGCTTTATCTCGGCAAATTACATAAGGAACAGTGAAAAAAGTGCTCGATTTCGAACTTTTAACTTTTGGGGTAAAAAAGTAGCAAAGGGGTTAACCTTCTGTTTTTTTCAAAAATCGCAAATAATTAAATGGTCTTTTTATCACTCTACCCGACGTATTTTGACCCGGGGAGTTCGAAAAACCACATTACAAGTGGCGCAAACGCTCGTAAGCATGACCAAAATGCGTTTGAATTATTTCAACTTTAAACGCCCATAAATCCTAAAATATGATACTTACGTGAAATCTGCCTGCGCCAATCGCTTTATCTCGGCAAATTACATAAGGAACAGTGAAAAAAGTGCTCGATTTCGAACTTTTAACTTTTGGGGTAAAAAAGTAGCAAAGGGGTTAACCTTCTGTTTTTTTCAAAAATCGCAAATAATTAAATGGTCTTTTTATCACTCTACCCGACGTATTTTGACCCGGGGAGTTCGAAAAACCACATTACAAGTGGCGCAAACGCTCGTAAGCATGACCAAAATGCGTTTGAATTATTTCAACTTTAAACGCCCATAAATCCTAAAATATGATACTTACGTGAAATCTGCCTGCGCCAATCGCTTTATCTCGGCAAATTACATAAGGAACAGTGAAAAAAGTGCTCGATTTCGAACTTTTAACTTTTGGGGTAAAAAAGTAGCAAAGGGGTTAACCTTCTGTTTTTTTCAAAAATCGCAAATAATTAAATGGTCTTTTTATCACTCTACCCGACGTATTTTGACCCGGGGAGTTCGAAAAACCACATTACAAGTGGCGCAAACGCTCGTAAGCATGACCAAAATGCGTTTGAATTATTTCAACTTTAAACGCCCATAAATCCTAAAATATGATACTTACGTGAAATCTGCCTGCGCCAATCGCTTTATCTCGGCAAATTACATAAGGAACAGTGAAAAAAGTGCTCGATTTCGAACTTTTAACTTTTGGGGTAAAAAAGTAGCAAAGGGGTTAACCTTCTGTTTTTTTCAAAAATCGCAAATAATTAAATGGTCTTTTTATCACTCTACCCGACGTATTTTGACCCGGGGAGTTCGAAAAACCACATTACAAGTGGCGCAAACGCTCGTAAGCATGACCAAAATGCGTTTGAATTATTTCAACTTTAAACGCCCATAAATCCTAAAATATGATACTTACGTGAAATCTGCCTGCGCCAATCGCTTTATCTCGGCAAATTACATAAGGAACAGTGAAAAAAGTGCTCGATTTCGAACTTTTAACTTTTGGGGTAAAAAAGTAGCAAAGGGGTTAACCTTCTGTTTTTTTCAAAAATCGCAAATAATTAAATGGTCTTTTTATCACTCTACCCGACGTATTTTGACCCGGGGAGTTCGAAAAACCACATTACAAGTGGCGCAAACGCTCGTAAGCATGACCAAAATGCGTTTGAATTATTTCAACTTTAAACGCCCATAAATCCTAAAATATGATACTTACGTGAAATCTGCCTGCGCCAATCGCTTTATCTCGGCAAATTACATAAGGAACAGTGAAAAAAGTGCTCGATTTCGAACTTTTAACTTTTGGGGTAAAAAAGTAGCAAAGGGGTTAACCTTCTGTTTTTTTCAAAAATCGCAAATAATTAAATGGTCTTTTTATCACTCTACCCGACGTATTTTGACCCGGGGAGTTCGAAAAACCACATTACAAGTGGCGCAAACGCTCGTAAGCATGACCAAAATGCGTTTGAATTATTTCAACTTTAAACGCCCATAAATCCTAAAATATGATACTTACGTGAAATCTGCCTGCGCCAATCGCTTTATCTCGGCAAATTACATAAGGAACAGTGAAAAAAGTGCTCGATTTCGAACTTTTAACTTTTGGGGTAAAAAAGTAGCAAAGGGGTTAACCTTCTGTTTTTTTCAAAAATCGCAAATAATTAAATGGTCTTTTTATCACTCTACCCGACGTATTTTGACCCGGGGAGTTCGAAAAACCACATTACAAGTGGCGCAAACGCTCGTAAGCATGACCAAAATGCGTTTGAATTATTTCAACTTTAAACGCCCATAAATCCTAAAATATGATACTTACGTGAAATCTGCCTGCGCCAATCGCTTTATCTCGGCAAATTACATAAGGAACAGTGAAAAAAGTGCTCGATTTCGAACTTTTAACTTTTGGGGTAAAAAAGTAGCAAAGGGGTTAACCTTCTGTTTTTTTCAAAAATCGCAAATAATTAAATGGTCTTTTTATCACTCTACCCGACGTATTTTGACCCGGGGAGTTCGAAAAACCACATTACAAGTGGCGCAAACGCTCGTAAGCATGACCAAAATGCGTTTGAATTATTTCAACTTTAAACGCCCATAAATCCTAAAATATGATACTTACGTGAAATCTGCCTGCGCCAATCGCTTTATCTCGGCAAATTACATAAGGAACAGTGAAAAAAGTGCTCGATTTCGAACTTTTAACTTTTGGGGTAAAAAAGTAGCAAAGGGGTTAACCTTCTGTTTTTTTCAAAAATCGCAAATAATTAAATGGTCTTTTTATCACTCTACCCGACGTATTTTGACCCGGGGAGTTCGAAAAACCACATTACAAGTGGCGCAAACGCTCGTAAGCATGACCAAAATGCGTTTGAATTATTTCAACTTTAAACGCCCATAAATCCTAAAATATGATACTTACGTGAAATCTGCCTGCGCCAATCGCTTTATCTCGGCAAATTACATAAGGAACAGTGAAAAAAGTGCTCGATTTCGAACTTTTAACTTTTGGGGTAAAAAAGTAGCAAAGGGGTTAACCTTCTGTTTTTTTCAAAAATCGCAAATAATTAAATGGTCTTTTTATCACTCTACCCGACGTATTTTGACCCGGGGAGTTCGAAAAACCACATTACAAGTGGCGCAAACGCTCGTAAGCATGACCAAAATGCGTTTGAATTATTTCAACTTTAAACGCCCATAAATCCTAAAATATGATACTTACGTGAAATCTGCCTGCGCCAATCGCTTTATCTCGGCAAATTACATAAGGAACAGTGAAAAAAGTGCTCGATTTCGAACTTTTAACTTTTGGGGTAAAAAAGTAGCAAAGGGGTTAACCTTCTGTTTTTTTCAAAAATCGCAAATAATTAAATGGTCTTTTTATCACTCTACCCGACGTATTTTGACCCGGGGAGTTCGAAAAACCACATTACAAGTGGCGCAAACGCTCGTAAGCATGACCAAAATGCGTTTGAATTATTTCAACTTTAAACGCCCATAAATCCTAAAATATGATACTTACGTGAAATCTGCCTGCGCCAATCGCTTTATCTCGGCAAATTACATAAGGAACAGTGAAAAAAGTGCTCGATTTCGAACTTTTAACTTTTGGGGTAAAAAAGTAGCAAAGGGGTTAACCTTCTGTTTTTTTCAAAAATCGCAAATAATTAAATGGTCTTTTTATCACTCTACCCGACGTATTTTGACCCGGGGAGTTCGAAAAACCACATTACAAGTGGCGCAAACGCTCGTAAGCATGACCAAAATGCGTTTGAATTATTTCAACTTTAAACGCCCATAAATCCTAAAATATGATACTTACGTGAAATCTGCCTGCGCCAATCGCTTTATCTCGGCAAATTACATAAGGAACAGTGAAAAAAGTGCTCGATTTCGAACTTTTAACTTTTGGGGTAAAAAAGTAGCAAAGGGGTTAACCTTCTGTTTTTTTCAAAAATCGCAAATAATTAAATGGTCTTTTTATCACTCTACCCGACGTATTTTGACCCGGGGAGTTCGAAAAACCACATTACAAGTGGCGCAAACGCTCGTAAGCATGACCAAAATGCGTTTGAATTATTTCAACTTTAAACGCCCATAAATCCTAAAATATGATACTTACGTGAAATCTGCCTGCGCCAATCGCTTTATCTCGGCAAATTACATAAGGAACAGTGAAAAAAGTGCTCGATTTCGAACTTTTAACTTTTGGGGTAAAAAAGTAGCAAAGGGGTTAACCTTCTGTTTTTTTCAAAAATCGCAAATAATTAAATGGTCTTTTTATCACTCTACCCGACGTATTTTGACCCGGGGAGTTCGAAAAACCACATTACAAGTGGCGCAAACGCTCGTAAGCATGACCAAAATGCGTTTGAATTATTTCAACTTTAAACGCCCATAAATCCTAAAATATGATACTTACGTGAAATCTGCCTGCGCCAATCGCTTTATCTCGGCAAATTACATAAGGAACAGTGAAAAAAGTGCTCGATTTCGAACTTTTAACTTTTGGGGTAAAAAAGTAGCAAAGGGGTTAACCTTCTGTTTTTTTCAAAAATCGCAAATAATTAAATGGTCTTTTTATCACTCTACCCTGACGTATTTTGACCCGGGGAGTTCGAAAAACCACATTACAAGTGGCGCAAACGCTCGTAAGCATGACCAAAATGCGTTTGAATTATTTCAACTTTAAACGCCCATAAATCCTAAAATATGATACTTACGTGAAATCTGCCTGCGCCAATCGCTTTATCTCGGCAAATTACATAAGGAACAGTGAAAAAAGTGCTCGATTTCGAACTTTTAACTTTTGGGGTAAAAAAGTAGCAAAGGGGTTAACCTTCTGTTTTTTTCAAAAATCGCAAATAATTAAATGGTCTTTTTATCACTCTACCCGACGTATTTTGACCCGGGGAGTTCGAAAAACCACATTACAAGTGGCGCAAACGCTCGTAAGCATGACCAAAATGCGTTTGAATTATTTCAACTTTAAACGCCCATAAATCCTAAAATATGATACTTACGTGAAATCTGCCTGCGCCAATCGCTTTATCTCGGCAAATTACATAAGGAACAGTGAAAAAAGTGCTCGATTTCGAACTTTTAACTTTTGGGGTAAAAAAGTAGCAAAGGGGTTAACCTTCTGTTTTTTTCAAAAATCGCAAATAATTAAATGGTCTTTTTATCACTCTACCCGACGTATTTTGACCCGGGGAGTTCGAAAAACCACATTACAAGTGGCGCAAACGCTCGTAAGCATGACCAAAATGCGTTTGAATTATTTCAACTTTAAACGCCCATAAATCCTAAAATATGATACTTACGTGAAATCTGCCTGCGCCAATCGCTTTATCTCGGCAAATTACATAAGGAACAGTGAAAAAAGTGCTCGATTTCGAACTTTTAACTTTTGGGGTAAAAAAGTAGCAAAGGGGTTAACCTTCTGTTTTTTTCAAAAATCGCAAATAATTAAATGGTCTTTTTATCACTCTACCCGACGTATTTTGACCCGGGGAGTTCGAAAAACCACATTACAAGTGGCGCAAACGCTCGTAAGCATGACCAAAATGCGTTTGAATTATTTCAACTTTAAACGCCCATAAATCCTAAAATATGATACTTACGTGAAATCTGCCTGCGCCAATCGCTTTATCTCGGCAAATTACATAAGGAACAGTGAAAAAAGTGCTCGATTTCGAACTTTTAACTTTTGGGGTAAAAAAGTAGCAAAGGGGTTAACCTTCTGTTTTTTTCAAAAATCGCAAATAATTAAATGGTCTTTTTATCACTCTACCCGACGTATTTTGACCCGGGGAGTTCGAAAAACCACATTACAAGTGGCGCAAACGCTCGTAAGCATGACCAAAATGCGTTTGAATTATTTCAACTTTAAACGCCCATAAATCCTAAAATATGATACTTACGTGAAATCTGCCTGCGCCAATCGCTTTATCTCGGCAAATTACATAAGGAACAGTGAAAAAAGTGCTCGATTTCGAACTTTTAACTTTTGGGGTAAAAAAGTAGCAAAGGGGTTAACCTTCTGTTTTTTTCAAAAATCGCAAATAATTAAATGGTCTTTTTATCACTCTACCCGACGTATTTTGACCCGGGGAGTTCGAAAAACCACATTACAAGTGGCGCAAACGCTCGTAAGCATGACCAAAATGCGTTTGAATTATTTCAACTTTAAACGCCCATAAATCCTAAAATATGATACTTACGTGAAATCTGCCTGCGCCAATCGCTTTATCTCGGCAAATTACATAAGGAACAGTGAAAAAAGTGCTCGATTTCGAACTTTTAACTTTTGGGGTAAAAAAGTAGCAAAGGGGTTAACCTTCTGTTTTTTTCAAAAATCGCAAATAATTAAATGGTCTTTTTATCACTCTACCCGACGTATTTTGACCCGGGGAGTTCGAAAAACCACATTACAAGTGGCGCAAACGCTCGTAAGCATGACCAAAATGCGTTTGAATTATTTCAACTTTAAACGCCCATAAATCCTAAAATATGATACTTACGTGAAATCTGCCTGCGCCAATCGCTTTATCTCGGCAAATTACATAAGGAACAGTGAAAAAAGTGCTCGATTTCGAACTTTTAACTTTTGGGGTAAAAAAGTAGCAAAGGGGTTAACCTTCTGTTTTTTTCAAAAATCGCAAATAATTAAATGGTCTTTTTATCACTCTACCCGACGTATTTTGACCCGGGGAGTTCGAAAAACCACATTACAAGTGGCGCAAACGCTCGTAAGCATGACCAAAATGCGTTTGAATTATTTCAACTTTAAACGCCATAAATCCTAAAATATGATACTTACGTGAAATCTGCCTGCGCCAATCGCTTTATCTCGGCAAATTACATAAGGAACAGTGAAAAAAGTGCTCGATTTCGAACTTTTAACTTTTGGGGTAAAAAAGTAGCAAAGGGGTTAACCTTCTGTTTTTTTCAAAAATCGCAAATAATTAAATGGTCTTTTTATCACTCTACCCGACGTATTTTGACCCGGGGAGTTCGAAAAACCACATTACAAGTGGCGCAAACGCTCGTAAGCATGACCAAAATGCGTTTGAATTATTTCAACTTTAAACGCCCATAAATCCTAAAATATGATACTTACGTGAAATCTGCCTGCGCCAATCGCTTTATCTCGGCAAATTACATAAGGAACAGTGAAAAAAGTGCTCGATTTCGAACTTTTAACTTTTGGGGTAAAAAAGTAGCAAAGGGGTTAACCTTCTGTTTTTTTCAAAAATCGCAAATAATTAAATGGTCTTTTTATCACTCTACCCGACGTATTTTGACCCGGGGAGTTCGAAAAACCACATTACAAGTGGCGCAAACGCTCGTAAGCATGACCAAAATGCGTTTGAATTATTTCAACTTTAAACGCCCATAAATCCTAAAATATGATACTTACGTGAAATCTGCCTGCGCCAATCGCTTTATCTCGGCAAATTACATAAGGAACAGTGAAAAAAGTGCTCGATTTCGAACTTTTAACTTTTGGGGTAAAAAAGTAGCAAAGGGGTTAACCTTCTGTTTTTTTCAAAAATCGCAAATAATTAAATGGTCTTTTTATCACTCTACCCGACGTATTTTGACCCGGGGAGTTCGAAAAACCACATTACAAGTGGCGCAAACGTTCGTAAGCATGACCAAAATGCGTTTGAATTATTTCAACTTTAAACGCCCATAAATCCTAAAATATGATACTTACGTGAAATCTGCCTGCGCCAATCGCTTTATCTCGGCAAATTACATAAGGAACAGTGAAAAAAGTGCTCGATTTCGAACTTTTAACTTTTGGGGTAAAAAAGTAGCAAAGGGGTTAACCTTCTGTTTTTTTCAAAAATCGCAAATAATTAAATGGTCTTTTTATCACTCTACCCGACGTATTTTGACCCGGGGAGTTCGAAAAACCACATTACAAGTGGCGCAAACGCTCGTAAGCATGACCAAAATGCGTTTGAATTATTTCAACTTTAAACGCCCATAAATCCTAAAATATGATACTTACGTGAAATCTGCCTGCGCCAATCGCTTTATCTCGGCAAATTACATAAGGAACAGTGAAAAAAGTGCTCGATTTCGAACTTTTAACTTTTGGGGTAAAAAAGTAGCAAAGGGGTTAACCTTCTGTTTTTTTCAAAAATCGCAAATAATTAAATGGTCTTTTTATCACTCTACCCGACGTATTTTGACCCGGGGAGTTCGAAAAACCACATTACAAGTGGCGCAAACGCTCGTAAGCATGACCAAAATGCGTTTGAATTATTTCAACTTTAAACGCCCATAAATCCTAAAATATGATACTTACGTGAAATCTGCCTGCGCCAATCGCTTTATCTCGGCAAATTACATAAGGAACAGTGAAAAAAGTGCTCGATTTCGAACTTTTAACTTTTGGGGTAAAAAAGTAGCAAAGGGGTTAACCTTCTGTTTTTTTCAAAAATCGCAAATAATTAAATGGTCTTTTTATCACTCTACCCGACGTATTTTGACCCGGGGAGTTCGAAAAACCACATTACAAGTGGCGCAAACGCTCGTAAGCATGACCAAAATGCGTTTGAATTATTTCAACTTTAAACGCCCATAAATCCTAAAATATGATACTTACGTGAAATCTGCCTGCGCCAATCGCTTTATCTCGGCAAATTACATAAGGAACAGTGAAAAAAGTGCTCGATTTCGAACTTTTAACTTTTGGGGTAAAAAAGTAGCAAAGGGGTTAACCTTCTGTTTTTTTCAAAAATCGCAAATAATTAAATGGTCTTTTTATCACTCTACCCGACGTATTTTGACCCGGGGAGTTCGAAAAACCACATTACAAGTGGCGCAAACGTTCGTAAGCATGACCAAAATGCGTTTGAATTATTTCAACTTTAAACGCCCATAAATCCTAAAATATGATACTTACGTGAAATCTGCCTGCGCCAATCGCTTTATCTCGGCAAATTACATAAGGAACAGTGAAAAAAGTGCTCGATTTCGAACTTTTAACTTTTGGGGTAAAAAAGTAGCAAAGGGGTTAACCTTCTGTTTTTTTCTAAAATCGCAAATAATTAAATGGTCTTTTTATCACTCTACCCGACGTATTTTGACCCGGGGAGTTCGAAAAACCACATTACAAGTGGCGCAAACGCTCGTAAGCATGACCAAAATGCGTTTGAATTATTTCAACTTTAAACGCCCATAAATCCTAAAATATGATACTTACGTGAAATCTGCCTGCGCCAATCGCTTTATCTCGGCAAATTACATAAGGAACAGTGAAAAAAGTGCTCGATTTCGAACTTTTAACTTTTGGGGTAAAAAAGTAGCAAAGGGGTTAACCTTCTGTGTTTTTCAAAAATCGCAAATAATTAAATGGTCTTTTTATCACTCTACCCGACGTATTTTGACCCGGGGAGTTCGAAAAACCACATTACAAGTGGCGCAAACGCTCGTAAGCATGACCAAAATGCGTTTGAATTATTTCAACTTTAAACGCCCATAAATCCTAAAATATGATACTTACGTGAAATCTGCCTGCGCCAATCGCTTTATCACGGCAAATTACATAAGGAACAGTGAAAAAAGTGCTCGATTTCGAACTTTTAACTTTTGGGGTAAAAAAGTAGCAAAGGGGTTAACCTTCTGTTTTTTTCAAAAATCGCAAATAATTAAATGGTCTTTTTAACACTCTACCCGACGTATTTTGACCCGGGGAGTTCGAAAAACCACATTAAAAGTGGCGCAAACGCTCGTAAGCATGACCAAAATGCGTTTGAATTATTTCAACTTTAAACGCCCATAAATCCTAAAATATGATACTTACGTGAAATCTGCCTGCGCCAATCGCTTTATCTCGGCAAATTACATAAGGAACAGTGAAAAAAGTGCTCGATTTCGAACTTTTAACTTTTGGGGTAAAAAAGTAGCAAAGGGGTTAACCTTCTGTTTTTTTCAAAAATCGCAAATAATTAAATGGTCTTTTTATCACTCTACCCGACGTATTTTGACCCGGGGAGTTCGAAAAACCACATTACAAGTGGCGCAAACGCTCGTAAGCATGACCAAAATGCGTTTGAATTATTTCAACTTTAAACGCCCATAAATCCTAAAATATGATACTTACGTGAAATCTGCCTGCGCCAATCGCTTTATCTCGGCAAATTACATAAGGAACAGTGAAAAAAGTGCTCGATTTCGAACTTTTAACTTTTGGGGTAAAAAAGTAGCAAAGGGGTTAACCTTCTGTTTTTTTCAAAAATCGCAAATAATTAAATGGTCTTTTTATCACTCTACCCGACGTATTTTGACCCGGGGAGTTCGAAAAACCACATTACAAGTGGCGCAAACGCTCGTAAGCATGACCAAAATGCGTTTGAATTATTTCAACTTTAAACGCCCATAAATCCTAAAATATGATACTTACGTGAAATCTGCCTGCGCCAATCGCTTTATCTCGGCAAATTACATAAGGAACAGTGAAAAAAGTGCTCGATTTCGAACTTTTAACTTTTGGGGTAAAAAAGTAGCAAAGGGGTTAACCTTCTGTTTTTTTCAAAAATCGCAAATAATTAAATGGTCTTTTTATCACTCTACCCGACGTATTTTGACCCGGGGAGTTCGAAAAACCACATTACAAGTGGCGCAAACGCTCGTAAGCATGACCAAAATGCGTTTGAATTATTTCAACTTTAAACGCCCATAAATCCTAAAATATGATACTTACGTGAAATCTGCCTGCGCCAATCGCTTTATCTCGGCAAATTACATAAGGAACAGTGAAAAAAGTGCTCGATTTCGAACTTTTAACTTTTGGGGTAAAAAAGTAGCAAAGGGGTTAACCTTCTGTTTTTTTCAAAAATCGCAAATAATTAAATGGTCTTTTTATCACTCTACCCGACGTATTTTGACCCGGGGAGTTCGAAAAACCACATTACAAGTGGCGCAAACGCTCGTAAGCATGACCAAAATGCGTTTGAATTATTTCAACTTTAAACGCCCATAAATCCTAAAATATGATACTTACGTGAAATCTGCCTGCGCCAATCGCTTTATCTCGGCAAATTTCATAAGGAACAGTGAAAAAAGTGCTCGATTTCGAACTTTTAACTTTTGGGGTAAAAAAGTAGCAAAGGGGTTAACCTTCTGTTTTTTTCAAAAATCGCAAATAATTAAATGGTCTTTTTATCACTCTACCCGACGTATTTTGACCCGGGGAGTTCGAAAAACCACATTACAAGTGGCGCAAACGCTCGTAAGCGTGACCAAAATGCGTTTGAATTATTTCAACTTTAAACGCCCATAAATCCTAAAATATGATACTTACGTGAAATCTGCCTGCGCCAATCGCTTTATCTCGGCAAATTACATAAGGAACAGTGAAAAAAGTGCTCGATTTCGAACTTTTAACTTTTGGGGTAAAAAAGTAGCAAAGGGGTTAACCTTCTGTTTTTTTCAAAAATCGCAAATAATTAAATGGTCTTTTTATCACTCTACCCGACGTATTTTGACCCGGGGAGTTCGAAAAACCACATTACAAGTGGCGCAAACGCTCGTAAGCATGACCAAAATGCGTTTGAATTATTTCAACTTTAAACGCCCATAAATCCTAAAATATGATACTTACGTGAAATCTGCCTGCGCCAATCGCTTTATCTCGGCAAATTACATAAGGAACAGTGAAAAAAGTGCTCGATTTCGAACTTTTAACTTTTGGGGTAAAAAAGTAGCAAAGGGGTTAACCTTCTGTTTTTTTTCAAAAATCGCAAATAATTAAATGGTCTTTTTATCACTCTACCCGACGTATTTTGACCCGGGGAGTTCGAAAAACCACATTACAAGTGGCGCAAACGCTCGTAAGCATGACCAAAATGCGTTTGAATTATTTCAACTTTAAACGCCCATAAATCCTAAAATATGATACTTACGTGAAATCTGCCTGCGCCAATCGCTTTATCTCGGCAAATTACATAAGGAACAGTGAAAAAAGTGCTCGATTTCGAACTTTTAACTTTTGGGGTAAAAAAGTAGCAAAGGGGTTAACCTTCTGTTTTTTTCAAAAATCGCAAATAATTAAATGGTCTTTTTATCACTCTACCCGACGTATTTTGACCCGGGGAGTTCGAAAAACCACATTACAAGTGGCGCAAACGCTCGTAAGCATGACCAAAATGCGTTTGAATTATTTCAACTTTAAACGCCCATAAATCCTAAAATATGATACTTACGTGAAATCTGCCTGCGCCAATCGCTTTATCTCGGCAAATTACATAAGGAACAGTGAAAAAAGTGCTCGATTTCGAACTTTTAACTTTTGGGGTAAAAAAGTAGCAAAGGGGTTAACCTTCTGTTTTTTTCAAAAATCGCAAATAATTAAATGGTCTTTTTATCACTCTACCCGACGTATTTTGACCCGGGGAGTTCGAAAAACCACATTACAAGTGGCGCAAACGCTCGTAAGCATGACCAAAATGCGTTTGAATTATTTCAACTTTAAACGCCCATAAATCCTAAAATATGATACTTACGTGAAATCTGCCTGCGCCAATCGCTTTATCTCGGCAAATTACATAAGGAACAGTGAAAAAAGTGCTCGATTTCGAACTTTTAACTTTTGGGGTAAAAAAGTAGCAAAGGGGTTAACCTTCTGTTTTTTTCAAAAATCGCAAATAATTAAATGGTCTTTTTATCACTCTACCCGACGTATTTTGACCCGGGGAGTTCGAAAAACCACATTACAAGTGGCGCAAACGCTCGTAAGCATGACCAAAATGCGTTTGAATTATTTCAACTTTAAACGCCCATAAATCCTAAAATATGATACTTACGTGAAATCTGCCTGCGCCAATCGCTTTATCTCGGCAAATTTCATAAGGAACAGTGAAAAAAGTGCTCGATTTCGAACTTTTAACTTTTGGGGTAAAAAAGTAGCAAAGGGGTTAACCTTCTGTTTTTTTCAAAAATCGCAAATAATTAAATGGTCTTTTTATCACTCTACCCGACGTATTTTGACCCGGGGAGTTCGAAAAACCACATTACAAGTGGCGCAAACGCTCGTAAGCGTGACCAAAATGCGTTTGAATTATTTCAACTTTAAACGCCCATAAATCCTAAAATATGATACTTACGTGAAATCTGCCTGCGCCAATCGCTTTATCTCGGCAAATTACATAAGGAACAGTGAAAAAAGTGCTCGATTTCGAACTTTTAACTTTTGGGGTAAAAAAGTAGCAAAGGGGTTAACCTTCTGTTTTTTTCAAAAATCGCAAATAATTAAATGGTCTTTTTATCACTCTACCCGACGTATTTTGACCCGGGGAGTTCGAAAAACCACATTACAAGTGGCGCAAACGCTCGTAAGCATGACCAAAATGCGTTTGAATTATTTCAACTTTAAACGCCCATAAATCCTAAAATATGATACTTACGTGAAATCTGCCTGCGCCAATCGCTTTATCTCGGCAAATTACATAAGGAACAGTGAAAAAAGTGCTCGATTTCGAACTTTTAACTTTTGGGGTAAAAAAGTAGCAAAGGGGTTAACCTTCTGTTTTTTTCAAAAATCGCAAATAATTAAATGGTCTTTTTATCACTCTACCCGACGTATTTTGACCCGGGGAGTTCGAAAAACCACATTACAAGTGGCGCAAACGCTCGTAAGCATGACCAAAATGCGTTTGAATTATTTCAACTTTAAACGCCCATAAATCCTAAAATATGATACTTACGTGAAATCTGCCTGCACCAATCGCTTTATCTCGGCAAATTACATAAGGAACAGTGAAAAAAGTGCTCGATTTCGAACTTTTAACTTTTGGGGTAAAAAAGTAGCAAAGGGGTTAACCTTCTGTTTTTTTCAAAAATCGCAAATAATTAAATGGTCTTTTTATCACTCTACCCGACGTATTTTGACCCGGGGAGTTCGAAAAACCACATTACAAGTGGCGCAAACGCTCGTAAGCATGACCAAAATGCGTTTGAATTATTTCAACTTTAAACGCCCATAAATCCTAAAATATGATACTTACGTGAAATCTGCCTGCGCCAATCGCTTTATCTCGGCAAATTACATAAGTAACAGTGAAAAAAGTGCTCGATTTCGAACTTTTAACTTTTGGGGTAAAAAAGTAGCAAAGGGGTTAACCTTCTGTTTTTTTCAAAAATCGCAAATAATTAAATGGTCTTTTTATCACTCTACCCGACGTATTTTGACCCGGGGAGTTCGAAAAACCACATTACAAGTGGCGCAAACGCTCGTAAGCATGACCAAAATGCGTTTGAATTATTTCAACTTTAAACGCCCATAAATCCTAAAATATGATACTTACGTGAAATCTGCCTGCGCCAATCGCTTTATCTCGGCAAATTACATAAGGAACAGTGAAAAAAGTGCTCGATTTCGAACTTTTAACTTTTGGGGTAAAAAAGTAGCAAAGGGGTTAACCTTCTGTTTTTTTCAAAAATCGCAAATAATTAAATGGTCTTTTTATCACTCTACCCGACGTATTTTGACCCGGGGAGTTCGAAAAACCACATTACAAGTGGCGCAAACGCTCGTAAGCATGACCAAAATGCGTTTGAATTATTTCAACTTTAAACGCCCATAAATCCTAAAATATGATACTTACGTGAAATCTGCCTGCGCCAATCGCTTTATCTCGGCAAATTACATAAGGAACAGTGAAAAAAGTGCTCGATTTCGAACTTTTAACTTTTGGGGTAAAAAAGTAGCAAAGGGGTTAACCTTCTGTTTTTTTCAAAAATCGCAAATAATTAAATGGTCTTTTTATCACTCTACCCGACGTATTTTGACCCGGGGAGTTCGAAAAACCACATTACAAGTGGCGCAAACGCTCGTAAGCATGACCAAAATGCGTTTGAATTATTTCAACTTTAAACGCCCATAAATCCTAAAATATGATACTTACGTGAAATCTGCCTGCGCCAATCGCTTTATCTCGGCAAATTACATAAGGAACAGTGAAAAAAGTGCTCGATTTCGAACTTTTAACTTTTGGGGTAAAAAAGTAGCAAAGGGGTTAACCTTCTGTTTTTTTCAAAAATCGCAAATAATTAAATGGTCTTTTTATCACTCTACCCGACGTATTTTGACCCGGGGAGTTCGAAAAACCACATTACAAGTGGCGCAAACGCTCGTAAGCATGACCAAAATGCGTTTGAATTATTTCAACTTTAAACGCCCATAAATCCTAAAATATGATACTTACGTGAAATCTGCCTGCGCCAATCGCTTTATCTCGGCAAATTACATAAGGAACAGTGAAAAAAGTGCTCGATTTCGAACTTTTAACTTTTGGGGTAAAAAAGTAGCAAAGGGGTTAACCTTCTGTTTTTTTCAAAAATCGCAAATAATTAAATGGTCTTTTTATCACTCTACCCGACGTATTTTGACCCGGGGAGTTCGAAAAACCACATTACAAGTGGCGCAAACGCTCGTAAGCATGACCAAAATGCGTTTGAATTATTTCAACTTTAAACGCCCATAAATCCTAAAATATGATACTTACGTGAAATCTGCATGCGCCAATCGCTTTATCTCGGCAAATTACATAAGGAACAGTGAAAAAAGTGCTCGATTTCGAACTTTTAACTTTTGGGGTAAAAAAGTAGCAAAGGGGTTAACCTTCTGTTTTTTTCAAAAATCGCAAATAATTAAATGGTCTTTTTATCACTCTACCCGACGTATTTTGACCCGGGGAGTTCGAAAAACCACATTACAAGTGGCGCAAACGCTCGTAAGCATGACCAAAATGCGTTTGAATTATTTCAACTTTAAACGCCCATAAATCCTAAAATATGATACTTACGTGAAATCTGCCTGCGCCAATCGCTTTATCTCGGCAAATTACATAAGGAACAGTGAAAAAAGTGCTCGATTTCGAACTTTTAACTTTTGGGGTAAAAAAGTAGCAAAGGGGTTAACCTTCTGTTTTTTTCAAAAATCGCAAATAATTAAATGGTCTTTTTATCACTCTACCCGACGTATTTTGACCCGGGGAGTTCGAAAAACCACATTACAAGTGGCGCAAACGCTCGTAAGCATGACCAAAATGCGTTTGAATTATTTCAACTTTAAACGCCCATAAATCCTAAAATATGATACTTACGTGAAATCTGCCTGCGCCAATCGCTTTATCTCGGCAAATTACATAAGGAACAGTGAAAAAAGAGCTCGATTTCGAACTTTTAACTTTTGGGGTAAAAAAGTAGCAAAGGGGTTAACCTTCTGTTTTTGTCAAAAATCGCAAATAATTAAATGGTCTTTTTATCACTCTACCCGACGTATTTTGACCCGGGGAGTTCGAAAAACCACATTACAAGTGGCGCAAACGCTCGTAAGCATGACCAAAATGCGTTTGAATTATTTCAACTTTAAACGCCCATAAATCCTAAAATATGATACTTACGTGAAATCTGCCTGCGCCAATCGCTTTATCTCGGCAAATTACATAAGGAACAGTGAAAAAAGTGCTCGATTTCGAACTTTTAACTTTTGGGGTAAAAAAGTAGCAAAGGGGTTAACCTTCTGTTTTTTTCAAAAATCGCAAATAATTAAATGGTCTTTTTATCACTCTACCCGACGTATTTTGACCCGGGGAGTTCGAAAAACCACATTACAAGTGGCGCAAACGCTCGTAAGCATGACCAAAATGCGTTTGAATTATTTCAACTTTAAACGCCCATAAATCCTAAAATATGATACTTACGTGAAATCTGCCTGCGCCAATCGCTTTATCTCGGCAAATTACATAAGGAACAGTGAAAAAAGTGCTCGATTTCGAACTTTTAACTTTTGGGGTAAAAAAGTAGCAAAGGGGTTAACCTTCTGTTTTTTTCAAAAATCGCAAATAATTAAATGGTCTTTTTATCACTCTACCCGACGTATTTTGACCCGGGGAGTTCGAAAAACCACATTACAAGTGGCGCAAACGCTCGTAAGCATGACCAAAATGCGTTTGAATTATTTCAACTTTAAGCGCCCATAAATCCTAAAATATGATACTTACGTGAAATCTGCCTGCGCCAATCGCTTTATCTCGGCAAATTACATAAGGAACAGTGAAAAAAGTGCTCGACTTCGAACTTTTAACTTTTGGGGTAAAAAAGTAGCAAAGGGGTTAACCTTCTGTTTTTTTCAAAAATCGCAAATAATTAAATGGTCTTTTTATCACTCTACCCGACGTATTTTGACCCGGGGAGTTCGAAAAACCACATTACAAGTTGCGCAAACGCTCGTAAGCATGACCAAAATGCGTTTGAATTATTTCAACTTTAAACGCCCATAAATCCTAAAATATGATACTTACGTGAAATCTGCCTGCGCCAATCGCTTTATCTCGGCAAATTACATAAGGAACAGTGAAAAAAGTGCTCGATTTCGAACTTTTAACTTTTGGGGTAAAAAAGTAGCAAAGGGGTTAACCTTCTGTTTTTTTCAAAAATCGCAAATAATTAAATGGTCTTTTTATCACTCTACCCGACGTATTTTGACCCGGGGAGTTCGAAAAACCACATTACAAGTTGCGCAAACGCTCGTAAGCATGACCAAAATGCGTTTGAATTATTTCAACTTTAAACGCCCATAAATCCTAAAATATGATACTTACGTGAAATCTGCCTGCGCCAATCGCTTTATCTCGGCAAATTACATAAGGAACAGTGAAAAAAGTGCTCGATTTCGAACTTTTAACTTTTGGGGTAAAAAAGTAGCAAAGGGGTTAACCTTCTGTTTTTTTCAAAAATCGCAAATAATTAAATGGTCTTTTTATCACTCTACCCGACGTATTTTGACCCGGGGAGTTCGAAAAACCACATTACAAGTGGCGCAAACGCTCGTAAGCATGACCAAAATGCGTTTGAATTATTTCAACTTTAAACGCCCATAAATCCTAAAATATGATACTTACGTGAAATCTGCCTGCGCCAATCGCTTTATCTCGGCAAATTACATAAGGAACAGTGAAAAAAGTGCTCGATTTCGAACTTTTAACTTTTGGGGTAAAAAAGTAGCAAAGGGGTTAACCTTCTGTTTTTTTCAAAAATCGCAAATAATTAAATGGTCTTTTTATCACTCTACCCGACGTATTTTGACCCGGGGAGTTCGAAAAACCACATTACAAGTGGCGCAAACGCTCGTAAGCATGACCAAAATGCGTTTGAATTATTTCAACTTTAAACGCCCATAAATCCTAAAATATGATACTTACGTGAAATCTGCCTGCGCCAATCGCTTTATCTCGGCAAATTACATAAGGAACAGTGAAAAAAGTGCTCGACTTCGAACTTTTAACTTTTGGGGTAAAAAAGTAGCAAAGGGGTTAACCTTCTGTTTTTTTCAAAAATCGCAAATAATTAAATGGTCTTTTTATCACTCTACCCGACGTATTTTGACCCGGGGAGTTCGAAAAACCACATTACAAGTTGCGCAAACGCTCGTAAGCATGACCAAAATGCGTTTGAATTATTTCAACTTTAAACGCCCATAAATCCTAAAATATGATACTTACGTGAAATCTGCCTGCGCCAATCGCTTTATCTCGGCAAATTACATAAGGAACAGTGAAAAAAGTGCTCGATTTCGAACTTTTAACTTTTGGGGTAAAAAAGTAGCAAAGGGGTTAACCTTCTGTTTTTTTCAAAAATCGCAAATAATTAAATGGTCTTTTTATCACTCTACCCGACGTATTTTGACCCGGGGAGTTCGAAAAACCACATTACAAGTGGCGCAAACGCTCGTAAGCATGACCAAAATGCGTTTGAATTATTTCAACTTTAAACGCCCATAAATCCTAAAATATGATACTTACGTGAAATCTGCCTGCGCCAATCGCTTTATCTCGGCAAATTACATAAGGAACAGTGAAAAAAGTGCTCGATTTCGAACTTTTAACTTTTGGGGTAAAAAAGTAGCAAAGGGGTTAACCTTCTGTTTTTTTCAAAAATCGCAAATAATTAAATGGTCTTTTTATCACTCTACCCGACGTATTTTGACCCGGGGAGTTCGAAAAACCACATTACAAGTGGCGCAAACGCTCGTAAGCATGACCAAAATGCGTTTGAATTATTTCAACTTTAAACGCCCATAAATCCTAAAATATGATACTTACGTGAAATCTGCCTGCGCCAATCGCTTTATCTCGGCAAATTACATAAGGAACAGTGAAAAAAGTGCTCGATTTCGAACTTTTAACTTTTGGGGTAAAAAAGTAGCAAAGGGGTTAACCTTCTGTTTTTTTCAAAAATCGCAAATAATTAAATGGTCTTTTTATCACTCTACCCGACGTATTTTGACCCGGGGAGTTCGAAAAACCACATTACAAGTGGCGCAAACGCTCGTAAGCATGACCAAAATGCGTTTGAATTATTTCAACTTTAAACGCCCATAAATCCTAAAATATGATACTTACGTGAAATCTGCCTGCGCCAATCGCTTTATCTCGGCAAATTACATAAGGAACAGTGAAAAAAGTGCTCGATTTCGAACTTTTAACTTTTGGGGTAAAAAAGTAGCAAAGGGGTTAACCTTCTGTTTTTTTCAAAAATCGCAAATAATTAAATGGTCTTTTTATCACTCTACCCGACGTATTTTGACCCGGGGAGTTCGAAAAACCACATTACAAGTGGCGCAAACGCTCGTAAGCATGACCAAAATGCGTTTGAATTATTTCAACTTTAAACGCCCATAAATCCTAAAATATGATACTTACGTGAAATCTGCCTGCGCCAATCGCTTTATCTCGGCAAATTACATAAGGAACAGTGAAAAAAGTGCTCGATTTCGAACTTTTAACTTTTGGGGTAAAAAAGTAGCAAAGGGGTTAACCTTCTGTTTTTTTCAAAAATCGCAAATAATTAAATGGTCTTTTTATCACTCTACCCGACGTATTTTGACCCGGGGAGTTCGAAAAACCACATTACAAGTGGCGCAAACGCTCGTAAGCATGACCAAAATGCGTTTGAATTATTTCAACTTTAAACGCTCATAAATCCTAAAATATGATACTTACGTGAAATCTGCCTGCGCCAATCGCTTTATCTCGGCAAATTACATAAGGAACAGTGAAAAAAGTGCTCGATTTCGAACTTTTAACTTTTGGGGTAAAAAAGTAGCAAAGGGGTTAACCTTCTGTTTTTTTCAAAAATCGCAAATAATTAAATGGTCTTTTTATCACTCTACCCGACGTATTTTGACCCGGGGAGTTCGAAAAACCACATTACAAGTGGCGCAAACGCTCGTAAGCATGACCAAAATGCGTTTGAATTATTTCAACTTTAAACGCCCATAAATCCTAAAATATGATACTTACGTGAAATCTGCCTGCGCCAATCGCTTTATCTCGGCAAATTACATAAGGAACAGTGAAAAAAGTGCTCGATTTCGAACTTTTAACTTTTGGGGTAAAAAAGTAGCAAAGGGGTTAACCTTCTGTTTTTTTCAAAAATCGCAAATAATTAAATGGTCTTTTTATCACTCTACCCGACGTATTTTGACCCGGGGAGTTCGAAAAACCACATTACAAGTGGCGCAAACGCTCGTAAGCATGACCAAAATGCGTTTGAATTATTTCAACTTTAAACGCCCATAAATCCTAAAATATGATACTTACGTGAAATCTGCCTGCGCCAATCGCTTTATCTCGGCAAATTACATAAGGAACAGTGAAAAAAGTGCTCGATTTCGAACTTTTAACTTTTGGGGTAAAAAAGTAGCAAAGGGGTTAACCTTCTGTTTTTTTCAAAAATCGCAAATAATTAAATGGTCTTTTTATCACTCTACCCGACGTATTTTGACCCGGGGAGTTCGAAAAACCACATTACAAGTGGCGCAAACGCTCGTAAGCATGACCAAAATGCGTTTGAATTATTTCAACTTTAAACGCCCATAAATCCTAAAATATGATACTTACGTGAAATCTGTCTGCGCCAATCGCTTTATCTCGGCAAATTACATAAGGAACAGTGAAAAAAGTGCTCGATTTCGAACTTTTAACTTTTGGGGTAAAAAAGTAGCAAAGGGGTTAACCTTCTGTTTTTTTCAAAAATCGCAAATAATTAAATGGTCTTTTTATCACTCTACCCGACGTATTTTGACCCGGGGAGTTCGAAAAACCACATTACAAGTGGCGCAAACGCTCGTAAGCATGACCAAAATGCGTTTGAATTATTTCAACTTTAAACGCCCATAAATCCTAAAATATGATACTTACGTGAAATCTGCCTGCGCCAATCGCTTTATCTCGGCAAATTACATAAGGAACAGTGAAAAAAGTGCTCGATTTCGAACTTTTAACTTTTGGGGTAAAAAAGTAGCAAAGGGGTTAACCTTCTGTTTTTTTCAAAAATCGCAAATAATTAAATGGTCTTTTTATCACTCTACCCGACGTATTTTGACCCGGGGAGTTCGAAAAACCACATTACAAGTGGCGCAAACGCTCGTAAGCATGACCAAAATGCGTTTGAATTATTTCAACTTTAAACGCCCATAAATCCTAAAATATGATACTTACGTGAAATCTGTCTGCGCCAATCGCTTTATCTCGGCAAATTACATAAGGAACAGTGAAAAAAGTGCTCGATTTCGAACTTTTAACTTTTGGGGTAAAAAAGTAGCAAAGGGGTTAACCTTCTGTTTTTTTCAAAAATCGCAAATAATTAAATGGTCTTTTTATCACTCTACCCGACGTATTTTGACCCGGGGAGTTCGAAAAACCACATTACAAGTGGCGCAAACGCTCGTAAGCATGACCAAAATGCGTTTGAATTATTTCAACTTTAAACGCCCATAAATCCTAAAATATGATACTTACGTGAAATCTGCCTGCGCCAATCGCTTTATCTCGGCAAATTACATAAGGAACAGTGAAAAAAGTGCTCGATTTCGAACTTTTAACTTTTGGGGTAAAAAAGTAGCAAAGGGGTTAACCTTCTGTTTTTTTCAAAAATCGCAAATAATTAAATGGTCTTTTTATCACTCTACCCGACGTATTTTGACCCGGGGAGTTCGAAAAACCACATTACAAGTGGCGCAAACGCTCGTAAGCATGACCAAAATGCGTTTGAATTATTTCAACTTTAAACGCCCATAAATCCTAAAATATGATACTTACGTGAAATCTGTCTGCGCCAATCGCTTTATCTCGGCAAATTACATAAGGAACAGTGAAAAAAGTGCTCGATTTCGAACTTTTAACTTTTGGGGTAAAAAAGTAGCAAAGGGGTTAACCTTCTGTTTTTTTCAAAAATCGCAAATAATTAAATGGTCTTTTTATCACTCTACCCGACGTATTTTGACCCGGGGAGTTCGAAAAACCACATTACAAGTGGCGCAAACGCTCGTAAGCATGACCAAAATGCGTTTGAATTATTTCAACTTTAAACGCCCATAAATCCTAAAATATGATACTTACGTGAAATCTGCCTGCGCCAATCGCTTTATCTCGGCAAATTACATAAGGAACAGTGAAAAAAGTGCTCGATTTCGAACTTTTAACTTTTGGGGTAAAAAAGTAGCAAAGGGGTTAACCTTCTGTTTTTTTCAAAAATCGCAAATAATTAAATGGTCTTTTTATCACTCTACCCGACGTATTTTGACCCGGGGAGTTCGAAAAACCACATTACAAGTGGCGCAAACGCTCGTAAGCATGACCAAAATGCGTTTGAATTATTTCAACTTTAAACGCCCATAAATCCTAAAATATGATACTTACGTGAAATCTGCCTGCGCCAATCGCTTTATCTCGGCAAATTACATAAGGAACAGTGAAAAAAGTGCTCGATTTCGAACTTTTAACTTTTGGGGTAAAAAAGTAGCAAAGGGGTTAACCTTCTGTTTTTTTCAAAAATCGCAAATAATTAAATGGTCTTTTTATCACTCTACCCGACGTATTTTGACCCGGGGAGTTCGAAAAACCACATTACAAGTGGCGCAAACGCTCGTAAGCATGACCAAAATGCGTTTGAATTATTTCAACTTTAAACGCCCATAAATCCTAAAATATGATACTTACGTGAAATCTGCCTGCGCCAATCGCTTTATCTCGGCAAATTACATAAGGAACAGTGAAAAAAGTGCTCGATTTCGAACTTTTAACTTTTGGGGTAAAAAAAGTAGCAAAGGGGTTAACCTTCTGTTTTTTACAAAAATCGCAAATAATTAAATGGTCTTTTTATCACTCTACCCGACGTATTTTGACCCGGGGAGTTCGAAAAACCACATTACAAGTGGCGCAAACGCTCGTAAGCATGACCAAAATGCGTTTGAATTATTTCAACTTTAAACGCCCATAAATCCTAAAATATGATACTTACGTGAAATCTGCCTGCGCCAATCGCTTTATCTCGGCAAATTACATAAGGAACAGTGAAAAAAGTGCTCGATTTCGAACTTTTAACTTTTGGGGTAAAAAAGTAGCAAAGGGGTTAACCTTCTGTTTTTTTCAAAAATCGCAAATAATTAAATGGTCTTTTTATCACTCTACCCGACGTATTTTGACCCGGGGAGTTCGAAAAACCACATTACAAGTGGCGCAAACGCTCGTAAGCATGACCAAAATGCGTTTGAATTATTTCAACTTTAAACGCCCATAAATCCTAAAATATGATACTTACGTGAAATCTGCCTGCGCCAATCGCTTTATCTCGGCAAATTACATAAGGAACAGTGAAAAAAGTGCTCGATTTCGAACTTTTAACTTTTGGGGTAAAAAAGTAGCAAAGGGGTTAACCTTCTGTTTTTTTCAAAAATCGCAAATAATTAAATGGTCTTTTTATCACTCTACCCGACGTATTTTGACCCGGGGAGTTCGAAAAACCACATTACAAGTGGCGCAAACGCTCGTAAGCATGACCAAAATGCGTTTGAATTATTTCAACTTTAAACGCCCATAAATCCTAAAATATGATACTTACGTGAAATCTGCCTGCGCCAATCGCTTTATCTCGGCAAATTACATAAGGAACAGTGAAAAAAGTGCTCGATTTCGAACTTTTAACTTTTGGGGTAAAAAAGTAGCAAAGGGGTTAACCTTCTGTTTTTTTCAAAAATCGCAAATAATTAAATGGTCTTTTTATCACTCTACCCGACGTATTTTGACCCGGGGAGTTCGAAAAACCACATTACAAGTGGCGCAAACGCTCGTAAGCATGACCAAAATGCGTTTGAATTATTTCAACTTTAAACGCCCATAAATCCTAAAATATGATACTTACGTGAAATCTGCCTGCGCCAATCGCTTTATCTCGGCAAATTACATAAGGAACAGTGAAAAAAGTGCTCGATTTCGAACTTTTAACTTTTGGGGTAAAAAAGTAGCAAAGGGGTTAACCTTCTGTTTTTTTCAAAAATCGCAAATAATTAAATGGTCTTTTTATCACTCTACCCGACGTATTTTGACCCGGGGAGTTCGAAAAACCACATTACAAGTGGCGCAAACGCTCGTAAGCATGACCAAAATGCGTTTGAATTATTTCAACTTTAAACGCCCATAAATCCTAAAATATGATACTTACGTGAAATCTGTCTGCGCCAATCGCTTTATCTCGGCAAATTACATAAGGAACAGTGAAAAAAGTGCTCGATTTCGAACTTTTAACTTTTGGGGTAAAAAAGTAGCAAAGGGGTTAACCTTCTGTTTTTTTCAAAAATCGCAAATAATTAAATGGTCTTTTTATCACTCTACCCGACGTATTTTGACCCGGGGAGTTCGAAAAACCACATTACAAGTGGCGCAAACGCTCGTAAGCATGACCAAAATGCGTTTGAATTATTTCAACTTTAAACGCCCATAAATCCTAAAATATGATACTTACGTGAAATCTGCCTGCGCCAATCGCTTTATCTCGGCAAATTACATAAGGAACAGTGAAAAAAGTGCTCGATTTCGAACTTTTAACTTTTGGGGTAAAAAAGTAGCAAAGGGGTTAACCTTCTGTTTTTTTCAAAAATCGCAAATAATTAAATGGTCTTTTTATCACTCTACCCGACGTATTTTGACCCGGGGAGTTCGAAAAACCACATTACAAGTGGCGCAAACGCTCGTAAGCATGACCAAAATGCGTTTGAATTATTTCAACTTTAAACGCCCATAAATCCTAAAATATGATACTTACGTGAAATCTGTCTGCGCCAATCGCTTTATCTCGGCAAATTACATAAGGAACAGTGAAAAAAGTGCTCGATTTCGAACTTTTAACTTTTGGGGTAAAAAAGTAGCAAAGGGGTTAACCTTCTGTTTTTTTCAAAAATCGCAAATAATTAAATGGTCTTTTTATCACTCTACCCGACGTATTTTGACCCGGGGAGTTCGAAAAACCACATTACAAGTGGCGCAAACGCTCGTAAGCATGACCAAAATGCGTTTGAATTATTTCAACTTTAAACGCCCATAAATCCTAAAATATGATACTTACGTGAAATCTGCCTGCGCCAATCGCTTTATCTCGGCAAATTACATAAGGAACAGTGAAAAAAGTGCTCGATTTCGAACTTTTAACTTTTGGGGTAAAAAAGTAGCAAAGGGGTTAACCTTCTGTTTTTTTCAAAAATCGCAAATAATTAAATGGTCTTTTTATCACTCTACCCGACGTATTTTGACCCGGGGAGTTCGAAAAACCACATTACAAGTGGCGCAAACGCTCGTAAGCATGACCAAAATGCGTTTGAATTATTTCAACTTTAAACGCCCATAAATCCTAAAATATGATACTTACGTGAAATCTGTCTGCGCCAATCGCTTTATCTCGGCAAATTACATAAGGAACAGTGAAAAAAGTGCTCGATTTCGAACTTTTAACTTTTGGGGTAAAAAAGTAGCAAAGGGGTTAACCTTCTGTTTTTTTCAAAAATCGCAAATAATTAAATGGTCTTTTTATCACTCTACCCGACGTATTTTGACCCGGGGAGTTCGAAAAACCACATTACAAGTGGCGCAAACGCTCGTAAGCATGACCAAAATGCGTTTGAATTATTTCAACTTTAAACGCCCATAAATCCTAAAATATGATACTTACGTGAAATCTGCCTGCGCCAATCGCTTTATCTCGGCAAATTACATAAGGAACAGTGAAAAAAGTGCTCGATTTCGAACTTTTAACTTTTGGGGTAAAAAAGTAGCAAAGGGGTTAACCTTCTGTTTTTTTCAAAAATCGCAAATAATTAAATGGTCTTTTTATCACTCTACCCGACGTATTTTGACCCGGGGAGTTCGAAAAACCACATTACAAGTGGCGCAAACGCTCGTAAGCATGACCAAAATGCGTTTGAATTATTTCAACTTTAAACGCCCATAAATCCTAAAATATGATACTTACGTGAAATCTGCCTGCGCCAATCGCTTTATCTCGGCAAATTACATAAGGAACAGTGAAAAAAGTGCTCGATTTCGAACTTTTAACTTTTGGGGTAAAAAAGTAGCAAAGGGGTTAACCTTCTGTTTTTTTCAAAAATCGCAAATAATTAAATGGTCTTTTTATCACTCTACCCGACGTATTTTGACCCGGGGAGTTCGAAAAACCACATTACAAGTGGCGCAAACGCTCGTAAGCATGACCAAAATGCGTTTGAATTATTTCAACTTTAAACGCCCATAAATCCTAAAATATGATACTTACGTGAAATCTGCCTGCGCCAATCGCTTTATCTCGGCAAATTACATAAGGAACAGTGAAAAAAGAGCTCGATTTCGAACTTTTAACTTTTGGGGTAAAAAAGTAGCAAAGGGGTTAACCTTCTGTTTTTTTCAAAAATCGCAAATAATTAAATGGTCTTTTTATCACTCTACCCGACGTATTTTGACCCGGGGAGTTCGAAAAACCACATTACAAGTGGCGCAAACGCTCGTAAGCATGACCAAAATGCGTTTGAATTATTTCAACTTTAAACGCCCATAAATCCTAAAATATGATACTTACGTGAAATCTGCCTGCGCCAATCGCTTTATCTCGGCAAATTACATAAGGAACAGTGAAAAAAGTGCTCGATTTCGAACTTTTAACTTTTGGGGTAAAAAAGTAGCAAAGGGGTTAACCTTCTGTTTTTTACAAAAATCGCAAATAATTAAATGGTCTTTTTATCACTCTACCCGACGTATTTTGACCCGGGGAGTTCGAAAAACCACATTACAAGTGGCGCAAACGCTCGTTAGCATGACCAAAATGCGTTTGAATTATTTAAACTTTAAACGCCCATAAATCCTAAAATATGATACTTACGTGAAATCTGCCTGCGCCAATCGCTTTATCTCGGCAAATTACATAAGGAACAGTGAAAAAAGTGCTCGATTTCGAACTTTTAACTTTTGGGGTAAAAAAGTAGCAAAGGGGTTAACCTTCTGTTTTTTTCAAAAATCGCAAATAATTAAATGGTCTTTTTATCACTCTACCCGACGTATTTTGACCCGGGGAGTTCGAAAAACCACATTACAAGTGGCGCAAACGCTCGTAAGCATGACCAAAATGCGTTTGAATTATTTCAACTTTAAACGCCCATAAATCCTAAAATATGATACTTACGTGAAATCTGCCTGCGCCAATCATTTATCTCGGCAAATTTCATAAGGAACAGTGAAAAAAGTGCTCGATTTCGAACTTTTAACTTTTGGGGTAAAAAAAGTAGCAAAGGGGTTAACCTTCTGTTTTTTACAAAAATCGCAAATAATTAAATGGTCTTTTTATCACTCTACCCGACGTATTTTGACCCGGGGAGTTCGAAAAACCACATTACAAGTGGCGCAAACGCTCGTAAGCATGACCAAAATGCGTTTGAATTATTTCAACTTTAAACGCCCATAAATCCTAAAATATGATACTTACGTGAAATCTGCCTGCGCCAATCGCTTTATCTCGGCAAATTACATAAGGAACAGTGAAAAAAGTGCTCGATTTCGAACTTTTAACTTTTGGGGTAAAAAAGTAGCAAAGGGGTTAACCTTCTGTTTTTTACAAAAATCGCAAATAATTAAATGGTCTTTTTATCACTCTACCCGACGTATTTTGACCCGGGGAGTTCGAAAAACCACATTACAAGTGGCGCAAACGCTCGTAAGCATGACCAAAATGCGTTTGAATTATTTCAACTTTAAACGCCCATAAATCCTAAAATATGATACTTACGTGAAATCTGCCTGCGCCAATCGCTTTATCTCGGCAAATTACATAAGGAACAGTGAAAAAAGTGCTCGATTTCGAACTTTTAACTTTTGGGGTAAAAAAGTAGCAAAGGGGTTAACCTTCTGTTTTTTTCAAAAATCGCAAATAATTAAATGGTCTTTTTATCACTCGACCCGACGTATTTTGACCCGGGGAGTTCGAAAAACCACATTACAAGTGGCGCAAACGCTCGTAAGCATGACCAAAATGCGTTTGAATTATTTCAACTTTAAACGCCCATAAATCCTAAAATATGATACTTACGTGAAATCTGCCTGCGCCAATCGCTTTATCTCGGCAAATTACATAAGGAACAGTGAAAAAAGTGCTCGATTTCGAACTTTTAACTTTTGGGGTAAAAAAGTAGCAAAGGGGTTAACCTTCTGTTTTTTTCAAAAATCGCAAATAATTAAATGGTCTTTTTATCACTCTACCCGACGTATTTTGACCCGGGGAGTTCGAAAAACCACATTACAAGTGGCGCAAACGCTCGTAAGCATGACCAAAATGCGTTTGAATTATTTCAACTTTAAACGCCCATAAATCCTAAAATATGATACTTACGTGAAATCTGCCTGCGCCAATCGCTTTATCTCGGCAAATTACATAAGGAACAGTGAAAAAAGTGCTCGATTTCGAACTTTTAACTTTTGGGGTAAAAAAGTAGCAAAGGGGTTAACCTTCTGTTTTTTTCAAAAATCGCAAATAATTAAATGGTCTTTTTATCACTCTACCCGACGTATTTTGACCCGGGGAGTTCGAAAAACCACATTACAAGTGGCGCAAACGCTCGTAAGCATGACCAAAATGCGTTTGAATTATTTCAACTTTAAACGCCCATAAATCCTAAAATATGATACTTACGTGAAATCTGCCTGCGCCAATCGCTTTATCTCGGCAAATTACATAAGGAACAGTGAAAAAAGTGCTCGATTTCGAACTTTTAACTTTTGGGGTAAAAAAAGTAGCAAAGGGGTTAACCTTCTGTTTTTTACAAAAATCGCAAATAATTAAATGGTCTTTTTATCACTCTACCCGACGTATTTTGACCCGGGGAGTTCGAAAAACCACATTACAAGTGGCGCAAACGCTCGTAAGCATGACCAAAATGCGTTTGAATTATTTCAACTTTAAACGCCCATAAATCCTAAAATATGATACTTACGTGAAATCTGCCTGCGCCAATCGCTTTATCTCGGCAAATTACATAAGGAACAGTGAAAAAAGTGCTCGATTTCGAACTTTTAACTTTTGGGGTAAAAAAGTAGCAAAGGGGTTAACCTTCTGTTTTTTTCAAAAATCGCAAATAATTAAATGGTCTTTTTATCACTCTACCCGACGTATTTTGACCCGGGGAGTTCGAAAAACCACATTACAAGTGGCGCAAACGCTCGTAAGCATGACCAAAATGCGTTTGAATTATTTCAACTTTAAACGCCCATAAATCCTAAAATATGATACTTACGTGAAATCTGCCTGCGCCAATCGCTTTATCTCGGCAAATTACATAAGGAACAGTGAAAAAAGTGCTCGATTTCGAACTTTTAACTTTTGGGGTAAAAAAGTAGCAAAGGGGTTAACCTTCTGTTTTTTTCAAAAATCGCAAATAATTAAATGGTCTTTTTATCACTCTACCCGACGTATTTTGACCCGGGGAGTTCGAAAAACCACATTACAAGTGGCGCAAACGCTCGTAAGCATGACCAAAATGCGTTTGAATTATTTCAACTTTAAACGCCCATAAATCCTAAAATATGATACTTACGTGAAATCTGCCTGCGCCAATCGCTTTATCTCGGCAAATTACATAAGGAACAGTGAAAAAAGTGCTCGATTTCGAACTTTTAACTTTTGGGGTAAAAAAAAATCGCAAATAATTAAATGGTCTTTTTATCACTCTACCCGACGTATTTTGACCCGGGGAGTTCGAAAAACCACATTACAAGTGGCGCAAACGCTCGTAAGCATGACCAAAATGCGTTTGAATTATTTCAACTTTAAACGCCCATAAATCCTAAAATATGATACTTACGTGAAATCTGCCTGCGCCAATCGCTTTATCTCGGCAAATTACATAAGGAACAGTGAAAAAAGTGCTCGATTTCGAACTTTTAACTTTTGGGGTAAAAAAGTAGCAAAGGGGTTAACCTTCTGTTTTTTTCAAAAATCGCAAATAATTAAATGGTCTTTTTATCACTCTACCCGACGTATTTTGACCCGGGGAGTTCGAAAAACCACATTACAAGTGGCGCAAACGCTCGTAAGCATGACCAAAATGCGTTTGAATTATTTCAACTTTAAACGCCCATAAATCCTAAAATATGATACTTACGTGAAATCTGCCTGCGCCAATCGCTTTATCTCGGCAAATTACATAAGGAACAGTGAAAAAAGTGCTCGATTTCGAACTTTTAACTTTTGGGGTAAAAAAGTAGCAAAGGGGTTAACCTTCTGTTTTTTTCAAAAATCGCAAATAATTAAATGGTCTTTTTATCACTCTACCCGACGTATTTTGACCCGGGGAGTTCGAAAAACCACATTACAAGTGGCGCAAACGCTCGTAAGCATGACCAAAATGCGTTTGAATTATTTCAACTTTAAACGCCCATAAATCCTAAAATATGATACTTACGTGAAATCTGCCTGCGCCAATCGCTTTATCTCGGCAAATTACATAAGGAACAGTGAAAAAAGTGCTCGATTTCGAACTTTTAACTTTTGTGGTAAAAAAGTAGCAAAGGGGTTAACCTTCTGTTTTTTACAAAAATCGCAAATAATTAAATGGTCTTTTTATCACTCTACCCGACGTATTTTGACCCGGGGAGTTCGAAAAACCACATTACAAGTGGCGCAAACGCTCGTAAGCATGACCAAAATGCGTTTGAATTATTTCAACTTTAAACGCCCATAAATCCTAAAATATGATACTTACGTGAAATCTGCCTGCGCCAATCGCTTTATCTCGGCAAATTACATAAGGAACAGTGAAAAAAGTGCTCGATTTCGAACTTTTAACTTTTGGGGTAAAAAAGTAGCAAAGGGGTTAACCTTCTGTTTTTTTCAAAAATCGCAAATAATTAAATGGTCTTTTTATCACTCTACCCGACGTATTTTGACCCGGGGAGTTCGAAAAACCACATTACAAGTGGCGCAAACGCTCGTAAGCATGACCAAAATGCGTTTGAATTATTTCAACTTTAAACGCCCATAAATCCTAAAATATGATACTTACGTGAAATCTGCCTGCGCCAATCGCTTTATCTCGGCAAATTACATAAGGAACAGTGAAAAAAGTGCTCGATTTCGAACTTTTAACTTTTGGGGTAAAAAAGTAGCAAAGGGGTTAACCTTCTGTTTTTTTCAAAAATCGCAAATAATTAAATGGTCTTTTTATCACTCGACCCGACGTATTTTGACCCGGGGAGTTCGAAAAACCACATTACAAGTGGCGCAAACGCTCGTAAGCATGACCAAAATGCGTTTGAATTATTTCAACTTTAAACGCCCATAAATCCTAAAATATGATACTTACGTGAAATCTGCCTGCGCCAATCGCTTTATCTCGGCAAATTACATAAGGAACAGTGAAAAAAGTGCTCGATTTCGAACTTTTAACTTTTGGGGTAAAAAAGTAGCAAAGGGGTTAACCTTCTGTTTTTTTCAAAAATCGCAAATAATTAAATGGTCTTTTTATCACTCTACCCGACGTATTTTGACCCGGGGAGTTCGAAAAACCACATTACAAGTGGCGCAAACGCTCGTAAGCATGACCAAAATGCGTTTGAATTATTTCAACTTTAAACGCCCATAAATCCTAAAATATGATACTTACGTGAAATCTGCCTGCGCCAATCGCTTTATCTCGGCAAATTACATAAGGAACAGTGAAAAAAGTGCTCGATTTCGAACTTTTAACTTTTGGGGTAAAAAAGTAGCAAAGGGGTTAACCTTCTGTTTTTTTCAAAAATCGCAAATAATTAAATGGTCTTTTTATCACTCTACCCGACGTATTTTGACCCGGGGAGTTCGAAAAACCACATTACAAGTGGCGCAAACGCTCGTAAGCATGACCAAAATGCGTTTGAATTATTTCAACTTTAAACGCCCATAAATCCTAAAATATGATACTTACGTGAAATCTGCCTGCGCCAATCGCTTTATCTCGGCAAATTACATAAGGAACAGTGAAAAAAGTGCTCGATTTCGAACTTTTAACTTTTGGGGTAAAAAAGTAGCAAAGGGGTTAACCTTCTGTTTTTTTCAAAAATCGCAAATAATTAAATGGTCTTTTTATCACTCTACCCGACGTATTTTGACCCGGGGAGTTCGAAAAACCACATTACAAGTGGCGCAAACGCTCGTAAGCATGACCAAAATGCGTTTGAATTATTTCAACTTTAAACGCCCATAAATCCTAAAATATGATACTTACGTGAAATCTGCCTGCGCCAATCGCTTTATCTCGGCAAATTACATAAGGAACAGTGAAAAAAGTGCTCGATTTCGAACTTTTAACTTTTGGGGTAAAAAAAGTAGCAAAGGGGTTAACCTTCTGTTTTTTACAAAAATCGCAAATAATTAAATGGTCTTTTTATCACTCTACCCGACGTATTTTGACCCGGGGAGTTCGAAAAACCACATTACAAGTGGCGCAAACGCTCGTAAGCATGACCAAAATGCGTTTGAATTATTTCAACTTTAAACGCCCATAAATCCTAAAATATGATACTTACGTGAAATCTGCCTGCGCCAATCGCTTTATCTCGGCAAATTACATAAGGAACAGTGAAAAAAGTGCTCGATTTCGAACTTTTAACTTTTGGGGTAAAAAAGTAGCAAAGGGGTTAACCTTCTGTTTTTTTCAAAAATCGCAAATAATTAAATGGTCTTTTTATCACTCTACCCGACGTATTTTGACCCGGGGAGTTCGAAAAACCACATTACAAGTGGCGCAAACGCTCGTAAGCATGACCAAAATGCGTTTGAATTATTTCAACTTTAAACGCCCATAAATCCTAAAATATGATACTTACGTGAAATCTGCCTGCGCCAATCGCTTTATCTCGGCAAATTACATAAGGAACAGTGAAAAAAGTGCTCGATTTCGAACTTTTAACTTTTGGGGTAAAAAAGTAGCAAAGGGGTTAACCTTCTGTTTTTTTCAAAAATCGCAAATAATTAAATGGTCTTTTTATCACTCGACCCGACGTATTTTGACCCGGGGAGTTCGAAAAACCACATTACAAGTGGCGCAAACGCTCGTAAGCATGACCAAAATGCGTTTGAATTATTTCAACTTTAAACGCCCATAAATCCTAAAATATGATACTTACGTGAAATCTGCCTGCGCCAATCGCTTTATCTCGGCAAATTACATAAGGAACAGTGAAAAAAGTGCTCGATTTCGAACTTTTAACTTTTGGGGTAAAAAAGTAGCAAAGGGGTTAACCTTCTGTTTTTTTCAAAAATCGCAAATAATTAAATGGTCTTTTTATCACTCTACCCGACGTATTTTGACCCGGGGAGTTCGAAAAACCACATTACAAGTGGCGCAAACGCTCGTAAGCATGACCAAAATGCGTTTGAATTATTTCAACTTTAAACGCCCATAAATCCTAAAATATGATACTTACGTGAAATCTGCCTGCGCCAATCGCTTTATCTCGGCAAATTACATAAGGAACAGTGAAAAAAGTGCTCGATTTCGAACTTTTAACTTTTGGGGTAAAAAAGTAGCAAAGGGGTTAACCTTCTGTTTTTTTCAAAAATCGCAAATAATTAAATGGTCTTTTTATCACTCTACCCGACGTATTTTGACCCGGGGAGTTCGAAAAACCACATTACAAGTGGCGCAAACGCTCGTAAGCATGACCAAAATGCGTTTGAATTATTTCAACTTTAAACGCCCATAAATCCTAAAATATGATACTTACGTGAAATCTGCCTGCGCCAATCGCTTTATCTCGGCAAATTACATAAGGAACAGTGAAAAAAGTGCTCGATTTCGAACTTTTAACTTTTGGGGTAAAAAAGTAGCAAAGGGGTTAACCTTCTGTTTTTTTCAAAAATCGCAAATAATTAAATGGTCTTTTTATCACTCTACCCGACGTATTTTGACCCGGGGAGTTCGAAAAACCACATTACAAGTGGCGCAAACGCTCGTAAGCATGACCAAAATGCGTTTGAATTATTTCAACTTTAAACGCCCATAAATCCTAAAATATGATACTTACGTGAAATCTGCCTGCGCCAATCGCTTTATCTCGGCAAATTACATAAGGAACAGTGAAAAAAGAGCTCGATTTCGAACTTTTAACTTTTGGGGTAAAAAAGTAGCAAAGGGGTTAACCTTCTGTTTTTTTCAAAAATCGCAAATAATTAAATGGTCTTTTTATCACTCTACCCGACGTATTTTGACCCGGGGAGTTCGAAAAACCACATTACAAGTGGCGCAAACGCTCGTAAGCATGACCAAAATGCGTTTGAATTATTTCAACTTTAAACGCCCATAAATCCTAAAATATGATACTTACGAGAAATCTGCCTGCGCCAATCGCTTTATCTCGGCAAATTACATAAGGAACAGTGAAAAAAGTGCTCGATTTCGAACTTTTAACTTTTGGGGTAAAAAAGTAGCAAAGGGGTTAACCTTCTGTTTTTTACAAAAATCGCAAATAATTAAATGGTCTTTTTATCACTCTACCCGACGTATTTTGACCCGGGGAGTTCGAAAAACCACATTACAAGTGGCGCAAACGCTCGTTAGCATGACCAAAATGCGTTTGAATTATTTCAACTTTAAACGCCCATAAATCCTAAAATATGATACTTACGTGAAATCTGCCTGCGCCAATCGCTTTATCTCGGCAAATTACATAAGGAACAGTGAAAAAAGTGCTCGATTTCGAACTTTTAACTTTTGGGGTAAAAAAGTAGCAAAGGGGTTAACCTTCTGTTTTTTTCAAAAATCGCAAATAATTAAATGGTCTTTTTATCACTCTACCCGACGTATTTTGACCCGGGGAGTTCGAAAAACCACATTACAAGTGGCGCAAACGCTCGTAAGCATGACCAAAATGCGTTTGAATTATTTCAACTTTAAACGCCCATAAATCCTAAAATATGATACTTACGTGAAATCTGCCTGCGCCAATCGCTTTATCTCGGCAAATTACATAAGGAACAGTGAAAAAAGTGCTCGATTTCGAACTTTTAACTTTTGGGGTAAAAAAGTAGCAAAGGGGTTAACCTTCTGTTTTTTTCAAAAATCGCAAATAATTAAATGGTCTTTTTATCACTCTACCCGACGTATTTTGACCCGGGGAGTTCGAAAAACCACATTACAAGTGGCGCAAACGCTCGTAAGCATGACCAAAATGCGTTTGAATTATTTCAACTTTAAACGCCCATAAATCCTAAAATATGATACTTACGTGAAATCTGCCTGCGCCAATCGCTTTATCTCGGCAAATTACATAAGGAACACTGAAAAAAGTGCTCGATTTCGAACTTTTAACTTTTGGGGTAAAAAAGTAGCAAAGGGGTTAACCTTCTGTTTTTTTCAAAAATCGCAAATAATTAAATGGTCTTTTTATCACTCTACCCGACGTATTTTGACCCGGGGAGTTCGAAAAACCACATTACAAGTGGCGCAAACGCTCGTAAGCATGACCAAAATGCGTTTGAATTATTTCAACTTTAAACGCCCATAAATCCTAAAATATGATACTTACGTGAAATCTGCCTGCGCCAATCGCTTTATCTCGGCAAATTACATAAGGAACAGTGAAAAAAGTGCTCGATTTCGAACTTTTAACTTTTGGGGTAAAAAAAGTAGCAAAGGGGTTAACCTTCTGTTTTTTACAAAAATCGCAAATAATTAAATGGTCTTTTTATCACTCTACCCGACGTATTTTGACCCGGGGAGTTCGAAAAACCACATTACAAGTGGCGCAAACGCTCGTAAGCATGACCAAAATGCGTTTGAATTATTTCAACTTTAAACGCCCATAAATCCTAAAATATGATACTTACGTGAAATCTGCCTGCGCCAATCGCTTTATCTCGGCAAATTACATAAGGAACAGTGAAAAAAGTGCTCGATTTCGAACTTTTAACTTTTGGGGTAAAAAAGTAGCAAAGGGGTTAACCTTCTGTTTTTTTCAAAAATCGCAAATAATTAAATGGTCTTTTTATCACTCTACCCGACGTATTTTGACCCGGGGAGTTCGAAAAACCACATTACAAGTGGCGCAAACGCTCGTAAGCATGACCAAAATGCGTTTGAATTATTTCAACTTTAAACGCCCATAAATCCTAAAATATGATACTTACGTGAAATCTGCCTGCGCCAATCGCTTTATCTCGGCAAATTACATAAGGAACAGTGAAAAAAGTGCTCGATTTCGAACTTTTAACTTTTGGGGTAAAAAAGTAGCAAAGGGTGTTACGCTTACAAAGTTTTAGTACAACAGAATTTAATTTTCCCAAGTTAGTCAATGTAAAATCAAGTAGTACGCCTATGGTAATCTACTTGCAGGTGGTTCCTGAAATTGTTAGGTAAGCAACTTGGAGTGGCTTACATCAGGATGACATCAGGATGTAAGTAAGTTACCCACACTTTGCGCGAAAAAAGTATATAGAGCGGGGGGAAATTAGGTATGCGAGAAAGAGATGTAATTATGCAGCTCTTAGATTATTGCAAGAGAAGAATGAGGCATTAATCACTCAACCACAAACGGCGACGGTTGTGGAAAATAGTCCGGTTCAATCGTTGGAATTTGAAATGATTGCCAGATTATTCGGGGGTGGTTTAATCTTTAATTCCGATTTGAATAATGCTTATACGTTCGGTTGTGTAATAATTCAGATTTTGATTCAACTAATATTCCGGTTGTGTTAGTTATTGATGTGTCTCCGAATTTACGTCACACTACGAGGACCCTGCTAAGGACCTTCAAACCTCTGCCGTAATTATGTTCAACGGCTTGAAATCAAAGGTTAGATTGTAACATTAAGCCTTTCAGCTAATCAATTGGTATTTCAAATACCCAGGCTGGGACCAATGTACTTAGATTTAAGTTTATTTGTTGATTTATGATTTTAGGAATTTTCCGGTGGCCCACTCGGTATCTGATCACATGTATTGTTTTATTATGTATTTGGTGTTATGTATGTATGTACCTACCTAAAAAGGTTATTGTAACAATTTGGGTAACTGAGGTTACATTATACGATTTATTCACGTGTATTGTGTTGTTTGACTTTTTCCCCGAGAATATTAAGTTGCTACCACGCTCTGAAGTCCGGCTCTCTGATTTGGCTAGCGGGCCAACGCTCAATTCGGGAGGTAAGTAGCGTAACAGTTTGGCGCTACAACGTGGAGCCGTTTAAGCAACTGAATTGTCGGGGAAAAAGGATTGGCATTGTTTTTGATAATTGTTTGAAAATTTGCGTACAATCAAGTCAAGGTGTGAAGGCCTTAGCAGGGATTTTCATTTGTTCATTTTTGATTTTGTTAACCTTCAATGAAAATGGAGCCTAAATTTTTGAGTAAAACTGAGTTGCGATTTGAATTAGAGTGCCGAAATATAAAACCGTGTATCACTAATGTCTCGCGCCGCGCGCAGCTAGATATTGCGTTAAGAGACAATTCGATAATTCCGAAATTAGAACAAGTAGAGTGGAAAATTTTTGAAGAAGAAGTTCGACATTCGGTTCAGGAAATCGGGGTAATTTTAGAACAAAACACCGCGCAAATTAGTGATGAAACGCGAAACATTTTGCTTTCAAGGTTTATGCATTTAGATAACCGGCTCGAATTAAGCAAGGTACACATAATCGACGAAGAGGAAAGCTTTGTAGTTGCCATGCTGGAAGCGGAGATAAAAATAATGGAAGGCGCATTAAGTGAAATAAAATCCGAACAGCCGAGGTCAACCGCGTCAGCTACAAACCAGACGGCGGCGATAACAGCAAATTTTCCGAACACAAGTAATAGAAAGATTGCGGCAATTTATAAATGGAACTTAAAATTCAGCGGTCATAATGACAAAACGGGAATTTTGGAATTTTTAGACCAGGTGGAAAACCTAAAAGAAGCCCGACAAGTTACGGACGATGAGTTATTTCTGAGTGCCCATGATTTATTTTCAGAAAACGCGACCAAATGGTTTAGAAACATTAAAAATAAAATAAATAATTGGACCGAATTAGTACGCGCATTAAAAAAAGAATTTCTTCCGAGAGACTATCAGTACATTTTGAAAAAGGAAATGCAAGATCGAATGCAAGGTGTCAACGAAAATGTGATGTCGTTCATTTTAGATTTAGAATCCATGTACAAAAGAATTGATGACAACGTATCCGAACAAGTATTAGTAAATCAGATAATTAGAAATTTAAACCCATTCTTTTCAAATCATGTTGCATTAGAAGATTTCGACAACTTAGAAAAACTAAAAGAACGATGTAAACGAGTACAAGAATTGAAAAGCAAAAATGAATTATATGCACCGGAAACCAACCGATATCAGCGTATGACGACGATGGGTTCGAAACCATTTGTTCCAGTTAACACGACAAGAAAAAGCGACTACGAACAAAAGAAAAACTTTTTCAGCAAGACGCCAATTAGAACTACCCCGATGACCCAAACGAAAACGTTCGCTATGGAATCATCTTCAGCCGAGATTATTAAGTCCGAACTTCGTTGTTGGAATTGCCAGCAAAATGGGCATAGGGCAAATGAGTGTAAAAAGGAACGATCATTTTTCTGTTACGGTTGTGGACAACCCGGGGTGATTAAAGCCAAGTGTTCGCATTGTTCGCCGGTAACAAACAAACTAATTGGCGCGAGTTCGGGAAATGGAGAAGAGATTGTGAAAACAGAGGGTATTCCCAATCTCAACAATACTACGTTTCACCCTCTAGAAAACCAATTACAACAATTAAGTGTCCGTCCTCAAGGGGAACGCCGAGATCAAGGTTGGGGAAGAGGCCGTGGGAAACCACCGCGACGAAATGCGCCCCGACAGCAATAAATAAAACAGTGAGTAAAAAAGAGTGGCGTGAGTGGCTTCGGTTAGTAAACAATTTCCATAAACAATCGGTGAAAATCGAGCCGATTCTAGCACGAAAACCTTTAGACAATCGTCCGCATTTAGAGATCGTGATAAACAATAAAACGGTAAAGGCATTAGTAGATACGGGCGCGATGACGTCGATAATAGGTAAAAAAGGATTAGAATATTTAGACCCCAAACAATGTAAAAGGATGACAAAATCAGAAATTAATAAAATTACGGTTGCTAATGGAGCGAGTAGTCAAGTAAGCGGTGTGTTGCCTTTAGAAATCAAGGTCGGAGGCATCATCAAGACGATCGAATTTTTAATTGTTCCAAATGTGTCCTATGAAATGTTGTTAGGAGCCGATTTTTTACAAAAATTCAAATTATCATTGCACTTTAAAGATTTTTCGTGGCAAATGCCAAAATCCAGTCAGATAGCTGCGGTTGAAGGAATTTTAGATCAAACCACATTAAATCCGGTTCAGTTACGGAAACTAAATGAGGTAGTTAACAAATTTCGGTCGTTAGCCACCAATGAGTTAGGATGCGCCAAGGGGGTGGAACATTATATTGACACGGGAAATGCGCAACCGATTAAGACTAGGCAATATCCGTAAAGTCCCGCGATGCAAGCGAAATTACACTCGGAAATTGAGGAAATGTTAGCGACAGGGGTAATACAAGAATCCAATTCTCCATGGACAAGTCCTTTGCTGTTAATAAAAAAACGTAACGGGGAAACGAGAGTGTGTTTTGACGCAAGAAAAATTAATCAAATTACGAAATTTGATGGATACGCCCTTGTAAGACCTGACCACATCCTAAATAGAGTGCGTAGCGCGAAATATTTGTCCTCCATAGACTTAAAAAAAGCGTTTTGGCAGATTCCGTTAGAAAAATCTTCCCGGGAAAAGACCGCGTTCGTAGTACAAGGTAAAGGTTTGTTTGAATTCAAGGTTATGCCTTTTGGATTGACTAATGCCCCAAAAACCTTGCAACGAGTCATGGATCGAACGTTAGGTTCCGTATTACACCAAGGAGATGCGTTTGTGTATTTAGACGATATCATAGTAGCCTCCGAAACTTTCGAACAACATGTGACCACTTTGACTTTGATATTTGAACGCCTAAGAGACGCGGGATTTAAGGTCAACATTGACAAATGTGAATTTTTTAGAAAATCTCTTAAATTTTTAGGTTTTGTAGTCGATGAGTCAGGATTACGCACGGATCCAGACAAGGTTAGCGCGATTCAGAATTTTAAAACTCCGAAAACCACAACGGAAGTTAAGCGATTGATAGGGTTAGTCAGTTACTACCGGATATTTTTACCCGATTTGTCCACCATTTCGTCACCAATTTCTGATTTGATTAAAAACAAAAAGAAAGGCCAGGGAATCCAGTGGAATTCAGAGGCCGAAACCGCCTTTCAAAAAATTAAAGAACTAATTACGAGCGCTCCGATTTTGATTAGTCCCGATTTTAGTCAGAAATTTTACATTCAAACCGATGCATCATTAGTGGGCGTGGGTGCGGTATTATTTCAGAAACAGGGAGGGTTAGAACACCCAATTGCGTATGCAAGCCGAGCTTTGACCGCGACCGAACAAAAATATTCCGCCACCGAAAGAGAATTAATAGGTGTTATGTTTAGTATCAATAAATTCAGAGGGTATATTGAGGGCACAACATTTGCAGTAATTACAGATTGTGCTGCGTTACAATTTCTGAGCCGAATCCAGAATCCGTCAGGGAGATTATCAAGGTGGGCTCTTTATTTAGCTCAATACGATTTTGAAGTCCATCACCGACCGGGTAAGCTTAATGTAGTCCCAGATGCGCTTTCTCGTGACACTGCGTCGTTAAGCATTGAAAATTTAATCCCCGACGAATGGTACAATGACATGATTGAAAAAGTTACTAAGGAACCGGAAGGCTACAACAGTTTCAAGGTAATCGACAATCGATTATATAAGTTAGTTCCGTCCCCATTGCCGACCACTACGAATATTCCGGAATGGAAGTTAGTTGTGCCAACTGCAAATAGGGCTGAGGTTTTAAACCAATGCCACGACGAGCCTACGTCCGGTCATTTCGGAGTTGCAAAAACCATCGCCAGAATTTCGGAATTGTATTATTGGCCAAAATTAGTAAGAGATGTTAAAAAATACGTTGCCAATTGTAATATGTGTGCGTCACAAAAAAATTCAACCCAAGCGAGACCAGGATTAATGGGTCAATACAAAAAAATATCCTTTCCGTTCCAATTGATTTCGGTAGACTTGTTGGGACCGCTTCCGCGTTCTAAAAGGGGAAACCAACATTTGCTAGTCGTTTCCGATTGGTTTACAAAATTCGTATTAGTGCAACCTTTGGTTAAGGCCACCGCATCGGCCGTTGCAAAGTTCATGGAAAATCAGGTATTTTTATTGTTCGGAGTCCCGCAAGTCATTATTTGTGATAACGGGGTACAATTCGTCTCTAAGGAATTTAATAAATTAGTCAAGGATTATAAAGTTCAGCATGTGTGGAAAAATAGCGCTTACCACGCACAACATAACCCGGTGGAACGCGTTAATAAAGTTTTGGTAGCGGCCATTTCGTCATACGTAAATAAGTCAGAACACAATAACTGGGACGAAAATATTCATAAAATAGCTCAAGCCATTAGGACTGCGAAACACGAGGTCAGCGAGTTTTCACCTTCATATTTGATGTTCGGTCGTTACGTTCCGATTGACGGAAGTTTCTTTGGTCCTTTACCCGACGACGAAAAGATTCCTGAATTTGAGGAAAAAATTCGTTTAGACAAAGACCAACAGGAGGTTCCCGAATTATATAAAAAGGTTAGGGAAAATTTGAAACGCTCATACGATAAGAGTAAGAAACTTTACGATTTAAGAAAAAGGCCATTAGCTTTTGAGGTCAATAACAAAGTCTGGAAAAGAAATTACGTTTTGTCCGACGCTAGTAAAAAGTTTTCAGCAAAATTAGCTCCGAAATATGTTTTGTGTACGATTATTAAAAAGAAAGGTTACTTATCTTACGAATTATGTAATGAAGTAGGAAAAAATGTAGGGGTATGGCACATCAAGGATCTGAAACCATACCGGGGGAATCAGATTTAATTAGGTAACATCGTTAGGAGGTTCAGGTTACCAGTTGCGACCCTCCGTTGTTTTTACGATTTGAAGATGCGTATGTACCTGTTTTTAGGAAACTGACGAGTTTCCCATAATAAAATTCGTATTAGCCCTGTTAAGAGTAGGAACAATAATTGTACGTACCTGGTACCGTTGAACCAAGAAGAGTGTTTAAATGTTAGTTCCGATCATTTCATAAGTTCAGTTAGTTCACTTGTTAGATTCAGAATTCAGTACCAAAGTTGTAAAGTCGCTAGAAGTATAGCTGAAATTATGTGAACCCAATTTTAGTCAGATCAATTTCGTTGAAAGGCCCATTTCCGTCCCCAGCATGACGTTAAAAGGCCCATTTCAGTCCTCAGCAAGACGTTAAAAGGCCCCCCTTTATCTTTTTCGGTCACTTTCAATAAATTGTAAATTTTAAAAATTAATAAGTACGGCCCTGTTAGAAAGAATTTTGTAGCATACGTGACCTACCTTATTCAATAGGCCAAGAGATCGCATTACAACGGTGATGACGCAATGCAACCGTTAGACTAGATAAAATTTGTATCATTCTGTGACGCATTATGTTTAAAAACCCTGTAACTGCAGATCAGTTGATTGTTTAAAGTAGACTACCATTTGTTTTAAATTAACCATTTTAGTTCAGACTGATGGTTCGAATTCGTTTGATTATTTAATAACTTCAGTAACTGTTGATTTCGTTTGAATTTTGTTTGAGTTAGTAACAATTTCAATTAAGTAACCATATGAGTAAATTCATGTGAATTCGGTTTCGTAAGATATTTTAGCACTTCGGTTGAGTTCGAATAGGATTCGGATTTGAAGTGGGAATTAAGCCTGCGTTGTTAGGATGCGATGTCAAGCGTCAGGACGCGAAGACGTCATTCGGCATAGGCGTGCCGCGATGAGTAGTAAAAATTGGTCCGGCCACCCAATCTACTAATTCATAATAATTGTAAATCAAAGGGAATTAATTTGAATTTTCCAAATAATATTAATTGCATCTATTAATAATACATTATTTTATAACATCTTAAGACTAGTACGGGAATTTACCGGTGTTTCCGTGACTAAGTAATTTTTTTGCGATCCAATTAAGTAGGTTGTAAAGTTGAACTTGGTACTATTGGCTGTGTGAGCACTGTTGCCTGCCGATCTCGGACGCAGGGAATAGCACCCTTCCAAATGTAACCAGGAACATTCTGATCGACTCTTGATTTGGGGAAGTGAATTAATTTTGCTTGAAGGGTTTCTCGCTTTTTCCCACAAGCAGTATGACAAAGTGAGTGGCGTCCAACATTCTTCTTGCTCTCGAGCCAGATCACATTCACCCGATCTATGCAGCCATGTAATAGTTACGGTTAGCAAAACAAATTCGTGCCTGTTTTGCTAACACTAGTTTTTTTTTAGCTCTTAATTTTAGTTCTCATATAATTAGTTAGCAACTTCGTTAGGTTAGGACGACGAGGCCAACTGGCTTCTTGTGCTAAGTCCCCTGGCTTACTGACTCGGATGTTCGACAGGATAGCCCTCGAAGTTAGGAAGTTTAGCCGCCCTAATTAATTTGTCTACAATTATTTCAATGTAATTATTTTTCGTTTTTAGTTTTAAGCGGCGTGTAAATTTGATTGCCTTATTAGTTATTAAGTTATGTAAATAGTTTGATTTTAGTTAGTTTTGTTTGAGTTTAGTTAGTTTTGTTTGAGTTTAGTTAGTTTTGTTTGAGTTATGTTGAATTAATTTTGAAATTTTGAGTTTAGTCAGTTTGTTTGAATTATTTGAATTAAGTTTAATTATTTTTGAAATTTTAGTTAGTTTTTTGAGTTCTTTGACTTAATTTGATAATTCTGAAATGTTTGAGTTCGGTTTAAAATAACTTTCAGTAGGTCAGTTCGATTATAACCTTTGTTGTCCTCCGTGCACTACCATTTGTGACCTAACTAATTAGCCTGGTAATCGATTTGGCCCATGATCCATTTGATTTTGAGAAGTTATCTTGAATTAATTCCATTAGTTAGAAAGAGTCAGTTCGACGCATTTTTTTTGTTTATTTTTTTTATCAGACTTGTTAGCGGGTGTTACGCTTACAAAGTTTTAGTACAACAGAATTTAATTTTCCCAAGTTAGTCAATGTAAAATCAAGTAGTACGCCTATGGTAATCTACTTGCAGGTGGTTCCTGAAATTGTTAGGTAAGCAACTTGGAGTGGCTTACATCAGGATGACATCAGGATGTAAGTAAGTTACCCACACTTTGCGCGAAAAAAGTATATAGAGCGGGGGGAAATTAGGTATGCGAGAAAGAGATGTAATTATGCAGCTCTTAGATTATTGCAAGAGAAGAATGAGGCATTAATCACTCAACCACAAACGGCGACGGTTGTGGAAAATAGTCCGGTTCAATCGTTGGAATTTGAAATGATTGCCAGATTATTCGGGGGTGGTTTAATCTTTAATTCCGATTTGAATAATGCTTATACGTTCGGTTGTGTAATAATTCAGATTTTGATTCAACTAATATTCCGGTTGTGTTAGTTATTGATGTGTCTCCGAATTTACGTCACACTACGAGGACCCTGCTAAGGACCTTCAAACCTCTGCCGTAATTATGTTCAACGGCTTGAAATCAAAGGTTAGATTGTAACATTAAGCCTTTCAGCTAATCAATTGGTATTTCAAATACCCAGGCTGGGACCAATGTACTTAGATTTAAGTTTATTTGTTGATTTATGATTTTAGGAATTTTCCGGTGGCCCACTCGGTATCTGATCACATGTATTGTTTTATTATGTATTTGGTGTTATGTATGTATGTACCTACCTAAAAAGGTTATTGTAACAATTTGGGTAACTGAGGTTACATTATACGATTTATTCACGTGTATTGTGTTGTTTGACTTTTTCCCCGAGAATATTAAGTTGCTACCACGCTCTGAAGTCCGGCTCTCTGATTTGGCTAGCGGGCCAACGCTCAATTCGGGAGGTAAGTAGCGTAACAAGGGGTTAACCTTCTGTTTTTTTCAAAAATCGCAAATAATTAAATGGTCTTTTTATCACTCTACCCGACGTATTTTGACCCGGGGAGTTCGAAAAACCACATTACAAGTGGCGCAAACGCTCGTAAGCATGACCAAAATGCGTTTGAATTATTTCAACTTTAAACGCCCATAAATCCTAAAATATGATACTTACGTGAAATCTGCCTGCGCCAATCGCTTTATCTCGGCAAATTACATAAGGAACAGTGAAAAATGTGCTCGATTTCGAACTTTTAACTTTTGGGGTAAAAAAGTAGCAAAGGGGTTAACCTTCTGTTTTTTTCAAAAATCGCAAATAATTAAATGGTCTTTTTATCACTCTACCCGACGTATTTTGACCCGGGGAGTTCGAAAAACCACATTACAAGTGGCGCAAACGCTCGTAAGCATGACCAAAATGCGTTTGAATTATTTCAACTTTAAACGCCCATAAATCCTAAAATATGATACTTACGTGAAATCTGCCTGCGCCAATCGCTTTATCTCGGCAAATTACATAAGGAACAGTGAAAAAAGTGCTCGATTTCGAACTTTTAACTTTTGGGGTAAAAAAGTAGCAAAGGGGTTAACCTTCTGTTTTTTTCAAAAATCGCAAATAATTAAATGGTCTTTTTATCACTCTACCCGACGTATTTTGACCCGGGGAGTTCGAAAAACCACATTACAAGTGGCGCAAACGCTCGTAAGCATGACCAAAATGCGTTTGAATTATTTCAACTTTAAACGCCCATAAATCCTAAAATATGATTGTAAAAACTTTTTTTTCTACAATCGTTTTTAAATTGTAAACTTAATCCCTTCATTGTTAATTTATGTCTGGCGACAGTATTAAATTATGTAATTTGGGATTTTAGTTTTTGGGTACATTCATTGTTCAATATTCCTGTTTGTACCCTTCCCTTTCTGTTTTAGGTACAATTTTTGTGTTTAATTTTAAGTTGGAAATGTAAAATGTAATCAGTTGGTCAACAAGTTTCTCTTAGGAAACATCTAAATAATTTAAAAGCCTAACTCCGGCATTTGTAAAAATTGTAAAATAAATAATTTAAATACATTTAAGTGTCGTTAAAATTAAGGTTGCCAAATACAGGCGACGGCTTCAATAAACGAATTGGAGCTCAAAACATTGGTCCTTCGAGCCGGATTATGAACAACTATTAAGAAAACTACGAAATTAAATCAATTCGTAAGAAAAAGGAACAGGAAGAACGACTCCACAAAATATTTGGACTCTGATCAAGTCGCTGAGGATTCCCGTTGGAAATTGTCTCATATAAAAAAAGGTGCGTTCCATTATAATTTATTTCCTGTTATATCCTTATTAGTAGAATTTTAAATTGTTTTCTAGTTGTGTCAGAATTATTACAATTGTCGCAAAATATTACTTGCCACTATTTCATTTTTATAAATTTTGCCTTATCTTCAGATTGCTTTTAAATCTTGATTTTAAAAATTATTATTACTTACTTCTTGCGTAAATATGGCGGAAGAATCATTACGCGAATTAAAAGCGAAGCGGGGCAGCATAAAAGGGCAACTTACGCGACTTAAAAATTATGTAGACAAACTTAAAAAAGAAAATATTGATGTAACGCAAATTGAAACTCGGTTGATTGCATATCAACCTTTAATTTCTGAATTTGAAAATGTACAAATTCAAATTGAATTAGCGAGCGAAGATGGCGATCTTGAAGAACAAGAAAGGCAGGATTTTGAAGATTCCTATTTTTATATAATATCGCGGTTAAAAGCGTTAATAAAAGAGCATTCAAGTCGTCATTCAACTTCGCAAAGCACTATTAACCATTCTAATGAAAATCGCGAACAAGCTGCGAGTGCCATTCCTGGCAACAACACCTTAAACTCAATTCGATTGCCGAAACTAGAGCTTCCTACATTTGACGGTTCATATGATAAATATTTATTCTTTCGCGACACTTTCGAATCGGTTATTAACCAAAACGCCTCCATTTCACCTTCTCAGAAATTTCAGTATTTAAGAAGTGTTCTGAAGGGTGAAGCTCGGGGATTAGTAGAATCGCTGGAAATATCCGATTCGAATTACGAAATCGCGTGGAAATTAATAAAGGACCGGTATGACGACGAAAAACAAATAATTAACAATCATGTCCAGGCATTATTTAGTTTACCGACAATTTACAAAGAATCCCATAGAGCCGTAAGGCAATTAACAGATGGTTTTTCCAAACATCTTCGAGCATTGCAGGTACTGAAACAACCGGTATCCAGCTGGGACACCCTAATTGTTTACTTGATTGTTGGTAAACTGGATGACGAAACGAGACGTGCGTGGGAAGCGGAAAATTCTAAATTAAAATCGGTAGCTAAGTTAAGCGAATTAACGAAGTTTTTAAATGAGCGGTGCAAGTTTTTAGAAAAAGTAGGTAATAAACCTACTTCGAAAGTCACAGGGCAAAGGGAAAAGGTAAAGGTTTTCAATAGCACGACTGCCGAGCCGATTCGTTGTTATAGCTGTAATGGGGATCATTCACTGTACAATTGTGTAAATTTTTTAAATTTAGATCCCAGCGCAAGATTCGAAGAAATTAAACGAATCAAAATATGCTCTAATTGTTTCCGCACGGGACACAATTTTTTTAATTGTAGAGCTAGACCAGGTTGCACTAAATGCAACAAACGACATAATACCTTGCTGCATTGTGAAAATAATGCCAATAAAGATAATATTTCGCGAGCACATAATAATCGTCCTAATGAGCAAAACGAATGTGGTGAAGCTGTTCAACCAATAATAGCCAAAATGGCAAGTTTCATTCATTCTCGCGCGCTTCTCGCAACTGCGATAATTAAAATAAAGGACAATCTCGGAAATTTTAGACCATGCAAGGCATTATTAGACTGCGGCTCACAATCTAATTTTGTTAGTGAGGCATTAATAAAAAAATTGAATTTAAACAGAGAAAAAATAAACTACATTTCGGTTTCGGGTATAAACAATGTTGCGTCAAAGGTCACGCATAAAACTGAAGTGGCGATTCGTTCTAATCAAAATTCATTTCAGGATAACATTCAATGTTTAATACTGCCTAAAATTGCCGAAATTACACCATCACATACATTAGACAACCTATGTATACCAAAAAACATTAAATTAGCCGATCCAAATTTTAATGCGTATAGCGATATTGATATCTTGCTAGGTGCTGGCGTTTTTTGGGGTTTAATGTGCGTAGGTCAAATCAAATTGGGAAGGGATATGCCCTTGATTCAAAAAACACAATTAGGGTGGGTTATAACGGGTCCAATTCCGCAAGGTCAGCATTCTAATGTATTATGCAATTTAAACAATACTGTTTTACATAAACAATTGGAACGGTTTTGGACCATAGAGGAACACTCCGACCACAAGGCTCTGAACGTTGAAGAAACGGCGCTCGAAAAGCATTTCATAAGCACGAGCAAACGCGATGAAAATGGGCGGTTTATTGTGGATATTCCTATGAAGCATCCCATTTCTAAATTAGGTGAATCTAGGTTAGGAGCTCTAAAACGGCTCTATCAAATGGAGCGTAAATTCGCGAAAAATCCCGAATTACGGGAAAATTATAGCAGATTCATGCGTGAATACGTGGAATTAGGTCACATGACCAAATTAGAACGTTAAGATGATTGTAATTCTTTTTATCTTCCGCATCATATCATTAACAAACCAGATAGTACCAGCACGACTTACCGAGTAGTGTTCGACGGAAGTGCAAAGTCGTCGTCTGGATACTCGGTTAATGATCTTCAATTAACTGGAGCTAATATACAAGACGATCTTTTCTCGATTGTTCTGCGCTTTAGGAAGCATAACATTGTGTTAACGGGCGACGTCACAAAAATGTATCGCCAAATTATTGTCAATAAAGCTCAGAGACCGCTACAACGAATATTGTGGCGTTCGCACCCTAAGGACGAAATTCAATGTTACGAACTTAATACGGTCACGTATGGTCTGGCGACATCGTCCTTTATAGCTATCCGTTGTTTGCACCAACTGGCAAATGATTACGCTAAAATATACCCTATCGCCAGTAGTATTGTAAAAAGAGATTTTTACGTGGACGATCTTTTGACAGGGGGTAAAAATATCGCGGAAGTAAAAGAGTTACAAAGTCAAATAGAGGAAATTCTTAAATCAGGGGGGTTTCCATTAAACAAATGGGCTTCAAATGATCCCAGCATATTAAGGGAAATTGTTTCTTTAAATCCGAACGCAATAATAAACTTGGGCGACAATCATAACTCAAAAATTTTGGGATTGTATTGGAATTCGCAATCAGATACACTTAGGTTTTCAATAAAAAGCGATAACATCAAAGCGAAAGCCACGAAGCGGTCGATATTATCAATGATTGCGCAAATTTATGATCCGCTGGGTTTGCTAAGTCCAGTGGTAATTATTGCAAAAATTGTATTGCAACGGTTATGGGAAAGCAAAATCTCTTGGGACGAATCTATACCACAAGGTATTCATTCTATTTGGGTCAAATTTTATGATCAACTTTTCAACATAAATGATGTAGAGTTTCAACGTCAGGCTATTTGCAAAAATGCGACTTCTATAGAATTACATGGATTTGCAGATGCGAGCGAATCGGCATATGGCGCTGTTTTTTATATTAAGTCGCTAGATAACGAAGGCAAATCTCACGTAAGAATTCTATGTTCAAAAACCAGGGTGGCTCCGTTGAAAAGCGTAACTATTCCGCGTTTAGAATTGTGCGCAGCATTATTATTGGCGCAACTGTATGATAAAGTCAAGAAAAAATATGACGTGAACTTCAAAGATTGCTATTTTTGGTCCGATTCGACTATCGTGCTATCTTGGATACGATCTTCATCGCGCGATTGGAAGGTATTCGTTTCAAACCGTATAGCTGAAATACAAAATTTGACTAATATTGAAAAATGGCAATATGTAAACACCGCTGAAAATCCAGCGGATCTATTAACTCGCGGCGTCGAGCCAAGCTTATTTAAAACGTCAATCCTTTGGTTTTCGGGACCACCTTGGCTCTTGAAAGATGCAAGTGAATGGCCCAATAAAAATTATAATCAAGCTACTTTTGATGTAGAATGCACAGCAGAGCGTAGACAACCACAAACGTGCCTAATAGTTTTGGACGGGACAATAGATTTAGTCGATAGGTATTCCAGCTTGTCGAAACTGCAAAGAGTAGTTGCATATTGTTGCCGATTTGTGAAGAACGCATCTGTATCCCAAGACCAAAGGCAATTTGGGCCTCTTACGGTCACTGAATTGAACGAAACATTAATCAAACTGATCCGCGCTAATCAGACACGATTTTTCGAAAGGGAATTAAAAGATCTAAAAAAGAAAGGGGGGGTCGAGAAAAACAGTAAGATTATTTCTTTAAATCCTTTTCTAGATGATAGCGGTATACTTCGAGTTGGTGGTAGATTAAATTACGCGGATTATTCTTATGATAAAAAATTTCCAATGCTCTTAGATTCGCGAAGCAATCTTTCTAAACTTATAGTAAAAAATCAGCATCTCAAATCGTTACATGCCGGACAACAAGCTACATTAGCCGTAATACGAGAAAGATATTGGATTATATCAGGTCGAAATCTAGTGAAGAAAGTGATTCGCGAATGTCTATCATGTTTTAGATTTAACAAAAATAATTCCGAATATTTAATGGCTGCTCTTCCGAAAAGTAGATTGACTCCCACTCGATCATTTTTAAATTGCGGTGTAGATTACGCGGGTCCGATAAATTTACGCGATAGCAAATCACGAAAATTTAAAGTATCAAAATGTTACATTTGTTTATTTGTATGCTTCTCTACTAAGGCAAGCCATATCGAGCTTGTGAGCGATTTGTCTACAGAAGCGTTTTTAGCGGCTTTGCGAAGGTTCGTAGCTAGACGCGGCAAACCTTCAAATTTGTATTCCGATAACGGTACCAATTTTGTGGGCGCTAAACGGGAGTTAAAAAGGTTTTTGAATGATAAAACCAGCGAGTTTCAAGATGCGTTGCATCAAGAAAATATTAATTGGCATATGATACCGCCAAGATCACCTCACTTTGGAGGACTATGGGAAGCGGGAATAAAGTCGACAAAACATCATTTGAAGCGGGTTTTGGGTAACGCGATTTTAACATACGAGGAATTAGTAACTATACTGACACAAATAGAAGCATGTTTAAATTCTAGGCCCTTATGTCCCTTATCAAACGATCCTTCCGATTTATATCCTTTAACTCCCGCACACTTTCTTATTGGTGACACTCTCGCGGCTGTACCCGACCAAAACTTGATTGAAGTGCAAGAAAATCGGCTTGCCAGATTTCAACGATGTCAGCAAATTCTTCAACACTTTTGGACTAGGTGGTCGAAAGAATACGTATCTGAATTGCAGGTACGCACCAAATGGAAACAATCTCGCGAAGGATTGTTAAAACCTGATGCGTTGGTATTAATCAAGGAAGACAACACACCACCGCTTAGATGGCACATAGGCCGAGTGATCCAGCTTCACCCCGGCAAAGATGGAGTAAATCGCGTCGCCACGGTCCGAACATCCGATGGGACATATAAGCGTCCAGTGATAAAATTGTGCGTGTTGCCAAGTGAGTAAACTTTAAAACCTAAGCGTGTTCAGTGCTATGCCTGTATATATGCGGATAAGTGAAACAGATAATAACAAACTATGTTAGTGCGAACTTAACCATCAGTAGTTCCAAGCGAATTGATGAACTACGAATTTAATTTTTGTAAATATATTTGCGTTTTTTCTTTGCATTTAGTTTAATATTTCTTTGTTCTTTAGCGTTATTATTGTGATAAATTCATTTTATGAAGGATAATTGTATTTTTTTTTGTTGAAAACCGCATGTTTTCAAAGGGGGCGATTTATGTAAAAACTTTTTTTTCTACAATCGTTTTTAAATTGTAAACTTAATCCCTTCATTGTTAATTTATGTCTGGCGACAGTATTAAATTATGTAATTTGGGATTTTAGTTTTTGGGTACATTCATTGTTCAATATTCCTGTTTGTACCCTTCCCTTTCTGTTTTAGGTACAATTTTTGTGTTTAATTTTAAGTTGGAAATGTAAAATGTAATCAGTTGGTCAACAAGTTTCTCTTAGGAAACATCTAAATAATTTAAAAGCCTAACTCCGGCATTTGTAAAAATTGTAAAATAAATAATTTAAATACATTTAAGTGTCGTTAAAATTAAGGTTGCCAAATACAGGCGACGGCTTCAATAAACGAATTGGAGCTCAAAACAATGATACTTACGTGAAATCTGCCTGCGCCAATCGCTTTATCTCGGCAAATTACATAAGGAACAGTGAAAAAAGTGCTCGATTTCGAACTTTTAACTTTTGGGGTAAAAAAGTAGCAAAGGGGTTAACCTTCTGTTTTTTTCAAAAATCGCAAATAATTAAATGGTCTTTTTATCACTCTACCCGACGTATTTTGACCCGGGGAGTTCGAAAAACCACATTACAAGTGGCGCAAACGCTCGTAAGCATGACCAAAATGCGTTTGAATTATTTCAACTTTAAACGCCCATAAATCCTAAAATATGATACTTACGTGAAATCTGCCTGCGCCAATCGCTTTATCTCGGCAAATTACATAAGGAACAGTGAAAAAAGTGCTCGATTTCGAACTTTTAACTTTTGGGGTAAAAAAGTAGCAAAGGGGTTAACCTTCTGTTTTTTTCAAAAATCGCAAATAATTAAATGGTCTTTTTATCACTCTACCCGACGTATTTTGACCCGGGGAGTTCGAAAAACCACATTACAAGTGGCGCAAACGCTCGTAAGCATGACCAAAATGCGTTTGAATTATTTCAACTTTAAACGCCCATAAATCCTAAAATATGATACTTACGTGAAATCTGCCTGCGCCAATCGCTTTATCTCGGCAAATTACATAAGGAACAGTGAAAAAAGTGCTCGATTTCGAACTTTTAACTTTTGGGGTAAAAAAGTAGCAAAGGGGTTAACCTTCTGTTTTTTTCAAAAATCGCAAATAATTAAATGGTCTTTTTATCACTCTACCCGACGTATTTTGACCCGGGGAGTTCGAAAAACCACATTACAAGTGGCGCAAACGCTCGTAAGCATGACCAAAATGCGTTTGAATTATTTCAACTTTAAACGCCCATAAATCCTAAAATATGATACTTACGTGAAATCTGCCTGCGCCAATCGCTTTATCTCGGCAAATTACATAAGGAACAGTGAAAAAAGTGCTCGATTTCGAACTTTTAACTTTTGGGGTAAAAAAGTAGCAAAGGGGTTAACCTTCTGTTTTTTTCAAAAATCGCAAATAATTAAATGGTCTTTTTATCACTCTACCCGACGTATTTTGACCCGGGGAGTTCGAAAAACCACATTACAAGTGGCGCAAACGCTCGTAAGCATGACCAAAATGCGTTTGAATTATTTCAACTTTAAACGCCCATAAATCCTAAAATATGAAACTTACGTGAAATCTGCCTGCGCCAATCGCTTTATCTCGGCAAATTACATAAGGAACAGTGAAAAAAGTGCTCGATTTCGAACTTTTAACTTTTGGGGTAAAAATGTAGCAAAGGGGTTAACCTTCTGTTTTTTACAAAAATCGCAAATAATTAAATGGTCTTTTTATCACTCTACCCGACGTATTTTGACCCGGGGAGTTCGAAAAACCACATTACAAGTGGCGCAAACGCTCGTAAGCATGACCAAAATGCGTTTGAATTATTTCAACTTTAAACGCCCATAAATCCTAAAATATGATACTTACGTGAAATCTGCCTGCGCCAATCGCTATATCTCGGCAAATTACATAAGGAACAGTGAAAAAAGTGCTCGATTTCGAACTTTTAACTTTTGGGGTAAAAAAGTAGCAAAGGGGTTAACCTTCTGTTTTTTTCAAAAATCGCAAATAATTAAATGGTCTTTTTATCACTCTACCCGACGTATTTTGACCCGGGGAGTTCGAAAAACCACATTACAAGTGGCGCAAACGCTCGTAAGCATGACCAAAATGCGTTTGAATTATTTCAACTTTAAACGCCCATAAATCCTAAAATATGATACTTACGTGAAATCTGCCTGCGCCAATCGCTTTATCTCGGCAAATTACATAAGGAACAGTGAAAAAAGTGCTCGATTTCGAACTTTTAACTTTTGGGGTAAAAAAGTAGCAAAGGGGTTAACCTGCTGTTTTTTACAAAAATCGCAAATAATTAAATGGTCTTTTTATCACTCTACCCGACGTATTTTGACCCGGGGAGTTCGAAAAACCACATTACAAGTGGCGCAAACGCTCGTAAGCATGACCAAAATGCGTTTGAATTATTTCAACTTTAAACGCCCATAAATCCTAAAATATGATACTTACGTGAAATCTGCCTGCGCCAATCGCTTTATCTCGGCAAATTACATAAGGAACAGTGAAAAAAGTGCTCGATTTCGAACTTTTAACTTTTGGGGTAAAAAAGTAGCAAAGGGGTTAACCTTCTGTTTTTTTCAAAAATCGCAAATAATTAAATGGTCTTTTTATCACTCTACCCGACGTATTTTGACCCGGGGAGTTCGAAAAACCACATTACAAGTGGCGCAAACGCTCGTAAGCATGACCAAAATGCGTTTGAATTATTTCAACTTTAAACGCCCATAAATCCTAAAATATGATACTTACGTGAAATCTGCCTGCGCCAATCGCTTTATCTCGGCAAATTACATAAGGAACAGTGAAAAAAGTGCTCGATTTCGAACTTTTAACTTTTGGGGTAAAAAAGTAGCAAAGGGATTAACCTTCTGTTTTTTTCAAAAATCGCAAATAATTAAATGGTCTTTTTATCACTCTACCCGACGTATTTTGACCCGGGGAGTTCGAAAAACCACATTACAAGTGGCGCAAACGCTCGTAAGCATGACCAAAATGCGTTTGAATTATTTCAACTTTAAACGCCCATAAATCCTAAAATATGATACTTACGTGAAATCTGCCTGCGCCAATCGCTTTATCTCGGCAAATTACATAAGGAACAGTGAAAAAAGTGCTCGATTTCGAACTTTTAACTTTTGGGGTAAAAAAGTAGCAAAGGGGTTAACCTTCTGTTTTTTTCAAAAATCGCAAATAATTAAATGGTCTTTTTATCACTCTACCCGACGTATTTTGACCCGGGGAGTTCGAAAAACCACATTACAAGTGGCGCAAACGCTCGTAAGCATGACCAAAATGCGTTTGAATTATTTCAACTTTAAACGCCCATAAATCCTAAAATATGATACTTACGTGAAATCTGCCTGCGCCAATCGCTTTATCTCGGCAAATTACATAAGGAACAGTGAAAAAAGTGCTCGATTTCGAACTTTTAACTTTTGGGGTAAAAAAGTAGCAAAGGGGTTAACCTTCTGTTTTTTTCAAAAATCGCAAATAATTAAATGGTCTTTTTATCACTCTACCCGACGTATTTTGACCCGGGGAGTTCGAAAAACCACATTACAAGTGGCGCAAACGCTCGTAAGCATGACCAAAATGCGTTTGAATTATTTCAACTTTAAACGCCCATAAATCCTAAAATATGATACTTACGTGAAATCTGCCTGCGCCAATCGCTTTATCTCGGCAAATTACATAAGGAACAGTGAAAAAAGTGCTCGATTTCGAACTTTTAACTTTTGGGGTAAAAAAGTAGCAAAGGGGTTAACCTTCTGTTTTTTTCAAAAATCGCAAATAATTAAATGGTCTTTTTATCACTCTACCCGACGTATTTTGACCCGGGGAGTTCGAAAAACCACATTACAAGTGGCGCAAACGCTCGTAAGCATGACCAAAATGCGTTTGAATTATTTCAACTTTAAACGCCCATAAATCCTAAAATATGATACTTACGTGAAATCTGCCTGCGCCAATCGCTTTATCTCGGCAAATTACATAAGGAACAGTGAAAAAAGTGCTCGATTTCGAACTTTTAACTTTTGGGGTAAAAAAGTAGCAAAGGGGTTAACCTTCTGTTTTTTTCAAAAATCGCAAATAATTAAATGGTCTTTTTATCACTCTACCCGACGTATTTTGACCCGGGGAGTTCGAAAAACCACATTACAAGTGGCGCAAACGCTCGTAAGCATGACCAAAATGCGTTTGAATTATTTCAACTTTAAACGCCCATAAATCCTAAAATATGATACTTACGTGAAATCTGCCTGCGCCAATCGCTTTATCTCGGCAAATTACATAAGGAACAGTGAAAAAAGTGCTCGATTTCGAACTTTTAACTTTTGGGGTAAAAAAGTAGCAAAGGGGTTAACCTTCTGTTTTTTTCAAAAATCGCAAATAATTAAATGGTCTTTTTATCACTCTACCCGACGTATTTTGACCCGGGGAGTTCGAAAAACCACATTACAAGTGGCGCAAACGCTCGTAAGCATGACCAAAATGCGTTTGAATTATTTCAACTTTAAACGCCCATAAATCCTAAAATATGATACTTACGTGAAATCTGCCTGCGCCAATCGCTTTATCTCGGCAAATTACATAAGGAACAGTGAAAAAAGTGCTCGATTTCGAACTTTTAACTTTTGGGGTAAAAAAGTAGCAAAGGGGTTAACCTTCTGTTTTTTTCAAAAATCGCAAATAATTAAATGGTCTTTTTATCACTCTACCCGACGTATTTTGACCCGGGGAGTTCGAAAAACCACATTACAAGTGGCGCAAACGCTCGTAAGCATGACCAAAATGCGTTTGAATTATTTCAACTTTAAACGCCCATAAATCCTAAAATATGATACTTACGTGAAATCTGCCTGCGCCAATCGCTTTATCTCGGCAAATTACATAAGGAACAGTGAAAAAAGTGCTCGATTTCGAACTTTTAACTTTTGGGGTAAAAAAGTAGCAAAGGGGTTAACCTTCTGTTTTTTTCAAAAATCGCAAATAATTAAATGGTCTTTTTATCACTCTACCCGACGTATTTTGACCCGGGGAGTTCGAAAAACCACATTACAAGTGGCGCAAACGCTCGTAAGCATGACCAAAATGCGTTTGAATTATTTCAACTTTAAACGCCCATAAATCCTAAAATATGATACTTACGTGAAATCTGCCTGCGCCAATCGCTTTATCTCGGCAAATTACATAAGGAACAGTGAAAAAAGTGCTCGATTTCGAACTTTTAACTTTTGGGGTAAAAAAGTAGCAAAGGGGTTAACCTTCTGTTTTTTTCAAAAATCGCAAATAATTAAATGGTCTTTTTATCACTCTACCCGACGTATTTTGACCCGGGGAGTTCGAAAAACCACATTACAAGTGGCGCAAACGCTCGTAAGCATGACCAAAATGCGTTTGAATTATTTCAACTTTAAACGCCCATAAATCCTAAAATATGATACTTACGTGAAATCTGCCTGCGCCAATCGCTTTATCTCGGCAAATTACATAAGGAACAGTGAAAAAAGTGCTCGATTTCGAACTTTTAACTTTTGGGGTAAAAAAGTAGCAAAGGGGTTAACCTTCTGTTTTTTTCAAAAATCGCAAATAATTAAATGGTCTTTTTATCACTCTACCCGACGTATTTTGACCCGGGGAGTTCGAAAAACCACATTACAAGTGGCGCAAACGCTCGTAAGCATGACCAAAATGCGTTTGAATTATTTCAACTTTAAACGCCCATAAATCCTAAAATATGATACTTACGTGAAATCTGCCTGCGCCAATCGCTTTATCTCGGCAAATTACATAAGGAACAGTGAAAAAAGTGCTCGATTTCGAACTTTTAACTTTTGGGGTAAAAAAGTAGCAAAGGGGTTAACCTTCTGTTTTTTTCAAAAATCGCAAATAATTAAATGGTCTTTTTATCACTCTACCCGACGTATTTTGACCCGGGGAGTTCGAAAAACCACATTACAAGTGGCGCAAACGCTCGTAAGCATGACCAAAATGCGTTTGAATTATTTCAACTTTAAACGCCCATAAATCCTAAAATATGATACTTACGTGAAATCTGCCTGCGCCAATCGCTTTATCTCGGCAAATTACATAAGGAACAGTGAAAAAAGTGCTCGATTTCGAACTTTTAACTTTTGGGGTAAAAAAGTAGCAAAGGGGTTAACCTTCTGTTTTTTTCAAAAATCGCAAATAATTAAATGGTCTTTTTATCACTCTACCCGACGTATTTTGACCCGGGGAGTTCGAAAAACCACATTACAAGTGGCGCAAACGCTCGTAAGCATGACCAAAATGCGTTTGAATTATTTCAACTTTAAACGCCCATAAATCCTAAAATATGATACTTACGTGAAATCTGCCTGCGCCAATCGCTTTATCTCGGCAAATTACATAAGGAACAGTGAAAAAAGTGCTCGATTTCGAACTTTTAACTTTTGGGGTAAAAAAGTAGCAAAGGGGTTAACCTTCTGTTTTTTTCAAAAATCGCAAATAATTAAATGGTCTTTTTATCACTCTACCCGACGTATTTTGACCCGGGGAGTTCGAAAAACCACATTACAAGTGGCGCAAACGCTCGTAAGCATGACCAAAATGCGTTTGAATTATTTCAACTTTAAACGCCCATAAATCCTAAAATATGATACTTACGTGAAATCTGCCTGCGCCAATCGCTTTATCTCGGCAAATTACATAAGGAACAGTGAAAAAAGTGCTCGATTTCGAACTTTTAACTTTTGGGGTAAAAAAGTAGCAAAGGGGTTAACCTTCTGTTTTTTTCAAAAATCGCAAATAATTAAATGGTCTTTTTATCACTCTACCCGACGTATTTTGACCCGGGGAGTTCGAAAAACCACATTACAAGTGGCGCAAACGCTCGTAAGCATGACCAAAATGCGTTTGAATTATTTCAACTTTAAACGCCCATAAATCCTAAAATATGATACTTACGTGAAATCTGCCTGCGCCAATCGCTTTATCTCGGCAAATTACATAAGGAACAGTGAAAAAAGTGCTCGATTTCGAACTTTTAACTTTTGGGGTAAAAAAGTAGCAAAGGGGTTAACCTTCTGTTTTTTTCAAAAATCGCAAATAATTAAATGGTCTTTTTATCACTCTACCCGACGTATTTTGACCCGGGGAGTTCGAAAAACCACATTACAAGTGGCGCAAACGCTCGTAAGCATGACCAAAATGCGTTTGAATTATTTCAACTTTAAACGCCCATAAATCCTAAAATATGATACTTACGTGAAATCTGCCTGCGCCAATCGCTTTATCTCGGCAAATTACATAAGGAACAGTGAAAAAAGTGCTCGATTTCGAACTTTTAACTTTTGGGGTAAAAAAGTAGCAAAGGGGTTAACCTTCTGTTTTTTTCAAAAATCGCAAATAATTAAATGGTCTTTTTATCACTCTACCCGACGTATTTTGACCCGGGGAGTTCGAAAAACCACATTACAAGTGGCGCAAACGCTCGTAAGCATGACCAAAATGCGTTTGAATTATTTCAACTTTAAACGCCCATAAATCCTAAAATATGATACTTACGTGAAATCAGCCTGCGCCAATCGCTTTATCTCGGCAAATTACATAAGGAACAGTGAAAAAAGTGCTCGATTTCGAACTTTTAACTTTTGGGGTAAAAAAGTAGCAAAGGGGTTAACCTTCTGTTTTTTTCAAAAATCGCAAATAATTAAATGGTCTTTTTATCACTCTACCCGACGTATTTTGACCCGGGGAGTTCGAAAAACCACATTACAAGTGGCGCAAACGCTCGTAAGCATGACCAAAATGCGTTTGAATTATTTCAACTTTAAACGCCCATAAATCCTAAAATATGATACTTACGTGAAATC